>CM031243.1:77411876-77889391 GCA_018340775.1 Taxus wallichiana var. yunnanensis
AATGATCAATTTTGGAATTTTATTATTCGAGTTTGTAGTTCCTAAGGTGATTAGTGCAATTAGAATATGTAACATCCTCATTTTAAGACTTCAATAACAAAGGATTTGTTTTTCTCTATGCTTCATGATTTAAATACCCATATATTTAAATCCAACATACATCTTAATGTTCACTATTCCAAATTCACATAATTAAGAACAAAATTCATTTAGCTAATCCATCTCATAACAGTAAACCATATGCAATCATTCATGACTCTGCAGATAAACCGATATCTCAAGTTTCTTTATATCAATGTGTATACTAAGTATAATTTTGGTTTTCTTGTTCCATTAAGGGTCAATCAAGTGTAAACCTTTAAAGATCCTATCTCGGATATCTATAACAAATACCCATATGACATCACACATTTTTAGCTCGTGTGAAGTCAAGACAACACAATCGCAGTCATGACATGATACTTTGTCCAACATTTTAAGAAATGTATCTCTTGATTTTATTCATGGAAGAAATACTCATCGAAAGGAATATGTCTTTCAAAGCACACTCTAAATTGTTATCTAAATTAGAGCTACCTTGACTTATGTCAATTACTTAAGTGTGGGATTGCAAATTTAAGTCTGCATTATTCTTAATCATTAAAGCATACAATTTCCATCAAAACACATAAGTGTCGTGTTCTTATTCTTTTGTTGCATTTAATGTAGGACAAAATCGACATTAATTATTTTCACACAAAATCCCTTAGGAATAGTTTAAGCATTCATAACTATTGTGTTTAGGTATATTTTCATACTTTTACAAAGTAACATAACCTATCAATGCGACCAAAAACGTGAATAAAAAGAATAATATTTTACACCATTAATTAGCCGTTTATTTTTAAGTTAGTTATATCCAATAAGCATCCCCTTATACATAAATTCATTATAATCACTAAGTTATCACAACTATTTTAATTAATTAAGAGATCAACCTTACAAGTCACTCTACATCGCGACAAGTACAACTTGTTATCATCCAAGCTAAGTAGAATTAATCTACAACCATATAACTTGTCATACTATATGATTTTACTTAGGCATTCAACCACAATTTGCTTATTTCATAATTGATATTTAATAAAATAAGGCATATAGTACTTCAATAGTGGTTACATTATTTTTAATATAACTAATGAAGTCTCCGCCTTTCTTTACAAATGAAACACAACTAAGTTCAACAATTATCATCCAACCACTTTCATTCAAGACAATATAATAAAGTGAACTGTCTTTATTTCATTCTGAATTCAATATCAAATTCATTTTTCAACAATTAATCAACAACTTCTTTTCTGAACAATTACAATATAATACCATAGGCCTTTCTTATTTTCAGAAAAGAACTACATAGAATAATGAATACAATATTCATTTATTCAAATCAACTATCTTCAATCAATAAAACAAATGCAAATTTTTATACGTCTTCCTGTTTCCTCTTTCACGAAGTCCATCTGCAAGATTGTTAGCATATGTCAATTCATACAAACTGAGCATGATACAAACTAAATATAAATAACAGTATGTTCTATCTAATAATTTCATAAAAAGAATGCTACTTTTAAATGAAATTATTCTAAGGTTCAAAGTAAACATGCAAATCTTTTGATTGAATGCAACAAGGATATCATAGAGTAGCAGATAAGGAAAATAAGATGACATATTACATCATTCAAGTGATTCGATGCAAGTATTTACTTAGGACAACATAAGTGATCCAATCAAACATAATGGATCACAATCAATCATAGAAGTACTAATACTAGAATAATAATAATACAGTCATATAATCCCATACTTATATAACAATAGTTACATTATTCTAATCCAATCAATAAAAAAATCACACTACTTTAGGTAGTGTCAAAATCTGAATATCAATATTAAAGTCATATAAGCCCATACTTATATCATAGTAACATTATATTCAATCAATAATAATTTCAGCTACATAACTTAATTCAATTAAAGCAACATGCGAGATCACAATCATCCCGCATGTAGCATAAGTTGGAATAACAATGTTATAGCCATATAAGCCCATACTTATATCATTGTAGCAATATTTCAAGTTCATAGAAGTATGTAGCCATAACTTGTACAAATAGTATATTTCATATTAATCCAACAATACCTTCACAAGGTAAAAACCTTTTTCAACATATATCGCTAAGTTATGTTCGATAATAACTTATATGAATTAAGGAAAATACACTTGATAACGCAACATACAGTCTTGTATAACCTTTAATACAATAAAGCAAAAAGAGTTACTTCCTATTACAATCATTCGTTATAGGATCAACATTTAAGTATCGTCACAAACCTAATCTTGATCATACTTACATATGAGTAAAAACTTGTTTAGCTTAACATAACAACTTAACCACTATGTCTTATAAGACTTACTCATATATATGTTAAACATACTTATCACATTAGAGTAATTCAAGCATAATATGCATACAATCAAGTTGATGAGATCTCACCTCAATAAATTAAAACCAAAAATTTATATCTATATTCAAATAATAGTTAGATCCTATAACTTAATCATAATAAATTAAGTTATACTTCATTATATAATATAACGGTCAAGAAAACATTGGGTAATAAGTAATTATTACAGGTCATTAGGTACTTGACATATCATTCATACATATTAATTAAGTAACTCTCGACATGAGAGGATCATACCATAAACCTAATCGCCTTCTATCAACAATTTTAACTCACAACATACCCACGTCTCTATTATTTCTCTAATCACAAAATAAAATTTCCTTTGTTCGATGATCAACCAAGGATAAGGCTATAAGTGAGCTTCTAGTCGATTCGAAAATATAAACAAAAGATTCAAAATTCGCAAGACTCGTGATTTAGGAACAACATTACATCTCGGAATCTAATATCAGTAAAAGGAAAAAAAATCTGCCATACCCAGGTATGAAATTGAGTTAGACTTAGACTTACTCATTTTTCTTCAATCCTAAATTCATCCATCACAAAAAAATAGTATCGATTTAGTTTTGATCGAATCCATTAACAAAGAAATCAATACATATAGTTGGATATAAATACTTATTACTAATCTGCTTGAGCCAAAGGCTCGAATCAATGTTGTAGCAAGACAAGAAGATCATAATAATCCTAATCCCTTATCACAATCAAGAGGGGTGAGTATAAATTTAGTTTGGCCAAGGGGCATATATATAAATACACTAAACTAGAGGTTGATTAAAGTTATCAACATACAGCCAACTGGTATGAATTCCATGAACCAATGTAAACCGAGTCATCCTCCCACAAACCAAACAAATTCTAGCTAATAACCAATGGTTTTTACAGCAGTTACAAAGGCAAGGAAAACCACTCCAAAGAAGGCATACATGTCATGTTATCTTGTAAACAATTAAAACACATGTACATACTAGAGGAACAACGTCAACCTAGTTCAACTATCAAAGAGTGTATTCTAATGAAGGATGAATCGAGAACCACTTAAGGGAATCAATTTGATAGGGTATACCCATTAAGACTTAAACCAAAGAAACTACCCATGGAGTCGATGCAAGCCAAATCGAATTGATAACCAAATTCAAATAATAGGAAGGATAATCAAAACAATAACCATAGACACCAACAACTTATAAGGTTGAGTTAATGAATTCCCGAAATGATTACCAAAAAAATTCATATTCCTAACAACACCAACTTGCATAGATCTAATATTTCTCATGATAAACATACATTAAATCCTATGAAAGATAAGTATCCATAGAACAAAGATACAATTCCTCAAATAGCATGTAGATGCAACTATCAAGGTATTCGTTCATAAAAATAGAACCCAAAACTAATAATAATGAAATACAATGATATCAAGGAGAAAGATGGTATGATACACACAGATAATCAAATTTGGAGAAAATATTTAAAACCCGGAACCATAAAATTCCATTTCAAGAAAGAGAAACATTCTTTTCATGAAGCCATTAAATAGCGAAAAATATTTCAAAGAGTTAGAGCCTATCATGCCTCAAGTAGAGCTCTTGAAATTCCTCTCGAAGCTCTCAAAATTATTCTCCAAGCTTTCACGAAAAATACCATAAAAAGGTCGAACCGGCTTCCCACGTAAACCTTTTTTCTCCATCTTTCCAATTTTATAGCCATTTCATTTAATGTCTTCCACTATTTCCTCCACCATGTGATTGGGAAATCCAATTTTATCTAAAAAAGAATTATGAGTTCGAAAAATAGAAAGTTGACATGTAGAGCTAAAGAGCTCTAATGACCGAATGAACAATGAAAACCAATCCCTTTCTTTTCTCCCAAAATCATCTTGCTTCTCCCAAGGTGGTTTTTTCTTAATCAATGTCATAAATTCAAAGAGTAGAGTGTCAGTTATACTCCCAAATCCCACCAACAGTCACCTTACCATTTAAACTTAACGATCAATCAAATAGTTTAAAATTCATTAACTAAGCCTTTAGTCACCAATTTAGCATGCATGACCAAGTTTTACCAAGTCCTTGGCCAAAGGGTGGTAGTGGTCCTTTTAATAAAATAATTAAAATGGCTTAGTACAAGTATGGGTGGAACCCAACCCATTTGACCATGTTACTAACCCATTTCAAGAACGCTAACCACGGTAAGGTCTTAGGGGTAGGTCTAAGGATATCATAGATAGATTAGGATCTATTTAAATTAGCATAAGCCATCAACCTTAGCCTAGGTTTTCATCATTTAATAAAATGTTCATATAGTTACATTAGACCCTTATAAAACTTTAAACATCATCATTATAATAGGTTAGATTAGGTTTTCATAATATAAGGAAAATAACAAGACCTTACCGCAAATTATATCTGCAGAAGAATTTAGGAATTCAATAATGAACCTGACTTCCCATAGAAAAAGTAAGCCTTCATCAAAGTATTACAACCAACAACTATATTAGGTTTACTTGTCTCATAATCTATGATTAAAAATTGTAATCCATAATCAATAAGAAATTATGTAATCATTTAATTCAAAGTCATAATCGTATATCGATTTAGGAGAATACCTTGGATCACTAAAATTTATCCAAGGTGCTATCCTAATCCACTATTGATCTACCAACGTAGGAATTATATCCAGACATTAAAAATATTACCAGATTACCTAATCACTTAACTGTTCCAAGAACCTGATTTTTACTTTCCACAAGTTGAATCACTAAGTCCATTTCAGAAATCAATTAAGTAAGTACTTCATGATCAAAAACCTAAGTAATTGTACTGCCATAATAATGATTAATGACCATATCTTATAATCACTTTATATCATTCCAACAAACACTATTCAATAGTTCAATAGATCATAACAAATCAAAACACAATCACATGCCAACGTTTGCCAATCCACTCACAAAGAAGTTAGTACTAATATCAAAACAATAGAGGTATTAGATACCTCACTCTCTAAAAATCATCATCGTCCCGATGATTAACTTAATTAAACACAAATTTAAGAAAATAGGTAATAACATTATTCATTCAACCATCAAACTCTCAACAAGAAGCAAAATTTTACAAAAATAAAATTTCCAGAGGTTCATAACATCATCATAATGGATTTACTAAGCACTTATTCAACTTTTTTTTTTTTGAAAAAATAATCCTTAAAATCAGTTATTCAATCAACCAATCATTATTATAAATCAAGTACATAAATTATTGTGAGAAAAAACTTATCCAAAAACAAAGTTTTTCAGTATTCTCAATATTAAGATGAATGCTATTTTAATCTTTCCCATTGTACAACTATCTAATTGGTATCACCATAATGATTTTAGGTTCCAAAGTATTTAAATCCTTTATTTGTCACTTCTTTTTAGTCTGTCGATTTATAAGCTCGCAACATGAATCGCCTTATTTGGATTGATCTCCTTGTTTCTTAAGGGCAATCCCTAAGCATAGTGACCACTGTCACCACATTTAAAGCAACCAATGAAATGTCTCTACCTTTCAAACTTGTCATTCCTACCGAAACATCTTATTTCCCATTCTTTTTAAAGTTTCTAGCAGTATTGTTTCCACCATTATGAGGTTAATTTTTCTCTTTCTTCCCCCATGTCTTTCTAGGTGACAATGGTGAAGGAGTGCCATTCAGTTTACGCTTCTTATCTTTATGAGCAACAATGGCTTGGAGATTTTTATCCTCCCTAATGGCCTTCTCAAATACTTCTTCCATCATTGGTGGCCCATGTACATCAACTTTTCCACCTATTATAGGTTTTAATCCCATAATAAACTTCCTTATGTGAAATTTCTTGTCAGTTTGATATTGCGAAACATTCTTAAAGAGTTTGGTAAATTTCTCCCAGTACTCAATTACAATCATTTTACCTTGTTCAAGGTTCTAAAACTCGACATCTTTTGGTCATAATATAATTGGGGTAACTAACGCTACCTGAAATAGGCCTTAAATTGGTCCCATGTTATGTTTTCATTATCTACTCCCAATTCCACTTTTCGGTTATCCCACCATGAGGACACCTTTTTGAGAGCTAATATGCTCCCCAAACTAATTTTGTCTCATCCAAAAATTTCCTTATTGCGAATTATTTTTTTCATTTCGCTAAGCCAATTATAAGCCCCATCCCCTAGAGTTGTACCATCAAACTTAGGTGGACCAATTATTTTTATGTCTTTTGACAACTCAACCACCAAGCGTGCTCTTGCATTTGGAGGATGATTGGGTACATTTTCATTATTATTAGCAACACTACTATTGTTTCTAGCATTGGAATACTTAGCATGTACAATGTTTTCAATATGTGGAAATCTATGAGACTCCTCAATTTCGGACTCAACATTATTTTCGTCCCTTTATTGTTTAAGTACAACAATCCTACTCCTTATGTCCAATAGAGAAGCAAGGATCTCATCCAGATTTTGAGCTATAGCTACTTCACCACCCAGAGAGGTTGGTTATTCGCAGCATGTCCCCTTATTCCAACCATTTTATGTTAACAAGAAATTAAATTTTATTAGTGATGGACTCAAATAGGTCCAAGATATGCAACCTTCACTCTAATACTAAGATGGAACATCCTTTTTTTTATTATTATTGGCAAATAGTTTTTTGAAAGGGACTATACCCTTGAATACAAAAGAAGGCCTGAGAGCCGGAATAAGAGTGAGAAATAGAGAGAATGGATCAAGATCCAAGTGTTACAACGAAGCTCTAAGTAGCTCAGAAACAGCTACTCAATCGAGACAAAACAACAAAACAACAACAAAAAAATAGCAAACCGACCGCAAAGAAACAACAGAAAAACAACTAAAAGCAGCAGAAGCATCCAGAACTACTTCTTGGTAGCTTTATCGATACTGATCTTGATTTTCTTCCAGGCATGAAACATACCCAAAGTAGTCATATGGGCAAGCATCAGTCTTATCAAGCTCCTCAATGGTTCTTTTTCTTTCTTTTTCGTTGCCCCAAAGTGCAGCCGGGACACCGCTGAGGTTGGAAACACTTTTGGCATGACCCTCGATGAACTCCTCAATAGCCCTAAAGGCTGCAATATTGTAATCATGTCTAGTCCTGGCCTTCCCTAAGCGGGAGTCTAAGGAGGTCAGCTTCTTGTATATGTCCTCAATCTGACTGCTATCAATGTTCCCCTCTTCCTCCATGCTTTTCTTGCCTTTCTGCTTGGCAAGGTTCTTGACCTCATCCTTCAGCAAATTCATCTCAGCTTCTAAGGCCTCCAACCTCTTAGAAGAGCTATCCATCCGCACCTCCCGGGGACTGGCACTACTGATGTTCAGCAGGTCATGAGCAATCTCAAGGTCAAAAGGCTCCTTCTCCACAGCAAGAGTCTCAAGGTTGAGCCTCCTGGAAGCCCTGGTGACTGGTCTCTTAGAGGTAGAGGTGAGGTGGGTGACGGGAGCAGCAGCAGGGGGAATGGAAGGAGAAGTTAGTGCAGCCGGCATGGGGGTGGCAGCAACGGTGGAGGGGGCAAAGAGTAGCAGGGCAGCAGGAGAAGCAGGGCTGGCAGCAGCAGAGCCCATCAAAGGGGGAGCCGGGCTAGGAGAGGAAGGAAGACCAGGGTACTTCAGAAGGCTAGCATTTATGGATCAACAAAATAAGACCTTGATGCAAGGGAATCACCCGGGTGTGCTTCTGAAACTCCAAAATGGAGCGTTCAAGGGAGTTCAAGCAGATAATGGGGGAAGCAAACCAATCGATTCCTACGGAAGTGGTTTAAAAAGATAAGATGTTTAGCAGGGACAGTGACAAACCGACCTTCCAAGGAGATGAATCGAATCATCATACGAGTGACCTCATCATAGGGTGAAGGAATTGAGCTGACAAGCAAGCCCAGCTGTGCTAAATGTGAGCTTCTCAGTTCCCTCCACAAATCTTCTTTCTTCAGCATCTTTGTCAACCCTTTTGTTGAAGAAGCGGTACCCCTCCAAACTAAGGCCGGTCACTTCAGCAATGAGATCTTCATTGACTAAAATCTTCTGACCCCCATAGTCGACAGTCCGCTCTTTCCACTCCTTAGCAAAGCATACAGAAATGCTTTGGTCATGTCCCTGCACCTTATCAACGAAGTTGGTGAAGCCTCCTTTGCTGAGAGTGTTCCAAAGCTCTGTATTTTCCTTCCAGTCGGGGTCTGCGCATGGTTCAATTTGGCAGGGAGGCCCTCCCATCTTCTCTGTGATATATTGGTTACAACAATTTCTCAAATGTCTGTGAGCGTAGAGAACTGTCCGCTTCTTGCTGTTGAAGGCCGCACAAAACTGGGAACTATAGCCATTGGTCTTCTCACGAACGGCTGCGTAACGACTGAACTGAGCCTGGGAAGTCGCGTGTGAGAGTAACCCTTTCCCTGTCAACAATCACATTACATCTATCATCGTTTCGAGGAGCTATGAATCCAGGATATCAGCAGCTGTAGTACATCCCGCATGCGCGATTTTCAAATTTAGATAACTCCACTTGAAGTTCCCCAAATAATTCTTACTATCATGTATATTTGATATTATTTGCCTCATCATCTTCATTAAAGCAACACGTGTGAGAGTGTTATTGATGCTGATCTTCCTCCAAAGATTAGGACTCATCTCTAGGGATTGCTTGCATATGAAGGTCCGCATGAATGCTGTTGTGTAGCTGATTAGGGATACTGTTAATATCCCAGATGGTGAAATTTATATTAATGCCATAATTGGCCAGTGCATCCGCCAATTTGTTGCCCTCCCTGTAAGTATGCATAATTCTGATGCTATTGAAGGTATGACTGATGCTTATGGATTCAGAGATAAAATCCTTAATACTCCAAGCTAGGAGATGAGGACTGATTTAGAAGTTTAATGATATTTAGGGAGTCCCCTTCAACAACAAGGTTCTGAATATTTTGAGCCCGTGCAACTCTCAAGCCCCAGAGAGCAGATAATGCTTCGGAAAAATGATTGGTTTGAATTCCCATTTTTCCAAAGATATGCAGCAATCAAATTACCTTTGTGGTCCCGTATTGCTCCTCCTCCCGCTTTGTTGTCCCGTGGTTTCCTTAGAGGCCCCATCAAAGTTCAAACTTGTACCAATTAGGATCGGGAACATCCTTATTTTAAGACTTCAATAACAAGGGAATTTTTTTACTTTATTCTTCAAGATTTAAATACCCATATATTTAAATTCAACATAAATATTATTTTTCACTGTTACAAATTAATATAATTTATAACAACATTCATTTAGCTAATCCATCTCATAACAGTAAACCATATGCAATTGTCATGAGTCAGTATTAAAATGATGTCTCATGTTTATTTATATCAATGTCTATACTAAGTATACTTGTGGTTTCCTTGTTCCGCTAAGGGTCAACCAGGAGTAAACATCTAAAAATCCTATATGGATATTTGTTACGGATACCCATCTAACATCACACATCTTTAGTCTAGGTGAAATCAAGACAACACAATCAACAAGTTGCGATACTTTGGCCAAAGTTTTAAGACATGTATGCCATGCTTTTATTCCTAGTTGACATACTTGTCGAAAGGAATGTCTTTCACCACACTTGAAATTGTTATCTAAATTAGAGCTACCTTGACTTACGTCAATCACTTAAGTGTAGGATTGCAGATTTAAGTCGCATTATGCTTAATCATTAAAGCATACAATTTCCATCAAAACAGATAAGTGTCGTGTTCTTATTTTCGTTGCATATAATGTAGAACAACCACACATTAATTATTTTCACACAAAATCCCTTAGGAATAGTTTAACTATTCATAACTATTGTGTTTAGGTATGTTTTCATACTTTTACAAAGTACCTTAACCTATCAATGCAAACCGAAACATGTCAATAAAAAGTATAATATTTTATACCATTAATTATCCCTTTATTTCTAATTTAGTTATATCCAATAAACATCCCCTTATACATAAATTCATTACAATCACTAAGTTATCGCAACTATTTTAATTAATTAAACAATCATATTGATTAAGAGATCAACCTTTACAAGTCACTCTACATTGTATAAGTACAACTTATTATCGTCCAAGCTAAGTAGAATTAATCTACAACCATATAACTTGTCATACTTTATAAGTTTACTTAGGAATTCAACCAATATTTTCTTATTTCATAATTGATATGTACTCAAATAAGGCATATGGTACTTCAATAATGGTTACATTATTTTTAATATAACTAATGAAGTATGCCTTTCTTTTATAAGTGAAACACAACTAAGTTCAACAATTATCATCCAGTCACTTTCATTCAAGACAATATAATAAAGTGAACTGTCTTTATTTCATTCTGAATTCAATATCAAATTCATGTTTCAACAATTAATGAAAAACTTATTTTCCGAACAATTACAATATAATGTCATAGGCCTTTCTTATTTTCAAAATAGAACTACATAAAATAATGAATACAATATTCATTTATTCAAATCAAATATCTTCAATTAATAAAGCAAATGAAAATTTTTATACGCCTTCCTTTTTCCCTCTTTCACGAAGTCCATTTGCAAGATTGTTAGCATATGTCAGTTCATATGAACTGAGCATGATAAGAACTAAATCTACATAACAATATGTTCTATCTAATAATTTCATAAAAAGAATGCTACTTTTAAATGAAATTATTCTAAGGTTCATAGAAAACACACAAATCTTTTGATTGAATGCAACAAGGATATCATAGAGTAGCAGAGATAAGGAAGATAAGAAAGAATATTACATCATTTAAGTGATTCGATGAAATTATTTACTTAGGATAACATAAGTGATCCAATATAGCATAATGGATCACAATCAATCCAATAAGTAACAATACTAGAATAATAATAATACGGTCATATAAGCCCATACTTATATAACAGTAGTTAAATTATTCTAATCCAATCAATACAACAAATCAAACTAACTTAGGTAGTGCCAAAATCCAAATATCAATATTAAAATCATATAAGCCCATACTCATATCATTGTAACATTATATTTAGTTCATAATAAGTTCAACTACATAACTTAATTCAATTAAAACAATAGATCACAATAAGGCCAGATAGAGCATACTATGGAATAATAATGTTATAGCCATATAAGCCCATATTTATATCACTGTAAAATTATTTCCTATTCACATAAGTCTTTAACCATAACTTCTACAAACAATATATTTCATATTAATCCAACGATACCTTCACAAGGTAAATTCCTTTTTTAGCAGATATCTCTAAGTTATATACAGTAGTAACTTATAAAAATTAAGGAAAAATATATTTCATAACTCAACATATAGTCTTGTATAACCTTTAATACAATACAACAAAAAGAGATACTTCCTATTATAATCAGTTGTAATAGGATCAACACTCAAGTAGGTTCAAAATCCTAATATTGATCATACTTACATATAATTCAAAACATCCTTATCTTAACATAGAAAATTAACCACTATTTATTATAAGACTTACTCATATATACGTTAAGCATACTTATCACATTACAATAAGTCAAACATAATCTGCATATGGTCAAATTCACAAATCTCACCTCAATAAATTAAAACCACAATTTTATATCCATATTCAAATAATAGTTAGATCCTCGTAACTTAATCATATTAAATTAAGTTATAATTCATTATCCAATATAACGGTCAAGACATCACCATGTAATAGTAACTATTATAGTCATTAGGTACTTGACATATCAATTAAGTAACTCTAAACAAGAGATGATCATACCAAAGACCTAATCGTCTTATATCAACAATTTTAACTCACAACTTACCCACATCTCTATTGTTTCTCTAATCACAAGATAAATTTTCCTTTTTGGATGGCCAATCAAGGATAAGGCTATAAGTGAGCTTCTAGTCAAGATTTTAAAAGATAAGCAACATATTCAAACTTCTCAAGACTCGGGATTCAGAACAACATTACATCCGGAATCTAATATCAGTAAAAGGAAAAATATATCTACCATACCAAATTAGTAAATTGAGTTAGACTCGAGACTTACTCATTTTTCTTCAATCTTGAATTCATCCATCACAAAAAAACTAGTATCGATTCATTTTTTATCAAATCCATTAACTAACAAATCAATTTGTATATCTAGAAATAAATACTTCTTACCAATATGCTAGATCGAAGGCTCAACTCAATGTTGTAGCCACAAAATAAGATCATAATAATCCTAATCTCTTATCATAGTCATAAGGGGTGAGTATAAATTCAGTTTGGTCAAGTGCCATTTAGATAACTACACTAAATAAGAGGATGTTAAAAGTTATCAACATACAAGTCATCGAGTATTAATTCCATGAATGAATGTAAATTGATTCGTCATCCAAAACCCAAAAAAATTATAGTTAATAACCAAGGGTTTGAACAACGGTTACAAAGGCAAGGATAACCACTCAAAAGAAGGCATATAACTCATGTTAGCTTCTAAACAATTAAAATTCATGTGCATACTAGAGGGAAAATGTCAACCTAGTTTGACTATCAAAGAGTGGATGCCAATGAAAGATTAACCTGAAAACCCATTAAGGGAATTGATTCGACAAGGTATAACCATTAAGACTTAAACAAAAGTAACTACCAATGCAATCGATGTGAGTCAAATCGACTTTATATATAAAGTCGAACAATAGGCAAGCTAATCACAACGATAACCATAGACACTGCAACTTATAAGGTCAAGTTAATGAATACCTAGTATAATTAACCAAGCCGATTCGTATTCCTAACAACACAAACTTCGGGATCTAATATTGCTCATAAAAACATACATTAAACCCTGTGAAAGATAACTATACACAAAACAAAGATATGATGATGCAAATAGGACGTAGATGCAACTATCAAGGTATTCTTTTATAGAAACACAACCTGAAGCAACAATAATGAAATACAATGATATTCAAGAGAAAGATGGTATGATACACACATATAATCAAATTTTGAGAAATTATTTAAATCCCAGAACCATAAAATTCCATTTCAAGAAAGAGGAGAGTTCTTTTAATAAATCCATTAAATAGAGAAAAATATTTCAAAGAGTTGGAGCCTATCATGCCCGCTAGATCTCTTGGAATTCCTCTTCAAGCTCTAAAAATTATTCTCTAAGATTTCACAAAAATCCCGAGAGAAAGATCGATCTAGCCTCCACATAAACTATTTTTCTCCATCTTTCTAGTTTTATAGCCATTGCATTCATTTTTTCCACTATTTCCTTCACCATGCAACCGGTAAATCTAAGTTTATCCAAAAATGAACTATAAGTTCAAGAAAAAGAAAGTCAACATGCAGAGGTAAAGAGATCTAATGACTGAATGAACAATGAAAACCAATCCCTTTATTTTCTCCCAAAACCATCATGCTTCTCTCAAGGTGGTTTTGGTTTAATTAATGCCATAAATGAAAAGACATAACTATAAGTTACGTCCCAAATCCCACCAACCGTCACCTTACCATTTAAACTTAGTGATCAACCAAATAGTTTAAAATTCATGAACTAATCCTTTACTCACCAATTTAGTGTGCATGGCCAAGTTTTACCAAGTCCTTAGCCAAAGGGTGGTGGTGGCCCTTTTAATAAAATAATAAAAATTCCTCAAGTATAACTATGGATGGTACCCAACCCATTTTACCATTTTACTAACCCCTTTCACAAATGCTAACCACGGTTAGATATTAGGGTTAGGTTTAAGGTTCCCATAGATAGGTTAGGATTAATCTAAATTAGCAAAATCCATCAACATTAGCTTAGGTTATCATCATTTAATCAAATTTCCATAGGGTTACATTAGACCCTTATAAAACTTTAAACATCACCATTAGAATAGGTTAGATTAGGTTTTCATAATATAAGGAAAATAACAAGACCTTACCCCAGATTACATCTTCTTAAGAATTTATCAATTTAATAATAAACCAGACTTCCCATAAAAAAGTAATCCTTCATCACAGTAGTAAAACCAACAATTAGATTAGGTTTCTTGTCTCATAATATGTAGTTAAAAATTACAATCTAGAATCAATAAGAAACCATGTAATCATTTAATTTAAAGTCATAATCGTATATCGATTTAGGAGAATACCTTGGATCACTGAAATTGATCCAAGTTGTTATCCTAATCCACTATTAATACCAATGTGGAAATTAGATAAAGACTTTAAAAAGCTTACTAGATTACCCAGTCGCTTAGCTATTCGAGGAACTTGATTTTTACTTTCAATAAGATGAATCACTAAGTCCATTTAAGATATCGAGTTAAGTAAGTACTTCATGATCAACAACATAAGTAAAATTACTTCCATAAGAATGATTAACAACAAGATCTTATAAGCACTTGATATCATTCTAGAAAACATGATTAAACAATTCAATAGAGCACAACAAATCCGAACATAATCACATGTCAACGTTTGCCAATCCACTCACAAGAAGTAAGTATTGATATCAAAATGGTAGAGGTATTACATACCTACCATCTAAAAAGCATCATTTTCTCGATGATTAACTTAATTCAACATAACTTTAAGAACATAGGTAATAACATAATTTATTCAACCATCAAATTCTCAACGAGTAAGTAGAATTTTTCCAAAATTCAAGCTTTCAAAGGTTCATAATAACATCATAATGGTTGTACTAAGCACTTATTCAGTTTTTTGTTTAAAAATAGAAATCCTTAAAAGTAGTTTTTCAATCAACAAATCATTATTATACATCAAATATGTCAATTATTTGACAGCAAAATAGAATAAATTATCCAAACAATGGTTTCATTATTCTCAATATCAAGACGAATGTTGTTTTTATATTTCCCAAACTCGTACCATAAGTCTAACTCATATCACCATAAATGTTTCAGCATCAAGTCTTTAACTCCATTTTCACTTGTTTTTAGTCTATCGATTTCTAATTTTATCTTGAATATTATTTTTCATATTGTTTTCCTTATTTATCAAGGGGCAATCCTTATGGTATTGACCGATGTCACCACATTTAAATAAATCATTGAATGATCTCTTCCTTTCAAACTTGTCATTCCTACTAGTAGTGTCCTCTTTCCCATTATTTTAAATTTTCTAGTAGTATTGTTTCCACCAATATGAGTTTTAATTTTCTCCTTCTTCCCCCATGTCTTTCTAGGTGACAATGGTGAAGGAGTGTCATTTAGTTTACGCTTCTCATCTTTGTGAGAAACAATGTCTTGGATATTTTTCTCCTACCTAATGGCCTTCTCAAATAATTCTTCCATCATTGGTGGCCCATGTACATCAAATTCACCACCTATTATAGGTTTTAAGCCCATAATAAACTTCCTTATGTGGAATTTCTCATCGGTTTGATACTTAGGAATATACTTAAGGAGTTAGGAAAATTTCTACCAAGATTACTCGATTACATTCATTTTACCTTGTTCAAGGTTCTAAAACTTTGACATATTTTGGTCATAATATAATTGGGGTAACCAGCACTGCCTGAAATAGGACTTAAACTGGTCCCATGTTATGTTTTCATTATCTACTCCCAATTCCACTTTCTGGATGTCCCACCATGAGGACACCTCATTAGAGAGATGATATGTTCCCAAAAGAATTTTTGTCTTTTTCAAAACATTCCTTATTGCAAATTATTTTTCTATTTCGCTAAGCCAATTCTCAGCCCCTCCCCCTTGAGTTGTATAGTCAAACTTAGGTGGATTAATTCTTTTTATGTCTTATGAAAACTTAGCCACCAAGTGTGCTCTCGCATTCAGAGGCTGATTGGGTACATTCACATTAATATTATCTACATTACTATTGTTTCCATCATTGGAATATTCATCATGTACACTATTTTCAATATGTGGTAATCTATGAGACTCGCTCAATTTCAGACTTAGCATTATTTCCAGCCACTTTTGTTCATGTACAACAATCCTATTCCTTGTCTCTAATAGAGCAAGAAAGATTTCATCCATCTTTTGAGTTGTAGATGCTTCACTTCCCAGAGGCTGGTTATTCACAACATTTCCCCTTGTTCTAAAATTTTTCTGTTGACAAGAAATTAATTTTTATCAGTGATGGACTCAAATAGGTCCAAGAGCTGCAACCTTCATCTCTAATACTAATATGGAACATCCTCATTTTAAGACTTTAATAACAAGGAATTTTTTTAACTTTATCCTTCAAGATTTAAATACTCATATATTTAAATCCAACATAAATCTTAATGTTCACTATTCCAAATTCATATAATTTAGAACAAACATTCATTTAGATAATCCATTTCACAACAATAAACCATATGCAATTGTCATGACTCGGTATTAAACCGATCTCTCATGTTTTTGTATATCAATGTGTATACTAAGTATACTTGTGGTTTCCTTATTCCATTAAGGGTCAATCAAGTGTAAACCTCTAAAGATCCTATTTGGGTATCTATTACAGATACCCATATGAGATCATGCATGTTTAGCCTAGGTGAAATCAAGACAACGCAATCAACAACTTGCAACTTTAGCCAAAGTTTTTAGAGATGTATGTAATGATTTTATTCCTAGACGACATACTCATCGAAAGGAATATGTCTTTCGCCACACTTGAAATTGTTATCTAGATTAAACTACCTTGACTTATGTCAATCAATTAATTTCAAGATTATTGATTTAATCTGCATTATGCTTAATCATTAAAGCATAAAATTTTGATCAAAACAAATAAGTGTCGTGTTCTTATTTTCATTTTATTTAATGTAGGACAACAATCATACATTAATGATTTTCATACAAAATCCCTTAGAAATATTTTAATTATTCATAACTATTGTGTTTACGTATGTTTTCATACTTTTACAAACTAACATAACTTATCAATACAATTGAAACATGCCAATTAAAAGAATAATAATTTATACCATTAATCATCCCTTTATTTGTAACTTAGTTATATCCAATAAGTGTACCCTTATACATAACTTCATTATAATGACTAAGTTATCACAATTATTTTAATTAATTAAAAATTTATATTGAGTAAGAGATCAATTTTGATGTATATAACATGTTCATGCATTCTTGAACCATAGGTCAAATGGAGAGAGTCTCATCTTCATGCCCATTCACACATGCTTCTCAAATAGGCCTAAAGGAGAAATTTTGTCTCAATCACGTTTAAGAAAGAAATGACATATAAAAATAAACCAAGAACTTAAACATATCATATGACACATTAAAATATGGATCAAGGCAAGAGGCAACATCAATTTAATGCAATTCAACATGGCTACATTCATTCTTCTTCACTAGCTTCTCAAAACAAGCTTCTTTTGTTGGTATGCCCAAATATGAAACTATTTCTACAATTTTCTCCAAAAGAGTAACCCAAGTGACTTCATTAAGTTGAATGAAACATTCCAAAATCATCCACCTCAAATTTGAGCATTTTTTCCTTTGTAATATTTATCGTGCCTTTGAAATATTCACAAAATTCTTATTTTTCTCTTATGAATTATCCAAATGAGGATCCACAATTTCTCTTGAGTACTAAGAAGTTTTGTACTTAATTTGCATATTTTGAAAAACCTAGTTTTGGAAATACTTGCGTACCTTGCAAAATATTCATCCTCGATTATTAAATGTTTCTCACACCTTAAGGAAAGATACCTATAACAAATCCAAGTTATATTTTCTCTCGGTTCATCCCGAATCTTTCCATTCCATCTCACTTTGGTTCCGTTTGGTCTCTAATTCCCGGTTGTTATATTATATTGACCTATAGAAACACATGTAACAAATTTGGAGACCTGTTAGATCACCTAGCCAACATACCTATATAAACTATCCAACATACCTAGATCACCTAGACCACTAGACATCAAAGGACCTGACATCAATGACAACACAAGTGACACACACTTCCAATAAACTCCCCCTTTTTCATTGTTGGAAACCATACTAGAAACATTGATGGAAACCATGAATGCACACACACTTAGATGACCTCATTTTCATGTTTATTGGAACACTTATCCCCAGTTCAAATATATTACAAAGGATAAACTTGAGTACAAAGAAAAAAAATGACACAAATGCACACAAACACGACTTACTTGCTGAATTGCTCCCCTTGGGACTGAGATTACACGTGTTTAAATCCTTCAAGCAGCACATGTCGATCCTATTAGACCTGAAAATAATCCTCCCGAGCATGATATTCCATCATGTTGACTCATATGCACTTCAAATATTTATTCCTCTCTTGAGACCATACCAATTTTGCATTAAGAAACATAACTCTAGCCCTATGTCTTGTTTTTTCTTCTTGAGAGTTCTAGCAATATTTATGTGTACAGTGTGAGTGCAATTCTAGCTATGCTCATTTTTTACTTTCTTGAACAAAACGGTTGATACATGTTGAATAACCGGTAGGTCTAAGACTTCATAGCCTTGTAGTTGAGTTTTAACACTATGAGATGTATATTCATCCATACATGCTTAAAGAGAAACCTCCTATGATCTTACATTTCTTCACAAGATGGCTTTGTTGGTTTCCAAATTTGTTCTCCTTTTCAATCTGAGTAGCACCATAGATATTTCATGGAGCTTAAAGACATATTATACCATGTTGTATGTCATTGGTAGCCGGGGATGTGGTCTAGATGACACTGTGTTTGTGGAGAAATGGATAGCACTCCAATAGGACTTGATCTTGTCCTAGCTATTTTAGGTTGTGCCTTGCAACCAAGGTAAGAGGACCTATTTTGTAACCTTGTAATGGTGAAGGAGATGAATATGTCCTTCTCTTTTCTTGAAATTATATGATGGAGACCTTGATGAAAACATGATCAAAACCCCAGATCTAAACTCTCACGATTTGTCACTTCTCAAAACATGGGTATGTTCTCAAAACAAGGCAAAGGTTACTAGAGACATTGGAAATCCTAATCTGTTATGCATACTTTTGCAAATGGATTTTGATCTTTTGTGGGTATACAAATGCAAATCAGGGATAGTACATGATAGGATCTTTGTTTTTAGATGATTTTGGTGGGGATTGACAAGAAAAACTGGGATAGATCAAATCTTTGACAATCTCTACAATACTTGAACAACTATCAGAAGAAATGCCTCAAATAATAAGAATGTTCCTTCAACTAGAAGAGACACAAATGGAAGCCCAGGTTTCACTCTTCACAAAATCTTTGAGAACTCACCACAAAAGCTTGAAATAAATAACTCAATTAAACAAACAAATCCTTTATCAAACCACGCCTAAGGTGCCCCCAAAGGCTTACAGAAATCTATGCGTCAAGTACTTAGGTAAAGTGATTTTAAATTTGTTTCTCCTTATCGATGAAGGCTCTTCGAACATGAGATTGCAAATTCCACTAAACAATCAATAAGAAATGGAGATTCTGTGTGATTTCTATAGACTTTGAATGCAAGATTGCAACAAGAACAATGAAAAATATCCACAGGCATTTAAGAATGATAATAGACACCATATTTCCCAAAGAAAACATAGATTTTAATTCAAAACTTGTTAGATTCAACAACAGGGGAGAGTTACATGAACAATCTCAGAGCTGTGTGATGGCTATACACTTGTAACCAACTCACATACATGAATTTCCAACACATGAGACATTAACCTGGTTCTTTGGTGGATTTCTTAGACAATGAGCTTTCTCTCATAAATTTTCTCGTGATTTTCAACTCCCTCCCTTTAAAATTTCTCCAAAATGCATTATATATCTCTTACCACATTTGATCCATCTTTCCCAAGCAAAGAATATGCCATGGGATAAATTCCGTTACAACTCTTCATGATTCAATGAAAATGACATCAAACAGAAAAAACACTCACATGTTGCCAAGTGTGCCCAAAAGACAAATATTTGGATCATTACCCATCCTAGAGGCATGTTTTTCATCATTGAGGCATGCAAACACCTACTCATCATTTTCACCTTTTTACCTTTTTAAATTACCTCTGCAACTTTTGATTTTGTCATTTCACATGTTTTCTTGGATTGGGAAAACAATAACTTCAAAAACATCACAAGTCAAAGAATTAAGCAATGAAAGTGATGCCAATGATCCTGGAAGGCCAAGATGACACAAAATCACTATAAATTTGATGAATTTTGATGCAAAATTTGTGATTCCAAGCTTCCTAGAGGAAAAATGGCGGCCAAAAATGAAATTACACAGCAACCGTCGATCTTATCCATCTTTTCCCTTTAATTTGGGCCCTCCACGTGTCAAAAAACAATTGGGACCGAAATTGGGATCATTTTTGACTTTTCCACATTTTTTGGAAAAATGGAAAATTTTGACTTTTTCTCCACCCCTCCGCCCTTGAATTTTGGAGCTGACACGTGGCACATGGTGGGTCCCATTGGGATCGTGCTTCAATTTTGTGCATTTTGACCTTTTTGGAATTTGGGAAAATTTTACTTTTTCCCCGCGGGCCCGCACCTCTAATTTTTCCCTTGCCACGTGTCCTTTCTCTATCGCTAGCGGGCCAACGCTTCAAATTTTGATTTTGAGTCCTTTTACAAAAGGGAAAAAATTCCCTCCGCCTCCGCCACCCACCAACACACCTTGTCCTCGCCACGTGTCGCCCAATGATTCACTATGCGGGCCCACGACTTAGATTTTGATTTTGAACTCTTTTGTGAAAAAGGGAAAAAATCCCCTTTTACCTCCATTGGCTCGACCGACTGCGCTTGCTCTGTTGGACATGTGTCCACTTGTGATTGGCACTGAGCCATTCTTCATTTTTTACCTTTTAGAAAAAAAAGGAAAAAAATTATAAAAATTTCCTTGCCCATTCCTCCATTTTTTTCCCTTTTGGACACGTGTCCTTTCCTAATTCGTTGTGGAGATTCGGCCCAAAATTTCAATTTAGCCCCCGCTTTTTTGCTAAGGAGAAATTACAAATTTTCATCCGCCTGTGCCGCCAACCCACCTAAAACGATTCCACATGTCCTCCTCTCGATTGGAGTGGGGAGAAAATGATTTTGAAACTTTATAAATTTAGAGCCAAAAACTCTAAGTCCCCCGTGGCCCACACTCATATTTTGAAACTTCTAGGACACGTGTCCTCTTGCGATTGGCTGCGTGGTTTTGGGCCAAAATTTGAATTTTAGAATTTTCATAAATGTCAAAAACCTTAAGGGAATTCGACCACCGCCATCCCATCCGCTGCCAATCAAAACATGCCACGTAGGCAATTTGGAAAAAATAGAGCCCCGGGCCCAAAAATGCCCCATTTGCTTGAAAAGGCAAAAAATGAAAAGTTAGAGTACCTCCCCACCTTTCCTTAGCCAAAGAAAACCTGCCACGCGCCAATACCTTCGAGGATGAATTTGACGGAAAATGATGCCCGTCGACCTTCAAAACATAAAAATTCCAGGATGCCCTAGAATTCAATTTTTCACCAAGGATGGCAAATTTTTCGATTTTGGATCAATGAAGGATGATTTTACAAATTTTTTGACCTTGGTATTGGATTTTCAAATACAAACAATTATGAATTGATCAAATTTTATTTTTCCATGATCCGCAAAGGGAAAAAAGACGTATCCCGTGAAATTGGAAAAATTAGGGCACAAAGAAGGAAAACTTAGATTATTCTTTCAAATTAGGGCAAAACAACAAGTTTGTGAGCATTTTAAAGTAGTCAACTAGAGGGGAAGAAAATTAGACCATTAATTCAAAGGGTAAAATGTTTTTTGAGCACATGTATATTTGAAAAATTGAGGCAATATGGTGCAAGCTCAAAAATGGCATTAACGGAGTTTACCACCAAACATGATTCATGTACGGTTTGTGTGCCAATACATTTCAAGTGTGTCTTATCTCATCAATCCCCATCCTTCTTCAATATGTTTAGCCACTTGGTTGAGTATTCTCTCATATTTTAAAACATTTTCACATGTCTCGAGAACCAATGGTATTGCACATTCAACCATTTTTTTACTTAAACTTGATAATCAAATAGTCACATTAGGCCTTTCTAAGAAAGAAGCAAAATTTCATCATGCATGTCAAAGATTTATCGTGACTAAGAGATGGTTTCAATGAAATACTTCTTGAATCTTGATTTGAGTTTCATAGAGATGAAATATTGTGGTTTGTAGCATCTAGAATTGAATTTGACTCCTTCAAATTCCATTCTTGCACCAAAACCTAAGAGGTTTTCATTTAAAAATAGTGATTGAGTATTTCCTCACCAAGTTAACCATACTAGATCTCGAGCTTATAATAATGACTAACAGGTTTGCACACATGTTTGTAAGGTTCTAGTTTTATTTTTATGCACAAATATTTGTTAGTTCAGTATTTAGTATCTATAACCAATCTTTTCTTCCCCTTTATTTGATATAAAATCCATGAAAACCATGGTAAACCTTCAACTATTCCAAACTACACTTTTAAGGTTAGGGAACTTTCTTAGTCCTTAGGACTAGCTCAGTAGCTAAGCATAATGAGTGTTTACTCAAATGTATACTAGATGATTCTTGAACTTTCATCAAATATCTCAAACTCATAATTTTTATATTATGATTAGAAACAACACGACTTGGTAGTATTCCTTAACTTCTTGTAAGATCATACTGCAAGCTTGTATGACAACATCATATCATGATGCATTCACTAACATGATTAAACCTAAGAGAAAATTTCCACCTTATACTCAACTTTTCAAAACCGCATTGTGGTTTAATGTCCCCTTTGTCTAGCCTTTCATGGATTCAAATTACCTTCATAAGATCTTTGCATATGTTGTGTACCACAACATCTCAAAAGTAGGATCCTCATATTAAGATCATTATCTTACACTCTACTATGTATACTTTTTCAAACAAAATTGCACACCCCGGTTATATGACTTCATGTCTTCTCTAATTATTTTATCTACCCTGAATACCTTCTCACTTTTTAGCAAGAAACACTTCTAAATAACATATAAGAAACTTGTTCACCTTGACTTTTATTTGAAACACATTTATCTCTTCACATTCAAAATCTTTGGCATCTATCTTCTTGAAAAATCACGTCCAAGGCTTCCCACATTCACCTAACTCTTCCACTTGCCTCTTGTTTTTAGTCCTTTTAAAATCTTCCTTTTGTTTTATAATCATGAGTTTAATACAAGAATGTATTGATCACAACTATGCCAAGAGCCTTTGTAGCCTTCAATTAAAAGTTATAATTTCCAAAATTTGTCTTTAACATGCTCTACAACCTATAGCTTAATTTCACTTCATGTCTTTACCATGTTGACTTTCATATTTAATTTTTAACTTAGAGAACTTCCATGTGAATGGGAGGACAATAGTCACACTGAAATATGAAGTTTATCATCTTTCAACCTCATCGGGAACAAATTGGAAACCCTTTTATGATTCATGATAACACAATTTAACACATACTACACCCACTGTCACATATTTTTACACCTTTAACCAAACAAAAATAATACCTATATTTGCAGAGTTCTTCCAAGACACTTCAAAACTTTACATGATGGGTTTGATTAGTTACAAGAACAAAAAAGGCATCCACACCCCCATTTCTTCTTCTGTATAGGTGGAGCACAAATTTGAAGAAAATTGTCGAGAAATATTCCTGATTTCAAAGGCAAATTACTTAATTTATTTTGTAAATCGCTCATATCTCATAGGAAGAGATATCTACAAAATTTTCCAATTTTTCATAGGATGTGGTTTGAGATTTGAATAATTTTCTCTTCTAAACCCTAGAATCGGGGTTGCACTAGTTGAGAAATCGAGAGCCTTTAAAATTAAATTTCTTCCTCAATTTTAAATGAAATTTAAATATTTCTTCTTTTTGGTTCTGTAGAAATGGTGGCATCTTCCTCTATCCATTTTTATGTTTGAAATACTTAAAACTTTCTCTTAGACCTCATTGTTACGTTGATTTAATGTTGGACAATAGGGAAGTAGTTGAATATTCTTCACATAACATGTTCGATGTCTTACCGAAATACGTTGAGACCCGGTTATTGTAAATTTTCTTCCAAAAAAATACACTTTTTATCTTTACTCTTAGCAATAAAAATGTGAATCAAGTATGTGCTTTCACAGTCATAGTACACATATATGCAAGTTGGCTTTTCATGTTTCCTTATCAGTATGACATCAAAGGATATTATCCCAATTAGAGGAGACACACACTTCACAATTTCAGATAGGAGTTATAAGCATACTATATTTCTTCGAAGTAGAACCTTACCAACTCGGATCAACATGATGGACTTAGAGATAAAAGACACTAACATAGAGATACATTCCCTATTTTTCTTGACAATATCATTTGGGCTCTATCATCAACTATATTCACTTTCAAACTTTTTTTCTATATGGAACTCTGACGTTTCACCTTCTCTTTCCATCTTGAGAAAGCATTAGTAACTGACTTCAAGAACTCAACTAACTCGAGCAAGGATACTTTTCACCTTCCTAGATCTTTCAAAATCTCTTTGAATAGATAACAAACCTTTTAATGACTATTCAACTTTAAGGTAACTATCAAATAACTCTTCAAATTATTTTATTCAACATGTAAGACTTCATGAGACATGTTATATCTTTTGTGTTTGAGCTAACAAAATTATACTTACCAATATAACTCTAAAAATTCCTTGTTTAGCACTCTTTCTCTCTTTATTAGATTACAACATAGTCATGTTAGATACCATTCTTGCATGTACAATACAGTACATTTGAAAACTTCTCAGGGACATAGAATCACAAGATTTTGCATTTCTTTGAATTCTTCAAGATACTCTCTTTTCTTAGTAGTCATTCTTATACCTTAAGCATGTGAGAGACATCTTCATCTATCCTTAACACACTGTTTAAGCTTCCAAAGACATCAAATCTTCTTTGTCAAATCACATATAGTAGTTACTTAATACCTAAGAGAATAAGCTTTTCCCTCAAAACTATTTATCAGGACTCCTTCAAGTATACTCTACTATATTCAACATATATGTAGGCTATCATATTGCCCCTGTGTACACCATGTTTACTCAATCCTTCAATCTTGAGGACCATTGTGTCTTCTTACTAGATTCAACATTTTGTGCCCTCAAGACTCATATGGCTTGATTAAATGGTTTCATGAACTTGAAATCAATATCAATACTCATAATCTATGGATCACAATGCATGAATTGAGATTCCATTGATAGAAACCATATAGTCGTGATACTTGATGACACTACTTACCTTATTATAAAGCCGGACTTCATACTATTTGTTTTGACAAATATCATCACTTCTTGTCAAGTAACAAAATGTAGAAAA
Source organism: Taxus wallichiana var. yunnanensis (assembly GCA_018340775.1). Classification (NCBI taxonomy): domain Eukaryota; kingdom Viridiplantae; phylum Streptophyta; class Pinopsida; order Cupressales; family Taxaceae; genus Taxus; species Taxus wallichiana. The sequence goes on from CM031243.1 coordinate 77,437,793, forward strand.
TAGGGACAACTTAGACACAACCATACCCGACCTTTTATGATCCTTGAGTGACAACTCATATACAACTGAATTTTTGATTCACTTCAATGTCTTTGAGGAATAAAAATTTTGAATTCTGAGTCTTAGCTTGATAAAATTTTAGAATATTCTTTCATTGAGACATATACACCTTTGAGAACTCATTGAGAAAACCAAAGGCTCCTTCTTATGTGATTTAGATACTGAAATACCCATGATACTTCTCAATATTTATAACACATACCATAGTTGCAATTTTGATATGAAGATACAAAAAAAGACCGAGGGAACTCATTGAGACATCACAAATCCTAGACTCTTTTGACTCTTACGCTATTAAGAAGACACTTACTCTTGATAAAGAGAGCTCCCCCTCATTATAGTTATTTTTTTCTCCTAAATACCATGGAGGAGCTTGATGAGAGACCTAATAAGGTATGTAGCTCTTTTTTTCTTCTTGACTAATTTTTCTTTTTCGATTCTTTGTTTGTCAATTTTTTTTTTTAAATTTTGATTAGTCACACTCTTGGATTCCTTTTTAGCACCTTGAATAGCTTCTCCCTTCTTCTTGTATGTCTAATTTCAATGCTTGAGTATTTAAAACTCTTTCTTCAGCAAACATGCATCACAAAAACTTGCAATGTGCCTAACCTTGTGACACCTAAAGCATTCGATATACCTTACTTTACACTCAAAATCCTTGTGTCCAAAATTCATTACAAGCATAACAATAACCATTGAATTTACTTACATATCTTCTCATGTTTGAAGGGTCATTTGTGTAGTAATTTTCTAGATGTCCCTTCTCATGACAGTGATAAAACTCATCTCCATATCTTTGTCTAACTTTTTGATCTTCTTTTTATCTCCCATATTGATGTTCTCAAATCTTATCTTTGTAATATTCTATCTTTTCAACCTTGGGAATACACATACTAGCCCTATTCCATAAGCACCACACTTGTAGCAATTACCATGAAAAACAACATAACTCTATGCATTACGCCTCCTAATAGATGATTTTCCATGAGGTGAAGGCCTTGTACTATCACACTTGCTTGAATGAATTTTTCCATTTGATTCACTTTCATTTTTCTTTAAACTGTATGAATCATTTGTGAAACCTAGTCATGTTCTGTCACCATGTGCCTTTTGTTTTCCTAACATCTTATATAAATATTCAGATCTTTCTTGAAAATATGATACCTTGCTTTTCATGATTTTTAGCTCATTCTTCATTTCTTCATTCTCTTTCTTGAGTTATTCTTTCTTAGCTAGAGCTTCCTTTAGTTGAATCTTTACACACTTGAAAACGTCCTCAAGAGATGCACATAATTTTTGCAATAGTTCTTTCTGAAGTCTACTCCATTCCTTATTCGATAAAGATATCCCATCCTTGTCACCAAATATCTCCCTATAGCTTGTTAACGCTACTCCCAATGGCTTGATTGGCTACCAATTTTAGAATTGACAAGGGACTGAGAGGGGGGAGGTGAATGATTCCTTTAATAATTATTTTCAATTTTTTTATTTCAAAACATCAAGCATATACTTTTATACATTAATTCTAGATGAAATAAAACTCATCAAGATATGCATATATATCAATAACACAAGAAACCTTATTATTGGAATAAAATCAGATTACAACTCATCAAATCAGATTATAGCCAACAAAGATATCACCAATTTTTCTTCATTCACATCCTCCTCATGAAACTCCAACCAAATACAAAACTAGAAGAGACTTCTAGGGGTTTTGGGCTATGCCTAAGGGGTTTTTCTTTGCAGCAAAGTTTTCTTCAAAATTAAAGAAAGGGTTTTTCAAAATTCATCTCACAAATGATCTTACATGAATATATATACCTCTTAGGCATGACCTTTGACCTTCCACTTGCCATGACTCTTTAAATCACTCATTCTTTTGTCTTCTAGCTCTTCAAACTTGTCCAAAATTATATCAAATTTGTATTCAAGTGGTTCATGGTATCAAAAATTTAAATAATGTTATTGTATTATTGGAAACTCACCACATGATCTAAGATACTTATTTAGGCCCATAGGTGTTCCTAAATAAGCTTCTACAAAAATCATCATGAAAAAAGATCTAACTAGACCACTTCCAATTATCATCATGACCCAAGTAATATATAAAAATGAATATTATGATGTATTATTTTGTTAAAATTTACCAGAAATATCCAACTCAAGGCTTAACACATCAAGAAACACCATTTTGTAAGACTTTCCTGGATGGTTTCAACATCTATCAATTTGGTCTTCAAGAATTAAGATGATAAATGCCTCAAATATATTCATCATGAGGAAATTATCCTATTTATGGAAATATAATGAATTATACTATCTCATAAACCTATCATTATCCTCCAATTCATGGCATAAGGCTTCAAAAAACTTGGATCTTTATAAGCTGGTCTCGATGGTCCTAAAAACACAAAAATTAGTATTCCGAACAATGTGGTCAAACACCTAAAAAGAAAATTTCAGAGATCCTTATCACCTCCAACACTTAAATTTGGATTTATAAAACATGTTTAGGCATTCTTTAACCATAGGTAAAATAAAGAGAGTCTCATCTTCATACCCATTCATACATGCTCCTCAAAGGCCTAAAAGAGCAATTTTGGCTCAATCACATGTAAGAAAGAAATAACTTATAAAAACTGAGACAAGAACTTAAAAATATCATATGACACATTAAAATATGGATAAAGGCAAGAAAAAACATCAATTCGATGCAATTAAACATGGTTACCTTCATTCTTCTTCACTAACTTCTCAAAACAACCTTCTTTTCCGGTATGCCAAATTATGCAGCCATTACTCCAATTTTCTCCAAGAAAGTAACCCTAGTGACTTCATGAAGTTGAATACCCTATTCCCAAAATCATCCACCTCAAAATTTGAGCATTTGTTCCTTTGCAATATTTTTCTATGCACTGAAATCTTCACAAAATACTTGATTTTTAGTGGGGGCCACCATGCGTCATGAACTCCAAACAACATGGAAATTATACCTGAGGATTCCTATTCATTTTAAAATATTTTTACAAGAATAATAGTTGAGTTAAGACACCTATCCAACTCAATTTTCCAGAATCGGTCCAAACTGGGGTTTGGAGGGCTAGAAACATGCTCACAAAAATGGATAGAACTTATAAAATACTTATAAAAGCACCAAAATATTTTTTTCACAATAATTTTATCCAAATTTAATCCATTTTTGTCTCTTATGACTTTTCTGAAGGATGCTCCATAATTTTTCTTGTCTGCTAAGAAGTTTGGTGCTTAATTTGCATATTTTGAAAAACCTAGTTTTGGAAATACTTGCATACCTTGCAAAATATTCATCCCGATATTATGAAAATTTTCTCACACGTTAAGGACACATACCTATAATACCTCTAAGTGATATTTTTCTCTGGTTCATCCTGAATCTTTCCATCCTATATCATTTTGGTGCCCTTTGGTCTCGATTGAGCTATTCTATTATCTTGACCTATAGTAACACATGTAGCACCTTTGGAGACACCTATATCACCTATAAAACTTACCTAGTTCATGTAAACTATTTTACATCAATTACAACACAAGTGACACACACTTCCAACAATTCTAATAATATATTTAGTCCATAATAAGCTCAACTACAAAACTTAATTCAATTAAAACAAAAATCAAAATCATCCCGACAAGGCATAAGATGAAATAATAGTGTTATATCCATATAATCCCATACTTATATCACCGTAACATTATTTCTAGTTCACATTAGTCTTTAACCATAACTTCTATAAATGATATATTTCATATTAATCCAACAATACCTTGACAAGGTAAAAGCCTTTTCAACATATATCTCTAAGTTATATACAATAATAACTTATATGAATTAAGGAAAAATATACTTCATAAATCAACATAAAGGCTTGCATAACCTTTAATATAATATTGTAAAAAGAGTTACTTCCTATTACTGATCGGTCGTAATATGATCAATATTCAAGTAGGGTCATAAACCTAATCTTGATCATACTTACATATGAGTCAAAACTTCCTTAGCTTAACATAGAAACTTAACCAATATGTCTTATAAGGATTAATCATATATATGTTAAGAATACTTATCACATTATAGCAAGTAAGGCATAATCTGCATATAGTCAAGTTCACGAGATCTCACCTCAATAAATTAAAACCACAATTTTAGATCTATATTCAAATAATAGTTAGATTTTGTAACTCAATCATATTAAATTAAGTTATACTTCATTGTTTGATATAAAATTCAAGACAACACCAAGTAATAGTAATTATTATAGTCATTAGGTACTGGCATATCATTCATACTTATTAATTAACTCTCAAAATGAGATGATCATACCAGAGACCTAGTCATCTTCTATCAATAGTTTCAATTCACAACTTCCCAATATCTCTATTATTTCTCTAATCACTAGATAAAAGTTCCTTTTTTAGATGATCAATCAAGGATAAGGCTATAAATGAGCTTCTAGTCTAGATTCAAAAATATAAGAAATAGATTCAAACTTCTCAAGACTCGGAATTCAGGAAAAACATTACATCTGGAACCTAATATCAGTAAAAGGAAACATATATCTACCATACCAAGTATGAAATTGAGTTAGAATCATACTTATTTTTCTTCAATCCTGAATTCATCCATCACAAAAAAACTAGTATCGATTCAATTTTGATCAAATACATTAACCAATAAATCAATATGTATAGCTTGATAGATACTTCTTACAATATGATTGAGCCAAAGGCTCAACTCAACGTCGTAGCCAAAAAATAATGTCATAATAATCCTAATCCCTTATCACGGTCAAGAGGGGTGAGTATAAATTTAGTTTGGCCAAGAGCCATTTAGATAACTACACTAAACGTGAAGTTGATAAAATTTATCAATATACACCCGAATGGTATTAATTCCACGAATGATTGTAATCCAAGTCATCATCCAACAACCCAAAAAATTTCTAGTTAATAACCAATGATTTCAACAACAGTTCCAAAGGCAAGGACAACCAATCCAAATAAGGCATACATCTCATGATAGCTTGTAAACAATTTTAATCCATATGCATACTAGAGGAAAAACGTCAACCCGGTTTAACTATCAAAGAATTGATGATAATGAAATATTAACCTAATAACCCCTCAAGGGAATCGATTAGACAGGGTAGACCCATTCAGACTTAAACCAAAGCAACTACCCATGTAGTTGATGCAAGTCAAATCTACTTGATAACCAAAGTCGAACAATAGGAAAGATAATCAAAATGATAACCATAGACACCCACAACTTATAGGGTCGAGCTAATGAATTCCACGAAACAATTAGCCAAAATGACTCGTATTACTAACAACACCAACTTCCAGATCTAATATTGCTCATGAAAAACATACATTAAATGTTACAAAAGATGAGTATCCATAAAACAAAGATACAATGCCTCAAATAGCACATAGATGCAACTATTATCCTATTAATTTATACAAACACAACCCAGAAGAAATAATAATGAAATACAACGATATCCATGACCAAGATTGTATGATACACGAGAGATAATCAAATTTGGAATTAATATTTAAAAGCCATAACCATAAAATTTAATTTCAAGAAGGAGAAGAGTTATTTTCATGAAGCCATTAAATAGAGAAAAATATTTAAAAGATTTAGAGCCTATCATGTCTAGTAGAGGTATTGAAATTCCTCTCCAAGGTCTGCAAATTATCCTCCAAGATTTCACAAAAATCCCATAGAAAGATCAAACCGGCTTCCACAAAAACCTTTTCTTTCATATTTCTAATTTTATAGCCATTGCATTTAATTTCTTCCACTATTTCCTCCACCATACAACTAGTAAATCCAATTTTATCTAAAAATGAACTATGAGTTTGAAAAATAGAAAGTCGACATGCAGAGCTAAAGAGCTCTAATGGTGAACGAATAAAAACCAATCCCTTTATTTTCTCCCAAAACCATCATGCTTCTCCCAAGATGGTTTTGGTTTAATCAATGTCATAAATACAAAGACTGAACTGTCAAGTTACAGTCCTAAATCCCACCAACCATCACCTTACCATTTAAACTTAGTGATCAATCAAATAGATTAAAATTCATTAACTAAGCCCTTAGTTACTAATTTAGCATGCATGGACAATTTTTACCAAGTCCTTGGACAAAGGGTGGCGGTGGTGATTTTAATAAAACCATTAAAATGCCTCATTAAAAGTATGGGTGGCACCCAACCCATTTAACCATGTTACTAACCCCTTTCATAAATTTTAACTTGATTAGGTCAAAGGATCCCATAGATAGGTTAGGATCTATCTAAATCAGAAAAAGCCATCAACCTTAGCTTAGGTTGTCATCATTTAATACAATTTCCATAGGGTTACATTAGACCCTTATAAAACTTTAAAAATCACCATTAGAATAGCTTATATTAGGTTTTCATAATATAATGAAAATAATAAGACCTTACCTCATATTATATATTCTCAAGAATTTAGAAATTTATAATGAACCAGACTTCCCATAGCAAAAGTAAGCCTTCATCACGGTGAGTACGACTAACAATTAGATTATGTTTAGTGTCTCATAATATGCAATAAAAATTTCAATCCATAATCATTAAGAAAGCATGTAATCATTTAATTTAAAGTTATAATCACATATCGATTTAGGAGAATAAATTGGATCAGTGAAATTGATACAAGGTGTTATCCTAATCCACTATTGATACCAACATAGTAATTATGTCAAGACATTAAAAATCTTACCAGATTACTTGATCACTTAACTATTCCAAGAACCAGGTGATTTTTACTTTCCAAAAGATGAATCACTAAGTCCATTTCAGAAATCAGTTATGTAAGTACTTCATGATCAATAATATAATTAATTTTACTTCCATAAGAATGATTAATAACCAAATATTACAAGCACTTTATATCATTCCAACAAACATGATTCAATAGTTTAGCAGAGCACAACAACTTAGAACACAATCACATGTCAACATTTTCTAATCCAATCACAAAGAAGGATGTATGAATATCAAAACGACAGACGTATTCTAGAAAATCACAACAACCAAACAAAACATTTGAGGAAGTGGTGAAAATGATGTGGAGTGCAATATGTGGAATGAATCCTACACAAATATTTGGCATATAATCCCAACATACTTGTGTATTGAGTGATAGTGGCAGCTATCCCTTCTAGTGAAAAGAAAACTGGTGAGTTCATTTTTGTAATTTCAAATTTCCTTCTTAGAAGAATGACATGATGTTTTAAAGGAGGATTTATGGTCATTGAAGATAAAAATTATTTAAGCATTTAGAAAGACATATTTTATTATTGTTATTTTTCTTTCCATTTGGTTCAAGAAATATTTGTGTGTGACAAATGCAAAGAAAGGTAATGTGGCGTTGAATATTGAAGACACAAATAACTATTAACCTGTGATCGAAACAAAAGAAATATTAACCCCCAAATTGTTGATAATTAATGCTCATCTCTTCAAAATCCATAATTATGGTTCCTAGAATAGGAAGATGTGTACCATTCTCTTATTCAAGGAGCTTCAGGAACTTTTCACTGGAAAATCTATTTGTCCCACCAATTCAGATGAGAAAACAAAGCATGAAAAGGGTGATGCAAAATCCTTGATGTTGATCACTCTCAATATTTTTTATGAGGTGCAACTAAACATATGAGATGCGATGAAATCAAAGGAGACCTATTATGCTCTCTCCACCATCTACGAACCAAGGAATTTGAAAAAATCCTCCATCTCCAATCAAAGATTCATACATTGAGTATGAAATAAGGTAAGAATGTAGAGGAATTCCTTCTTCATGTGGAAAAACTGTGAGTAGAGATATCTCATAGAAAATGCTACGCCCTTAACCCATTGCTTGTATTAGGATATGAGTATCCAACTTGTGGCTTACCATGTCATTTTATTATATCATTTATACTTTCTCATGCTTAGTAGGTTGGCCTTGGTGATGGCCATAACATATGAATAGTATATATAGGGCATTGTAGGTAGTAATTCATCATCATTGGAGCATTCGAGTATTATTGTATGGTTTGCGAGTTGCCCCCTCGAAGTGGCAAAGCTATTCTAAATGCATATTGAGATCATTATTCTATAATATTGTGTTATTTTGTGTTATATTTTTTCTCATGATCTGAATTATACAAGTAATTTCATTACAAGCGGCATCGTATTTGTGATCTAGGCAAAAATTAGGGTGAAAAACCCTAGTTTTTGTTTCCACCATATATTCTGAAAAAAGTGAATTGGTGGGAGAAATTTTTACTAGAGTTGAGAAACATTTCAAATAAGGATCCCTAAAATTTTCAGACTTTTTTGATTTATTTTGCAAAAGTATTACAAATTTAAGGTTTTTCTTAAAATCGCTCCTTAGGGTGTAAATTGTGGATTTTTTTCAATTTCGTTAAATTTTCAAAGAAAAACAAAATTTATTTGGGCTTTGTTCTTTATGTTTTTTTATATTTGGCCAAATTATTATCAAAATCCAAAACCATAAAATTTGACCATGATCCCTACATCCTACTATTTTGGGGCATCATGGCGGGACCTTCCTGGGGAACAAAGAATCCCATCACTTAGGTAAAACACCAGAAAAGGATGAGATAGTAGTTGAGGAGTTGGAGATAGAAGATATAACTACAGATTCCTTAGGGTTAGGGTTTACTTCGACAAACCATAAAGTAAGCCAACTTGAGTTTAACCTAAGAGACCTCGAATCTAGGGTGGCAAGAAAAGAAGATGTGGATAGGATTGGACATAGATTGAAGTATTTCATGCAAAAATTTAGTACACATATGATGGGTAATTATACTTATGTCAATCAAGGTGGATCCTCGGGTCAACATAATAGACACATGAGACAGAGTAGATCTTCAAGTGTGCATAATCCAAATATGAGCACTCTGCAGAGGCTCGACTATGTTTCCAAAAGTTGAGATGTACAAGTTTGATGGAAAGGATCCACTCAATTAGATCAACCATTTGGAGAATTTCTTTGAATTACATCATATTCCATCATGATAAAAGGTTACCATGGCATCTTTGTATCTCGAACTTGACCAATTCATATGGTATCGATGGTTATGTGCTCAAAGGTAGAAGAGTGGTCTTAATGTTACATGGACAGTCTTCACCGAAGAGTTATAATTACACTATAGTTCTAGTGTGTTAGATAATTACTTCAGCCAATTAGCAAAGTTGAGGTAGACAAGATCTATTAAGGATTACATTCATCACTTCCAAAACCTTTCTCTATGGGTGGAAAATATTACTAAAGAGAATCTAAATGACCTATTTCTTGGGGGTCTTAAGGATCACATTGAGCATGAGGTGTGTATGTTTAATCCTCATAAGGTTTCTGATTCGATGATTATGGCAAGAAGGGCAGAGGAGAAATTTTTTCAAGTAGGAGACAACATTTCACTTGAACTAGAGATCGCAACACCTTGGCCCCAACACTCCCTCGGCCAGTAAGATTGACACCTCAAAAAATTTAAGAAAAAAGAGAAAAAGGGTTATGTTTTAACTATGATAGTAAATTTGGACCCAGGACATAAATGTGCTGAAAAGAAGTTGTTCTACATTGATGGGCCTAGTGAAGATGAAGAGAATAATGAAGATGCAGAGTCAGAGGTCTTGGTTGAGCTAGAGGAGGAGTCAGGAGATCCTCAACCAATGATCTCATACCATGAAATTTTAGGTATTAGCACCCCCCAAACCCTAAAGGTGGTTGGATTCCTAAAAAATAGAGGGTCATAGTGTTGATTGATTCAGGAAGTACTCACAACTTTATCAATCATAAGTTAGCAGTGTGCCTAAACTGTTTCATTTATCCAGCTCCTAAATGTCAAGTAATGATTACTGATGGAGGTACTATTACTTTTTTTGGAAAATGCCATAGCATTAAGATTTCCATGGGATATTACATACTAAATAGTCCCATGTATGCCATTTTATGGGTGGATCGAGACATTGTGTTAGGGGTTCAATGGCTTACCACTTTGGGAACCATTGAGATGAACTTCCAAGACTTGTTCATGCGATTTCACTCTGAAGGAAGGAATTTTGAGCTAAGAGACTTAAGAGAAAAGTATCCACAAATAGTAAGTTCTCATTAGATGCTAAAAAAGGGTGCAGAGGGATTTGTGACAAAAGTCTTTTCATTGGAGGCTCATCATTCTAAGGACATTATACCATCAGATATGCAAGTAGTGTTGGATGTCCACTCTTTTGTATTTGAAAATATACCAAAGGGTTTACCTCCAAAGAGAGATCATGATCATGCCATTCAGTTATTACCAAGAAGTAAACCGCCTAACATCAGACCTTATAGGTACCCATATGTGCAAAAGATTGAAATCGAGAAGATTGTATAAGAGATGTTGGAAGCAGGAATCATCTTCCATAGTCAAAGTGCTTATTCTTCTCTAGTAGTGATGGTACGGAAGAAAGATGACATGTGGCACATGTGTCCTGATTATAGGGAACTTAATAAGTACAAAATCAAAGATAAGTTTCCTATTCCTGTTATTGATGATTTTCTTGATGAATTGCATGGTGTTGTTTATTTTACAAAGCTTGATCTTCATTCAGGATACCACCAAATAAGAATCAAGGATGAGGATGTTCATAAAACCACCTTTTGGACACATGAAGGCCATTATGAATTCCTGGTAATGCCTTTTGGACTCACAAATGCACCTTCTACATTTCAAAGTTTGATGAATTCTATTTTTAAGTCATTCCTGTAGAAGTTTGTCTTAGTGTTTTTCGATGATATATTAATTTATAGCAAAACATGGGAGGAACATTTGCATCATGTAAATAATGTTTGGGAAACCATTGAGCAACATCAACTTTATGAAAAGCCCTCTAAGTGTTCTTTTGGACTCAAGAAGGTTGAATATTTGGGTGACATTGTATCTCATGAAGGGGTTAAAGTGGATCCTAATAAGATCAAAGCCATGATGGAGTGGAAGGTTCCAAAAACCCTAAAGAATCTACGAGGATTTTTGGGGCTTACAGGTTATTACCGAAGATTTGTAAGGCATTATGGAATCATAGCTGCACCTCTCATAACTTTATTAAAGAAGGAGTCCTTCCATTTGAGTGAGGATGCAACCAAAGCATTCAAGAAACTAAAGGAAGCCATGTGCACCACTCCGGTCTTGGCTACTCCAGATTTTTCCAAAACAGTCATTGTTGAATGTGATGCATCAAGGGTGGGTATGGGGGCAGTTCTCATGCAAGAAGGCCATTTAATTGCCTTTTTGAGTTTTCAATTCAAAGGTAAGAATCTTTCCAAGATGACTTATGAGAAGGAAATGGTAGCCATACTTCATGTAGTAAAGTAATTGATACCATATCTCATAGGAAGACACTTTAAAATAAAGAAAAATCATGATAGTCGAAATACTTCTTGGAGCAACGTTTATCTCGAAGAACAACAAAAATGGGTCTCCGAGATGTTGGGATATGATTTTGAGATTATCTATAAGAAAGGGAAGGAGACTATAGTTGCAGATGCTCTATCATGGAAAGATGACTCAACTACAGCCTTGTTATGTGTGATATCCATATTACAGGAAGATTGGATAGATGAGGCAAGGTCTGAATGGAGAAATGACCAAACCACACAAAACCTCATTCATCATCTCTAGAATGATCCAAGCATGTCTAAAAAATTTGTATTGAAAGGGGATGATTTATGGTATAAAGATAGATTATACCTATGTAAGAACTCCACTCTTAAAAATAGGATTCTATCTGAGCTTCACTCTTCTCCAGTAGGGGGGCACTCTAGATTCTTGAAAAATTATCATCGAGTCAAACAAGATTTCTTCTGGGAAGGGATCAAAGGGGATGTCCAAAAATTTGTGGTAGAATGCATGGTTTGTCAGCAAAATAAGGGTGAAATAGTTTGATCCCCAGGTCTTCTACAACCTCTATCTATTCCTAGCCAACGGTGGGAAGAGGTTTCCATGGACTTTATCACAGGATTTCCTAAATCTGAAGGAAAAAATGTCATCATGGTTATGGTGGATAGACTCACTAAATATGCTCATTTTTGTTCCTTGGCACACCCATTTGCTACAAGCACGGTAGTAACAACCTTCATGGACACAATTCAGAATCTTCATGGGACACCAAAGATTATAGTAAGTGATCGAGACCCTATATTTACTGGTAATTTTTGGGTGATTTATTCTCATGTTTTGGTACTCAGTTATCTCGTAGCTCTTCTTATCATCCCCAGTATGATGGGAAAAAAGAAGTTGTAAATAAGTGTTTGGAGGGATATCTTCATTGCTTTACGTCAGATAAACAAGCAAGATGGGTCCAATGGTTTCCACTTGTAGAATGGTTGTATAACACTTCCTTCCATACTTCATCTAAAATGTCTCCTTTTTTGGCACTCTATGGGTACCATCCACTATCCATCACATCATTATTGAGAGGAAAACCACGTGTTAGAGCAGTAGAATAACACATTCAATATCAAAAAGGGGTCCTCTCTAGTCTCAAGGAGAACTTGGTCATGGCATAAAACCGCATGAAGCAACAGTGATCAACATCACATGGAAAGGCATTTTGAAGTCGGTGATAGTTTTGTGCGATTCTGACCATATAAGAAAATTTCTTTGAAACAAAAACAAAAGGATAACAAAATTTCACCAAAGTATTATGGCCCCTATTAAGTATTGCGAGAAGATTGGTACGTAACATAAAAATATAACTTCCACAATCCACTAGAATACATCCAGTCTTTCATGTTTCTTACCTGAAGAAAGTAATTTGACAGAGAGTATCATCCCAAATAGTGTTACCTGAGATCGATGAGGAGGGTAGGGTCATCTTGGAACCTAAATGCATCCTTCAAACACGCACTAAAAGATTGAGGACACAGGTTATTATTGAGTACCTAATCAAGTGGAAGAATATAGACAATGAAGATGCAACATGGGAATATATGACATTCTGCCCGCAAAGAAGACCAGAGCTTCTCAACATTGGGGACAATGTTTCTTTGTAGGGGAAGGGCATGCTACACCCTTAACCTATTGCTTGTATTAGGATATGAGTAGCTGACTTGTGGCTTACCATATCATTTTATTATATCATTTATACTTTCTCATGCTTAGTAGGTCGACCTTGGTGATGGCCATAACATATGAATAGTATATATAGGGGATTGTAGGTAGTAATTCATCATCGTCGGAGCATTCGAGTATTATTGTATGGTTTGGATGTTGCCCTTGAAGTGGCGAAGCTATTCTAATTGCATATTGAAATCATTATTCTAGAATATTGTGTTGTTTGGTGTTATATTTCTGCTCATGATCTGAATTATACAAGTAATTTCATTACATCATGTGGAAAAACTATGAGTAGAGATATCTCATAGAAAATGTGGAAGATAAGATAATTTTATCTCTCACATTGAGAGATCTTCCTTTCTTTTTAGGAAATTCATTAACACATTGACCATCACAAAAAATATGTGACCTTTTCCAAAATAGTAAAATTTCTATAGCAGGAAGAATCCATCCAAACAACACATGAGGATTTTGAGAAAAATATTGGTCTTGAGGCAGCATAAGAGTCACAAGCCTTACAAGGGACAACAAAAGAAGCATTTATAGAATTAACCACCGACTCATAAGTATCAGAAATTTAATCGATGGTGTTACATCTACACCATGAATACACACAACACTGTGAAATTTTAGTATAATGGCCTCACATAATGTAATTATAGAGAAGAGAGCACATATGGTCATGTTGATTCACATAAATCCATATGAAATCCTTACCAAAATAAGTAGAAAGGACATGTGACCACCCATCCATATGACAAATCATACGAGGAAGTGCCAAAATAAATAAATTATGGCACACATGAAGAAGATGGTGTTTTAGTCTCACAAACATCACACTCATCACAAAATGTTTGGTTGATTGAATCTGGTGCCAACAAGCACATAAAAGGTGATAGGAAGCTATTTGATTCATTGATTGATCAACCTACTAGATATCATGTTTGAATTGTAGAAAACAAGGAATAGATTTTTATTTCACTAAATATTGACATATTCCAATGAATCGGATTCTAGTATAACAAGTTTTAGAATAAATCTTCATTTTTGCATATATTGGATTCCATTTTTGTTTATATTGGATTCCATTATTACTATTATTGGAATCCATTAGTAGAAATATTGGATTCTAATATTTTCATTATTGGAATTATTCGAGTTCCAATTTCACTATTATTGGATTCCGATTTTGCTATAATTGGATTCCAATTTCCCTATTATTGGATTCTAATTTCTCTATTATTAGATTCCGATAGTGCTATTATTGGATTCTAATTTCACCACTATTGGAATCCAATTTCTAAATCCTAATTTTAGGATTTTAGCTTTACTATTTTAGGATTTCTATTTTGTTATTATTTGATTCCCTACATAAGCCCGACGATCGCTATCATACATAAGCCTAGAAGTTGCTAACTTACATAATTCTAACAACTGCTAACTTACATGATGAAATCACTGCTAGGTGAAATAATCCTAGGGGCTGCTAACTTACATATACCTAGCGGCCACTAACCTACATCTACCTTGTGTCCACTAAGCTATATAACCCTAGTAGCCAATAAGTTACATAATCGTTCGCCGATAAGCTACATAATGCTTGCGGCTGATAAGCTATATAATCCTTGTGGTCAATAAGACACATAATCATAACATCTGCTAGGATACATCTTATCAAAAATTATTTGATTAGTTTGTAAAATGGAAATAATTATAACAGAAATTAGTGCTCATTAGGCAGTTTAAATAGAAGATAATCGAGATAATGTGAACTACTTTTATGCTTTTCTAGTCTATAAATCATACAAAACAACAAAGAGTTAAGAATTACGTTAAACACGTTATTTTCAAACATGGATTTCAAATTTTAATAGTTCCTACCTATGGGAGGTTATTATACCTTTCACCACAACTTATTAGTTCTTGCCATATCCTCCAATCAAAGACATTTATATTTTCTAGTGTCTATATTTCAAATGTTGGAATATAAATTAAACAATTTGATAATTTTAAAAATCAATTAAATTGATTTATTTGATTTTCTATTGGTTACTTTTTCATGATAAGATAAATTAAGGGTCATATTTGAGTCAAGTACATATTTTTCAATATCATTTGAAGGAAAAATATTCAATCAACTAGTGCCACAAAAATTATGATAGATTTAACTACAACATTTAATAAGTGTAAAAATAATTATTCTTCATTTTCAAAATATAATATTAATAAGTACATGCCACCTATTCAAGAATGCATGATGTCATTATATTTATTATTTTTACTTATCAATCATGTCACACTCAATATTGATTTTTGGGTTCTTGACAAATATGGAAGGAACACAATTTTCCAAATGTTTGGGATCTTGACCCAACATTGATTTTTTTCATAGTTAGGCCAAGAGAATATGGGTGCAAAATGGATCTATTGAGGTAACTGCATATGTGAATGGTTTTTTCTTAATATCTCTTCCTAGTAAAGAACATGTCTTAAGAATTCTGGCTGGAGGGCCTTGGTTCATTGGTAAGTCCCATGTGGTAGTGCAACAATGGGAACCAACCTTCAACCCCTTTGAAAAAACAGTCTCTAAATATCCTATCTGGGTGAATCTCCTGGATTACCTCTTGAGTTCTGGGAACCTGAGGTCCTGATTGGTATATCCAAAAGTATGGGAACCCTAATAGCGATTGATCCTATAACTAAATCTAGAACCAAGCTTACACATGTAAGGTTTTGTGTTAATATGAAAGAAGAAGTTACACTGGAAGAAACTATCACTTTGCTCTCAAAGTTTGGTGATTGGGTGCAAATATTTGAGTATGCTCTATCCCCTTTTATTTGTTACAAATGCAAATTTGTTGGGCATGATCCTTGAAAGTTCCCAACACAAAAGAAGAAGCAAAAATGGGTCAAAGATATCGTACTTAATAAAGATAACACAAAATGAAGAAAGGTGGGGAGAAATGGAAGAACCATTAGTAGGATCCTAGAAGGGATCAACAGGCTCCAGAGAAGACTATAGTTGTAGAGACACAAGTTACATCTAAAGAGGAAGGCCAAAAGAACAAGGTTGAATGGGGTAAAGAAGATAATGAAAAGATGAGTGAAGAGGAATTTTACCCAAATCTAAAACCAAAGGAAGCTAAGTATTTATCTGATTCAGAAGGTAAATATGCACTAAAAGTGGCTCAGGGACTTTCCCTTGAAGATCTATCCTTGGTTGGACAAATCTCATTTGGCCAAAGATAGGAAGAAGACATCTCGATATCATATGATTTTGATTTTTTGATGGGAGGTATTGTTTTGGATTATGTCAACCCAGTGTCCTCCCCTATCACTCTAGCAATAGGGTCCAAGCCTATTACTAGAAGCAGTTTCATAGGTGATGTGGGTAAAGACTTAACTCCAAAAGGGATAAAATATAACAAGGAGAAGAGGGAGACCTTGGTAAAGAAAGATATGGATAAAGGGATACAGAAACCTCTTAGGTTTCCTTAATCAAAGAATAAATGATCTTACTCTCTTGGAATATTAGAGGGTTGAATAACCCCAGTAAGCAAAGAATTATGAAGGATTTTAGGAACAAATACAAACTTGATATCTTGATGATACAAGAAACAAAGATGAGTACTAAAAGGTTCAAATAAGTCAGTAGGATGGTCTGGAAAGAATGCCTTTTCGATTGGGTAAGCTCGAAAGGGGCTTCAGGAGGCATTTTCACCCTCTGGAATCCCCTCTTGGTTAAAGGTTTGGTGCTTCTATCATTGACCAACCACCTAACCATGTGCTTTACTGATTTATTTTCACACAAGTCCTGGATTGTGTCTAATATCTATGCCCCCAACTCTATGGTTGGTATAAGAAATATTTTGGGAGAACTCACTAAGGGGAGGTTTGTTTAAAGATAGTGATTGGATTGTTGGGGGATATTTCAATACCCCTCTTTCCTTGGAAAAAGATGGATCCATTTCCAATACTAATAGTATGGATGAGTTAGCTAACATTTTAGTAAATAATGATCTTATGGACCTTGAGGTTGGAGGGTCCAAATTCACTTGGGCTAACTAGAAGAACTAGTCAGGACCTCATACAGATTAGACTGGATAGATTTGTGGTGAGTCATTCTTGCATGCTTAATCAACTCTACTCTCTATCCACCTTGCCCAGAATTGGATCTGACCACAATCTGATCATTCTCAAGATGGGTATGGCTATTCCTAAAAAAGCTAGACCTTTCAGATTTGAAAAAATGTGGCTCTAACATCCTGACATCCTCTTGAGAATTCAATAATGGTGGGGGTCACAACCCATGGGATTCTGATGTACAAATAAATTTTTAAGTTGAAACATGTTAAAAAAACCTAAAAACTTGGAATAAGGAAATTTTTGGGAACATTTTTCAGTCTAAGAGTATAATAGAGGAATACTTAAGGACTATTGAGGAACTAATGGAGGAATATGGGTTCAACCAAGCACTTAAAAGTCAAGAGCAGGCTCTCCTCATTGAATACCATGATATCTTGGCCAAGGAGGAAGTCTACTGGAAGCAAAAATCTAGAGTTAAATGGCTAAAGGAGGGTGATAGAAACACTAAATTCTTCCACTTCTCTGCCACCTCTAGGAAAAATCATCTCAAGATCAAGGAAATTAGGAAAAATGATGGTACACTCACAGAAGATGAAAAATAAATCAATGAAGCTATTATCAAATATTTTAAGGACCTCTTTCTCCCTGGGGTTGATCCAAATAGAAATTCTTGGGAGAAGCCTTTAGGACTCTTCCAGAATGTCATCTCGCAACAGGATAATAGAGATCTTATGCTCATTCCTAGGGAGGAAGAAATCAGATATACCATTTTTGATATGGAATCAGATAAATCCCCTAGATCAGATGGGTTCCCAACCTTCTTCTTCCAACAGTTCTGGGAAGTGGTCAAGAATGAGGTCATTGAGATGATCCAGATTTCTTTAGTAATGGTTAGATCCTCAAACAAATCAACAACACCTTCTTGGTCCTTATTCCCAAGATGATAGGGGCCAAGGATGTGAAATATTTTAGACCCATTAGTCTGTGCAACACCAGCTACAAATTGATTACCAAAATTATCACTTTTAGGCTCAGGAAAGTGCTGGCCAATTTTATCTCTCCTAATCAAGGGGATTTTGTTCCTGGGAGACAAATTATGGATAACATTGTGGTCATCCAAGAATCCATTCATTCTATCAAAATTTTAGGAAGATACACCATGTTTGTCAAGTTTGATATGCACAAAGCTTATGACATAGTTTTGTGGACCCTTCTTCGATCCATTCTGACCAAGTTAGGGTTTGATGTTTTTTTATCAAAATGGTTATCGTCTGTATTTCTTCTATCATCTTCTCTATTATGATCAATGGAAAATCAGAAGGCTTATTTCAAGATGGTAGAGGAATCAGAAATGGATATCGCCTCTCCCCTTAATCTATATGATTGTGGCAGAAACTTTAAGTAGACTCTACAAGGTAGTTTCCCTTAATCTCTCGCAAGGCCTCAAAATTTATAATGGACTTCAGCCTACCTTAACCAATTTGTTGATGACAATTTATTGATGGGGAAGGAATTTATATAGGAAGCCTATATCTTCAAAGAGGTTCTGAATGAGTATGAGGAGGACTCGGTTTAACTCGGTCGGCTTCCTCAAAAGTGTTATTTTATTCATTAATGTGGAAGAGCATTTCCAAGTGAGACTGGCCCACATTTTTGGTTGTAAGATAAATAATTTTCCAAATTCCTATTTGGGAATGCCCCTCATTCACAAAAAACTGAATCATTCCATCTAGAACACTTTGCTCGAGATATTTTACAATAATATGTCTTCTTGGAAGGGGATTTTTCTATCTCAAGTTGAAAAAATTCAGATCCTCCAAAGCTCTCTTTGATGTGTTCCAATCTATTGCATGTCCCTTTTTCAGCTCTTGGGAAATATTTTGGAAGCTCTTGAAAAAATTCAAAAAAGGTTCCTGTGGGCTGGTGCTGAGGAGAAGTTCAAATTTCCTCTTGTGGCCTGGGAAAAATTGACCAAGCCTAAGGATTGTGGTAGGCTAGGATCAAAGAATATGAGACTCATGAATGAAGCTCTTGTGGCTAAAGGTGGTTGGAGAGTGATAAAGGAAGAAGTCCTATGAATTGATATCATCAAAAGGAAATATTTAAGGAATATTGGTAGAATAGAGACTTTTTTCTACAGGACAATATCCCTACGGGATCCATCTTTTGGAATTATTTTCTCTCTTCTAGGGAGATCCTGAGTAGGGGTATTAAATGGAATATTAGGAAAGGTGATAGAATTCACTTTTGGAGGAATTTTGGCTCTCTGATAAACCTCTAGTTGAGGAAGAACTTGGGAGAACTGTGGTGTAATTCTTTGAAAACAATGGTAAAGTTTTGGGTTAGGGATTATTAGAGCTTCTCCAATAATCTTGTTCTTTGGGAGAAGGTGCTTCCCCCTCCCAATTTCATTGGGGACACTCAAATTTTTTCTGATCTCAAATCTAAGTTAAAGAGTATTTATATTCCACTCTTCCAACAAAATGAGGACTCTATTATATGGAAGGAAGATGATTTTGGAAATTTCTCTGTTATAATCTACTTACCTCCTAAATTTCATGAATTCTAGCCAAAATGATTATTGAGGTAAAATTTGGGTAAAATACCTTCTACCTAAAGTTAACATTTTCCTTTGGTTGGTTGCTTGAAACAAAATCCTCAATGTAGATAATTTGAATAAATGTGGGATGTTCCTCCCTAATAGGTGTGTGCTTTGTAAAAAAGAGGAGGAAAGTGTCATCCACCTCCTCATCTCCTATCCCTTCTCTCAAGTGGTGATTTCCAAGGTGTTGGATATTTTCAAAGTACAATGGGTATGCCCTAATTCCATTAAGGAATGTTGGTTATAATGGGATTGTCCTTTTAGGTATCCCTTTCTTATGACTACCTAGAAAATGGCCCTGCCCACTTCATCTAGAGCTTATGGAAGGAAAGGAAAGCTATCATCTTCAGAAATCAGAAGGCTAATATCGAAAGGTCGAGTCCTAGTTTTATTTCCTCGATTAAAGATAACTCCAATCTCATTAAGGTGAAGACTAAAAAGGTCATTTCTAGTATAGAAGAGGAAGTTCTCAAACAGTTCACCTTCATTCCACCTCAAGTATGATTCCCATTCACTAACATTAAGTGGTCCAAACAAGAAAGGGGAAAATTTAAACTTAATTTTTATTGGGCTTCTAAAGGAAACCTTGGGCTGGTGGTGAAGGGGGCATCATCGGGGATCATAATGGGGATTGGATCTTAGCCTACGCTAGTCCTTTTGGGGACTAGAGAGAAAAATGTGGCTGAAACTCGTGCTCTTCTTTGGTGTGTTAGTATTATTAAGGAGAAATGACTTAAACATATTATTATTAAGGGGAATCTCTTCTTGTTTTAAATGCCATTAGCAAAACCAATTACAATAATTGGGCTTTGGGTAATATTATTTATAATATTAAAAAGAACCTTAAGTAATTTGATTCCCATATCATTACTCATATCCCTCACATTGAAAATACTTGTGCAGACAGATTGGTGAATGAGGGAGTTCAAAGTAATGATTTCAAAGTGTGGCAAAAAGGTGAGGTCATACCTGTGCATATTAATGATATTATTAATCATGAAAAGTTGTAAGCACTTCACCTTAAGCAATGCAAGGGAGAATAATGGGTTCATTTTCCAATATTGCAAAAGCGAGTCTAAATTAAGCTATTCTTAGAAAGGAAAGTCTAATTTATAAAGTTACAAACCTCAATTTTCGAGCATTGGAGTAAAAATTTGGCCACCATGGGTGGAAATAGAACCAAAGTCTAGCTGTCCAGTAATCGGTGTATTGTGAAGGATAAGTCTATGCGGAACCTATTTAGGATTTGGGGTTTTAGTAAATTTATCACTAGACTCCAAGGGAATGATCCTTCACTTACTATAGAGATCGGTGGCATGGAAAGAGGTGAAAGTGGTGATCCGTGGCATGGAAATCGATATCTCGGAGGAAGCAATTGCCCAAATTACTCGCATGGATATGGAAGGTCTAAAAATCTATAAGGATAAGAATCAAAGAGAGTATGAAATCAATAATTTCTTTGTGGAAAAAGAAAATTTCCATTACTTCACTGATGACATCGCTTGTTATTGTATTCTTGGGGTGTGGAGGGAGGTTTTCCTGCACATCATGAAGTATCTTATCCTAGAAAGTAAATATCGTAAGATATATACCCACCACTTGTATTTTCTGAACATGTTTAGACATAAGAAAATTATCAGTATTTCCTTCTATATTTTTATGTCTCTGACCACCTCGGTGAGGGATTTCCAATGGATTAAGGTGGAGTCCCCCATCCACGAGGGCCTCATTCTTCTCCTATTCTCGCAATGGGAAACCGGCCTAGGATAAACAAATGCCCCTAATTGAAGATGAGGAGGATATTACCCTAGATGAGTGTCTATCCAAGATGAGGGAGGGTAATCTGGGTACTAAGTAGATGGGTGAGGGGAAGAATGTGGAAGGGATGGAAAATTAGGCAACTGGCCCATCGAAGGGTAAGGATAAAGTGTCACCTGGAAGGAGAGCATGGTCTTGATATGGGAAGAACAAAGTTTAGTATTTGGAGACAGTGGTCCAGGTCTGGAAGAGACTAACTTGGTGGTGAGGAAGGGTGTGATTGAAAAAATGAAGCCAAAAGAATATATTCTTGGCCTAGAATAACATCCATGGGGATATCAATATGTTGGACTCTCGGTTCAGGATTTGGGTGCTTGTCCATTTGTTGTGGAAAAAGAGAAGCAGAAAAGGAGGTGGATCAGTTCTGATGATGTTGAAGAGGAGGAGGAGGATTCATTGGAGGATGCGAGGAGGATGCTTTGAGGAACCCCGAGAAGAAGATAAACTCTAATCCTATCACAAAATAAGAATTCGGGGAGGTTAAACCCTCCAACAAAAGTAAAGCTAACTAATGGAACTTCTTATGAACTTTCTGTGGGATTTCGGGAAATTTTTCTATTTTTTCTTATTTAATGGCTTAGTTCTCTTTTGCTCATTGTTTCTTTGACCCCCTTCTATGTTTTGGATTTAAGTTTGTTTAACTCTTGGGGTCCTATTCCTCTTTTGTCTCGCTTTGTTTTTGTCACGATGTAATCTTTTTGTACTCGGCCTCTGGTAGCCTATCCCTATTTTTTACCCTATCTAATAACAAAATGTCACACTCAATATTTTTCTAAATCATTTATCATAACTTTATTACATTATAAGTTTATTAATATTGTGAATTACAATTTCCCACTTCAATATATATTTATATATTAAACACTTCAAACATTGAAACTAATTATAGCTAATTTTTAAATAATATTTTAAAAAATTTCTTTAGCAACATTTTTTAAAAATTTAATAGATTTATTGTTACATTTGAGAATAGAATATATGTCACAAAGAATTATTTGATCTCCTTTTCATTTTGGCCACCATTTTTTTCTTTAAGAATTCCTAGTACCTTTCTTTTCTGTATTTTCTTTTCTTGTGGGTTCCCACCAACTTACCCTTATCTATTGAGCCTTTGTGTGGACATCATGTATTGGAATTTGTTCTACCTTGCCCATCCATATATATATATATATATATATATATATATATATATATATATATATATATATGTTACAAGTATCATATTCCCATCATGTATAAGCATAGTACATTGAATGAAAACTTTAAAATATCATCGATTTTCCATTTTAACATTGATCTACTTGTGCCATTGTTTGGACATGAAGTGGATGCATGTGTATTCTTAACCTCTTTGCACTTGTCACATTTGACAAATAAGTTATTCCTTGTGATTGGAACACGGGAAAAATGTCACTTAACGAGACATGTGTGGTGATATATTATAATTTATCTCCACCATTACGGATATAAATGTAATAGTTACGACACTTCGCTTGACAGTTGTTTCTATTTTCTTGTATTTCCATTTTTTTCCTATTGTGTTTTCCTGTATTTCCATTTACTTTCCTCCTCTCGCTATTCATCTAAGATTTTTAGTATCCATAATGGCTGCTCTTTGGGATTCCGCAACATTAGTATGATTATCCCTTTTTCACTTTCTACCGGGGTTTCACAATCATTAATTGTGTATGGAAGTCTCACTCTTCCATTGAATACAATACTTATTGTTATAACGAATAAGCTAGACCCCATTTCTTTCTGTAATGGAGTGTAGTTAAAGATGAATATATTAGTCCCTCTGTAACTCTCACACCTTTCGAGGGTAAATCCACATATGTTCCTCCTTCGAATACAAATTTCATTTTCAACTATATCCACACATAAAAAGATAAAATTAGTAGCGTGGCCACTTAAATCTTAAACCTAGTATGGAAAATTTGAAAATTAGAAATATCAATAACAATTCCAAGGTTAAATCATATGCTTGAAATCACAACAAGAAAATAAAAATAAACATCTCATATGAACATCTCTTAAACCTCCTTTAATCCAGGAAAATCTTGAACAAATGTAGAATTTGGGTCTTTGTTCAAGACAATAGGTAAGTGATTGTTGCCATTTATGCCACATAAAAATCTTAATATCATCATACATATACAACTATTTATGTATACCTTTTTCAAATCAATAAACGTTGATGTTGAAAATCCTATCCAGATAATACTCTAAGATAGATGTCGTCTATTTTAGAACTTAACATCCTTGAATGGTGTTAAATTTGATGGTTGTTTAGACTTTTTTTTTGTGATTTTAGACATATGATACTTTAAGTTTTTATAGAATTGTCATATGTGACTTTCATGTTTAAAATGTGACCGTGAATTTTTATATACATTTATATAGACAATTTAATTGTATATATTAAGCATAGTTAAAAAATATGGAATAGTCATTTATTAAGTAGTGTATAAGTAACATTGTTTTGTACACACACTCATGCAGATATTTACTTCAAAACTCAAAATGCAAGTGATCGCACTTACAAGTGTGAATGATCGTACTTCTAAGTGTGAGCCTCAATTCACATTTCTCTCAACTTTCACTTATAAGTGTGAGTCTCAACTCACACATCTAAGTGCGATCACTCACACATTGAAGTGGAAACACAATAATTAAAGGATTTATTTTACCAAAATTATAAAAGGGCTTTATATAAGCTCAAAATATTATATTGTGGAAGTATTAGCTTACCTTAGCGGGCACTAAGCTCAAAACATCTTACTTTATTAGTTCCTACCTCCTGTAGGAATACTATACCTTTCATTCAAACAAATAATTTCTCCTCAATCCACCAATCAAAATAAAAAAATTCTATAACTTTTCAACTTTCTAATGTTTATATTTTATTTAAACAATTTTTGAATCTACAAAACTTATGTATCTTTTTCTTTATTGGCTAGTTAGTACTGATTTGAAAAATATGAGGCCTTGTTGCAACATTGATTTATTCTATTTAAAAATAAATAAAATTCTAAGAAAGACATGTGTCCAATATTTAAATTAGATATGACATTTAGAAAAAAAAATGTTAATAAACATTCACTGCATTTAATGTTTATCCAAAAAGGAAGACTTATTTACAAGCTTGGACAAGTGGCACATCCAAAATAGTACACTATTCATAAAAATTAATAAAATTTATTTAACAAATCACATCATAAATGTTTCTAAATTGAATCCCATCACACTCCTTATGTATATATATTTTACTATTTTGGTTTTTTTAGTCAAGGGGAGGGAATTCTACAAACCGAAGAAGGAAGCCTCTAAAGAACTGAATCTGTTTCTTAAAGGTAATGAGAATCTCACCTCCCATTTTTTTGGCTACCTTAGAATGTCTTTACCTAAACCATTTGACGAGGTGGATCTCACCTTAATTCAATTCTTAACCCTAGAAGGCCACCACAAATGTATCTATGCTTACCACCTCCCAATGCTAAACCATTTTAGATGGGGGTAGGCTTTTAGTTTTCCCTATTTCTTGTATCATTCTTTGTGTGCCTCTGTTTCATAGTTTAAATCACGTAGGATCTCTATCCCTCTCCACCAAGGCTTTATCCTTTCCTTGTCAAAAGGGATGCCTGGACATTGACAAAACTAGTGCTCTCAAGCTGGCTTTGGAAGCTTATGCAGACGGTTCGGGGTGTGATTCGGAGGAGGAGGATTCGGGAGATGATGAAGATTATCTAGATGGTGACACGGAAGAGGATGAGGTGGAGGTGGTTGCAGCCCAAAACCTTCAGGATCTAAAATCTAAGCAGATCCCGAGCACTGAGCCGAACACTAAGGGTGAGTCTAGAAAATAGGGTTCCTCGACTCCTATAAACGCTCAATTGGAACAACACTATGAGGCTATGGGTCATGTCGGCTTGATCAAAGGGGAAAATCACTTGGCTAGGATGGTGGCTGATATCGATGAGCTCAAGGGGGACATGCGGCTCACTAAGAGCTCGGTCTAGTTTCTTTTTAATGATTGGCACAAGATGAAGGAGCAGGTGTAGGAAGTTGTTAGCAATGGGTAGGGTGGCGAGATTGAGATCCTAAAGGCCAACTTGGGGGCCATAACCAAGGATATGGATCAGGTTAAAGCTATCCTCCATAGCTATATGGAATGGAGCATCGTGACTGTTAAGTCGACCTGCTACACCTTCAAACTCTGGGGCAACTTGCCAATTCTTATTGTGTTGTGGATAGTCAAGGAAGGAAATGAAATGCAACCTGGATGGTTTAGACCTGGGCTCTTTGGTTATTAATATTGATGCTCTTGCAAAATAATGGGCTAAGGTGCTAGAGGGGCTTGAAAAATCCTACAAATGAATTTGGTGTGGGGTGTTCTATTTTTCACTATCTTTGTCTATGGTTGTTAGTTCCTTTGATGTTGTTAGTTTCACTATGGTTTTTTTGTTGTTAGTATCACTATATGGGATCCTAAGTTCCCTTATTACTATGAAATTTTATACTATGGTTTTTTTATGTTATTATAATTGGCTTCATCTACTCTCATGGAGCTTTCTTGATGTATGGGGTAGGGTCCCCTTAACCCTCTTTTTACCACTAATCAAAAAAATGATTGAGCTTTGGTTTATCCCTATTTGCAAGAAAAATTAGATTTGTAAGTTAAATTTTTTAAAATTCAATTTTTTCTAGTTTGTATTAAAAATTTTAACAATACAAAATTTTATATGAATTATATTGTGTTAAAGAAAAGAACAATAATACTATTATTAGTTCCTACCAAGGTAGGATAATATACCTTTCAGTTCATCAAATTATCAATGTTATTGTGAGCCAATAATATGCAAGAAATTTTCTACTCATGTTAAGATTTCTAATGTCTAAATTTTGAATTGACATAATTACACGGACATACTTTTGATAAAACAAATTATTTTGATTGGTGGGAAAGGATGATTTGACTATTTTATTCCCTTATTGAAGTGCATGATTTTATTTATTTCTTAAACTAAAAATTAGAAATGGTCATGTGGCACGGGATTTATTAATGCCTATCAAATCATCTAGGCTTTGGAAATTTCAAAACATATATGTCATGAAAAAATTTATTTCCACAATGACATGAAAAAGTGTTGGTGATATTGTCAATTTATTAAACATCCCATATTTTACATCTTCCAACATTATTTGATATAATTTGACTGTATTAAAATTATTCCATTTAAAAGAAGTAACTCATATTTCCATCCATCCATTCATCTGTGTATTAGCAATAGAGAATACTGTGGGTGCTTAGAAATTAATATACTGATATGTATCACTGACTTTGCACAAAAGACAAGATTTTCAAAAATGGAATTACACAACTTCAAAATGTTTGAGTATGCGAGAGAGGAGGACATTAAAAACATTCATTAACCACTACATTGAAGGATTATTTAGATCAACATCATCTTCTCCCTACAAATTATCTACTCCATCATGTGGAAAGGGATGAACTCTAGTACCTCTTCATATTCAAAGAAAATGATTACCAATAAGGATTCAAGTGAGGGAAATTGACCATGTCATTGGTTTCTCTAACCTATATTTCCTTGTTTGGTTTCATGGTTGTGACACACTACATAATTATTCATTTAGGTCTCTAATTATTTTTTATTTTACTAATTTTATTCCATTGAAACAATGGTGGCCCTTATACGTGTCTCCCTCTGGAACCTTATATTGTTTAGAATGGTTCTTTCAATAAAAACAATTATGCACTTATTGTCTACACTTATGGTTATGGATATTATTCTTTAATTATTAAGGATAAGGTTATTTTAAAGAAACCCATTTGATTATAATTTAATGTTATATTAAATTTCAAAAATTCATTCACCATGAAATATTTTTCCGTTATTTGGTTCAAATGTATTGTCATTCTTTCATAATTTTACTTGAATAACACCTCCAAACCAATAAATAAGCTATCTATCTTATAGATTATATCCATATATCTTAATCAATTTGTCATGTTGTCAAATGGATCCCGAATTCGACTCATTGAACTATCAACTTCTACTAATCTAAAAGACACCTCGTATCTTATAGGAAGGAAATAGCCTCTTCACGGCTCTTCTTTAATTTAAAATGTCATTAACAAAATTATTATTAACACAATTTATTAAATATACATGAACATAATGGTTGGCTATTTTATTTCTTGAAAGGGCTAATGCTTCGCCATGTTTTTAATTAGATTACGTAAGAAACATGGATTAAGGAACCTATAAACCTTAAAATAGAGTGTATCATGAACATGACCAAGAAGGAAAAAAATAAATAGGACAAAAAGAGATAAAGCAACTTATCCCAAACTACAATCCTACAGATCAATAAAAGGAAAAACTAAAAAAGTATATGCCAAAATAGATCAAAAACGGGGAGGGGAAAACAACCCAAATAATACAATCCACAAAACTTCAAAAAAAAATCTCCAAGAGCCAAGGGATTAGTTAGTCTTCAAAAATTTGTAGTCCTTTGGTTGACACTCTTCCTATTCTTTCATCTGATCATCCTACTCGCTCATGATAGGGATTTCATCTTCAACTTGATCTTCCTCATCAGAACTACTGAGGTGGATATTATACCTGCAAACTTTGTGTCCCTGCTGCACCTTAGCCATATGCCCTGCAACTCCAAAACTAAACTTTTGATCTTGGCCATATTCACCTAGATAGAGTTTTGGGAGATGCAAATTTTCTTAGAAGCATCAATGCATTACATGACACTAACTCCCATCTCCATTCCAACTTCACCTAAGGAATCGATATCCCTTTCCACTACCTCACCCAGAGAGAAATTTAATCAAAAGTCACATGCCAATCTAGCTCCACTATCTCTTTCCCTTTAGATGACTCCCCTTTCGTATCAACTAGAGAACCAAGAGTTCCCTTCCCCTGAGAATCCGTAATCTTCTTTCTCCTCAGTATGTTCATATGGTCGGCAAGATTACAATCATCATATGAATCCCCCAATTTGGGCTATAATTCATTTACCACCAATGATTTACCATTATTAAAAACAAAAAAATAGACCATGTTATAACAAGGTTTCAATCTTCCCTTGTTGAAATCATTTACCAATGTAAAGAGTGACATAAACAAGAAAAAGGGAAGTCTCATATCAATATTATACCTAAACATATTAATCATAGTAAGATGGTGAGTATATATATTTTTATAATTAGCTTCAAGAGTAATGTACCTCATAAGGTGGATGAAAACTCTATTCCAAATATTAGGGATGTAGAATCTAGCTATATCGTCTACAAGCATGTAAACCTTTTCTTTACCGTGGAAGAAAGTACTGAATTTCTTGTTTGTGTCTCATACGATATATGAATATATTTAAGCCTTCTATCTCCATTCCAGTTGGATATGTTATTGTAGCCTACGAAACATGAATTTCCATGCCGTAGATCACCATGTTGCCATTTTTCCATGCTCGACCAAACTCCAACACAACATAAGGATAAGACCTTGTGATTTTTGAGATGAAATTCCTAAACCCCCCAATTTTCAGAATAAGCCACAAGGAGCGGTTTTCCTTTAGGGAACCATAGCTCATGGGCTCTATTCTCCAATGACCACCTCCCATGTTTTTAGTTGATTTATAATGAAAATTGAAAAATGATGGCCAAAATGAATCTTAAGAGAAACATTAATACAAATTCCACCATATATCCTACACGTGTGAATGGTCATGTTAACCTTAAGAACAAGGATGAAATCCCAACAAGGGAAAATATCCACCCACACATTAGTACTTAATGTTATTAATGAGATTAATAACATTGGGGATATCATCTCCCCTCTCCCACACTTTAAAATTATTACCTTTAGCCCCCAAATTGGCAAGATGATCCACACATTTATTACCCTTTCTAGGGGTATGAATAAGATCAAAGTGATCAAACTATTTAAGCATATCTTTAGTATCTTTAAGGATATTTATTAAGGTATAATTATTAATTATATCCTTTCTCATATTCTCAAGGGTTAAAATCTTATTTTGAACAGCTAATGAGAAAAACATGTTGACCTTGGGGAGTAAATCCTTAATCCAAATTTTCCTCCAGAAATCCTTTTGTTCCAATGCTTCTGCCATGTGAACACTTTGTAAGACAACATATGTTCTGAAAATGAATATGTTTGGTCTAATAACTAATATGTCAAGTGTTATACTTAAGCATTGTAGTCATTGATCTCCATCAATGCATGTAGGAAAAACATTTTTGTGAAAATAATTGATCTAGGACGTTTAAAAGACATAAAAATATTTTAGAAACATGTTCAATATTTTTCATTCAAACAAAAACATATTATAAGTACAACATAAAAA
Organism: Taxus wallichiana var. yunnanensis; assembly: GCA_018340775.1. Classification (NCBI taxonomy): domain Eukaryota; kingdom Viridiplantae; phylum Streptophyta; class Pinopsida; order Cupressales; family Taxaceae; genus Taxus; species Taxus wallichiana. The sequence continues at coordinate 77,467,936 of CM031243.1, forward strand.
TTAGTTTGTAGTAACTAACACATATTTCAAATAAATACAATTTTCATCCTCCAATCTTTACAATTCAATTCCAGTTAAGGCAGGCAGACTTCAACTTGTCAAAGTTTCCTCTAGACCAAATGCCATAGTTGAGGAAGGCCAATGGGGAATTCATTAGTCTAATGCTTACATGCATAGAAATTTTTTCTTAGTCCCTCTGTAGATTATATTAATTTTCAACATTATCAAGGTCTACAACATTAAATTATAGAAGGAAGAAAATTTCTGCTACGCGGCTCTTATTTGTTAAAACCTATTGACTTATTAGATTAAAATCTAATTTGTTAGGTTAAGTTTCCTCATAATTTAGCAGACGCTAAGATCAAAATAACATCAAGTAACTTATTAAATTCTAGTGACCATTAAGATAAAATTATTTAACTTAGCGACATCTAAGTTAAAAATATCGTCCTCTAACCTAGTAGGTGTTAAGATTGAATCATCTTAATTAAAAATCTTAAAATCATATGATGAATTCAACTAATTTGTACATATATTTTGTGCTATACAGTAATCCAAAGTAGATGAGGGTGATCGACTTAGAGGTTTCTAAACTCAAAATATCAAACCTAAATTTGTAAAACCCTAGTAACTTCGAAGAGTACAATATCATTTGTTAGGTTATGTTGAAACATAACCTAGTGGAAAATAAAATCAATATGTATTTCTTTAGTTTTTAAATGCTAGTGACTCTTAATCTCAAAATAGTTTATTGTTTAAATACCTAGCAGTCACTAAGTTCAAAGTATGTTGATTTAATTTGTTAAATCCTAGTTGTTAGGCCCTGGAATATTGGCTAAGGATGAGAAGGCATGTGGGCGCATGGGACCTAGTTAAATAAGGGAGTGTGGGGTTGAAGGAATGCAAGGAAGGGTTATAGTAGGGTTTTTTCAGAACACATGGTGCGCGCGCAAGGCAAAGAAAATTTTGGACTTAGCCATATTCGGAATCCCAGGCAACACACAAGAAAATCATGACCCTTGTGGATAAGGTGCCAACTTGGCAACTGTAGGATCAAAAAGGGAATATTCCATGCATGCGATGGAAGGTTCCAAGAGAACATAATTGCAAAGAGTGGAGAGATTGGATCAAAAGAGGCATGCTCTATTAGAGGACCACTTAGAAACTTGAAAACATATCTGTTACCTTAGAAGGCATGGCGGTGAAGGTAGGAAAGCTATATAGTAAGGTGCATGGGTAACAAGAAAAGGATATAGAAGCAAGGACCAGAGAGTGCTAAGGGTTATAAAGACATTCATGGAGTCATTCTAAGAGAGTAGTGCACCATAAAAGAGGCAAAGTTCTATAGAAACACCATAGAGGATTCTATGGGTTGGGTTTAGGAAAATATAGGAGTGATGACACATTTAGAGGGATGGATCTGCATTCATTTTTGAAATGTGATGAACATAGTGTAGATGTAATACATGACTTGGCTCTGCATTGTGATATGAGGGTTTGTAATGGTTTCATGGAATGTAATGTGGATATTAAACATGTTAATATGAATATAAGGTTCTATTCTAAATCATATATGTGTTCATAAGTATAATCCTTACGCACTACCCTTATGTATGAATCATTTATACACACTGTGTATTATTTCTATTTCTCGATGGATTGAGGTGACAACTTGTTCTAGATTCTTAGAATGTTATATGGTTCCTTTCTATTCTTTTGTATTTGATTATTTGTCCTAAGATGATGCATTCTCACAAGAATCACATAAAGGAGAGACTTGGTGCCCATGCGTTCCTTAGGTGAGCACCCAATGCCCACTAGGTGATAGGTCGAGTGCCCATGGGATTAGACTATTTGTCTAAGCGTATAAAAATGAGTACATCTTGGTTCCATTTTCAGGACCCTTTTCAAAGTTGTTGTGAGAAATGGCATACATATTTGTTCTTGTGATGCATAATGACAAAGAGTTTAACCTTTGGAAAGTGTTGAAACATGGTTCAAGAGCATGAAGGACGCATTTTCTCAAAGATTTAGCATTGGAATTTAGTTCAATGTGCGTAGATGGGTAGAAGAGAACCTATACCATGAGATGTATGAGATATTATTGTGTTGTCTTCTAGTAGAAATATATTAATGGATTTCAGCATATGAATCCAGATCAAGCTGGTACTATAGATCACATGTATGGATCCAAGATGACTATCAAAGGCTGTAGGATGTAAATTTGACTTGGATGCATGTTTTTTATCACTGGTGGAAGAGATTTCTAACTAGTTATACTTTAGAATACGTCATTTATGCATATTTTTCCTAGAACTTGCTTGAGTTTGATTTTTTAGGAAGCCTAGAGGATCATTTTTGCATGATATTCATTTGGCTATGAATATCTTGGTCATTACCTTGAGTTTGGAGGCATTTCCCATGGCCGGATAAACTTCTCTGAGCATTGGGAAAGGAAGCTAGGGTGGAGGAAAATGGCAGAATTGTGGCTAAAAATGAAAAGGAGGAGAACTGACTCAATTATAGTGAAGCTCGTGAAAGGGAAATTACTAGACAACGTGAGGTTGCAAGCGTGATGGATCTATGGAGGAAGATGTTATGGGAAGGAGTTGAGGTTCACGTAGAGGATGTGGAACCTGAGTAGTCTATGCTACCCCATCTTGGTAAGCGTGGGAGAGAATCCCATTTAACTTTTGATGAGAGTTCAAAGCACATGGAGAAAGGAGGTCCATTGGCATGCATATGAACCCACATGGTAACTAAACCATGGCACTTTGTTTTCCAGATCAAGGAAGAAGTATTATTAACCCAGTTGGTATCGGTGGGAGTAACCGATATGTGCCCAAGAGATATAATTTCTCATTTGGAACATCTATGGCTATGCAATCCATTCCTGTATTTGGAGGAATTTTTGGACAAGGTGCAAAAATGCAAGGTTTGGGTATCATGTCTTGAAGTGGTGCGGAGACAGATGTATAACCTGGAAGTGGAAAAATATCACAAACCATCGACGCATAGTTTAGTGGGATTTTGGGAACTCTTGGAATTACCACTTCAAGCCCTCTTCGACTACATGAGGTGGATCTCGGTGCATCGGGAGGAACAAGACCGATGGATCTAGTGGATCAGTGGTGAAGGAGGAAACACTTTGGAGGGAACCAAGGCTCTAGATCGGGAGGACAAGGGCCTTAACCACCTCCACAATTGTCTTTTGAGATATATTTGCACTTACCAAACTATAGGGCTATTGAATATGTTGCAGAGCATGTGCACAAATTTGATTTACTATGGGATGCGAAGGGGATCACTACCCCAGAGTGGAAGGCAAGTTAGTTTGTAACAATGTTCTAAGGGCATGCACATAGTTTTTATAGGAATTATGACCCCCATTAGATGGTGGTAGACTACACCACATTGAAGAAATCCTTCCTAGTAGAGATCCATATCCCTGAGTTTGATTAGAAGAGCATCAATGATCTGAAGGAGATCCAAAAGGGAATGGTAGAAAGTATGTGGGAGTATGAAGCACATTTCAAGACTCTCTTGTCAAAAATATCCTATGAAATTCATCCTTGTCAACAAGCTCAATGGGTTTTTGGAGGATCAACAACACAATTTATAAGGGCTCTATCACAGAAGACTTTCACAGTCCCAAGCGAGGCATTGGAAGATTCCCTTCACACTGAAGCTATTGGGATTGTTGATACTGGTGTTAGTCCTTTTTGGAGGCTCAAATTGCTGCAATGGCTAACCTTGATTAGGGAAGTTGTCTGCAAACTCAATGTATGAGGTTCTTAGTGGGATTTGGTGTACAGACTGTGAAGTTGAAGGGCATGTAAAGGATAGTTTTCCTCATAAATTGGTATGCTCTATGGTGGTATATTGTGAAATTTTCCATGGGGATCATGATGCAAGTATATGCCCTCTACTATAGTGCGTAATTCGAAAGAACATTTCTTGTTATTGTAAGATGTGTACCTCTACAACCCATGATAGCAAGGATTGTAGACGATTGATTAGATCTATGATGCTATTGATATTTTTGGTTGCCAAAATAGTGTTACAAGAAGTAAAAAGGATGATGACCATCCTTATGAAGGGCGTGCAGATGGAGGAGAACTTGGAAGATTTTTTCCCAAAGGATTTCCTGTCACACGGGAACCATGGTAGAGGATGAAGTGAGTTCCCATGAGGAACCTATTATAACTATGGATCTATAGAGAATTATAAATGTGATTTTCTGATCTGTTATAATGTTCATGGTGCGGGAAGAAACATAAGTATGAAGAGTTTCCATAGATCTATGATTATATGAACAAGCAAAAACATCGGAAGGACAAGGGTGATGGGATGGTAAACATCAAGAGGGCCAATTCACATTGGATGCCAAGAGTGGTGAGTGAGTCAAGACTAGAACCTGTACTGGTGACGATGTGAGTATAGGCCACATGTGCCAGGGAGATGCCAAGAAAAAGGACACTAGTTTCAAGAGAGGAAGTGGTACATGGAAAGTACCCAAACCCTTCTCATCAGAAGGAGGTGTATCAAGAGACTATGGATGTGATTTGAAGTTTGCAAGGGGAGATCCAATGTGTAAAGGATAAATTAAGGCAATTGGAGCAAAGGAAGAATGCCAAGACTCCAAAGGATGACCTGGATGAGGTCAAGGAAGTATGTATGATGTTAAGGCAAGAGAATATTATTCCTTTATTAGGGAAATGACTAAGAGAGAAGGTACCATGCACCGAAGCAGAGCACAAAAGGCATTTTTTTCATGAAAACTTTCCTCCTCACATCTTTGACTATGATAAGGAGATTACTTTGAATGCAGTTGTTTATGGATGGATTCATAGTAATATCCTCATCCGAACAGAGCAGAGGTCAATGTTCTTACCTTAGATGTTTGGCATCAAATTGGAAGGCACACATTATCACTATATTTGAATGTGTTGTATATGGAAAACAATACTAAGGTAATTCCCATTCGAGTCCTTAAGGATGCGGTTATCACCATTCAAGGGGCTAAGTTCATTGGAGACTTCTAAGTCTTGGTGCACACCGAGGAAGACAACTTTCCAATGTTTCTTTAGCACCCATGGTGTTACAAGAAAAATTTTGACATATGGTTTAACAAGGGTATATCAGATTTGAGAATAGGGAAGAAAGGGTGATCATTCCTTTGATAGAATGGAAGTTAATGCCCAATACCGAGCCCTTAGGAAAAAAATTCCTTGATAGAATCTATGTACGCTCCATCAAGGATCCTAAGATAATTCATCCAGCAGAAAGAGTTATCTAGTTTGAAGATGATCAATCCTTGAGCGATAAAAATAGCATGGCATGTGACAATTGGATTCATGGGACTTATGAGTTGATTGGGTGTGATTGAGATAATCAAGTAAAATGGTAAAAAAGTTGCACTTAGTCAAGGGCCTAGGAGGAAAGAAATTTCCAAGTTACTTTGGAGGAGCATATCCTAAAATTTTCTTGTGGGAAATGGAAACTCGGTGGAAAAATGAGGACGAGAGAAGGGGACTGCTAAATTAAAACCTACTTAGATCTGCGGTGCATTGGTGGGCTACACATTAGGAGAGCCTCCTAGAATGGATCTATGAAGTAGATGGTGAAGATATGGAAACATTGGAAGGTAACAATTTGAAAGGTACACGTGAGGTCATAGATAACATTTATAAGTGAGCACGTGCCTACCATGAGCCCTTGAAAACAAAGAAGGTTAACATTGGGACAGAAATAAAACCTGAGGAAGCTATCATTGGGTACTATTGGTCGGAAAAAGAATTTTGAAAGGTCATTGATGTGTTGCGTGATTTCTAAGATTTGTTCCCTCATGGGTACCATGAACTCAAAGGTGTCCACCATTCCTTAGGGGAGATGAAGATCAAGTTGAAGGAAGGTGTGCAACCGATTTCAAAGAGGCCTTCTTTGGATGAATCCAAATTTACACGTACAGTCACGGAAGAACTATACAAGAATATAGCATCTGGTATCATTGAGGTAGTGGAAGAATTAGAATGGATAATACCAATTGTCATTAGTATCAATAAGGATGGGAGGATAAGAATATGTGTCGACTATAGATATCTGAATGTAGTATGTGTCATATATCCTTTCCTAACCCCCTTTAATAAAGAAATTTTGAAGGGAGTAGCCGAGTGCGAAATCTACTCTTTCATAGATGGGTTCTTAGGGTATCACCAAGTTAGGGTATCCACTCAATGGGGAAGTATTGCTATATGGTTATGCCTTTTGGATTGAAGAATGCACCTTCTTTTTCTCATGCATCGTGGTACAAGCATATCAAGACTTCATCCATAAGTTTCTTCAAGTTTACCTAGATGACTAGACTGTGTATGAGATATGTTGGAAATTGAGGATATCCTTCAACATTGAGAAATGCGTCTTCGCTACTCCATTTGGAACCCTGTTAGGACACGTTATATGCAAATAAGGCTTACTAGTAGATCCCACCAAATTTGTAGTTATTATGGGATTAGGGAAGCCTACTAGTCAAAGTGCAAAGTGTATATTTCTTGGGCAGATGGGGTATTACAAGAAATTCATCAAGGAGTATACCAAGACTACCATGCCCTTGGATGAATTTCTAAAACACAAGAGTTCCTTTCATTTGGGAGAGGTATAGAAGAAGGCATTTGACACATTGAAAGATAGGCTTCTCACGATGCTCATACTATGTTTTCCTTCTCGGGATAAGCCCTTCCATGTGTATGTTGATGCCTCGGGGATAACTATGGGATAAATACTAGCAAAACTGGGTGTGGGAATTGTTGATCATCCCTGGTGTTTTACAAGTAGGAATTTGACACTAGTATAATAGAATTACACAACTACTAATTCGCGAACCATTATCTATGATTCACGACTTGCACAAGTTCAGGAAGTATCTATTGGAAAAACCATTTATATTCTACACAAACCATATGGCATTGAATTACTTAGTCAACAAGCCCATTCTACAAGGGTGCATATGTCGTTGGGTCTTGTTATTTCAAGAGTTTGAGTTCACAGTGGTTGTGAAACTAGGAAAAAGCAATTCAGGACCTGACCACTTATCAGGAATCAAGTAAGGGGAGGACACACAAAGAATTTAGGATACCATGTTGGATTCCCAACTATTTAGGTTGCAGTGTGCATCCTCAGACTTGGAAGATATCACAATTTTCTTGAAAGAAGGTGTGGCACCGAGAAGGGATGAAGGCTATGGAGAGAAAGTAGTTAGCAATACATGTTGCACCCTACATATTGATTAGTGGAGACCTATATAAGTTAGGTTATGATGAGGTTCTATGCCAATGTGTATTAGAGCATGAGCACATGGAAATTATGCACCAATTATGGAGGAAGTGCATGGTGGGATTGCAGGAGGACACTATGCAGGAAATGCTACCATGTGAAAGATTTTATTAGTAGGGCTTTATTGGGAGACCATCTACTAGGATTGTATTGAGTTTTACAAGGCTTGAGACCATTGGAAGTGTGTTGGAAAACTTGAAAAGAGAGATGAAATAACCTTGTGACCAATAGCCAGCACTAAAGTTTGAGGTTGGGAAGATGGTGTTATTGTATGCTTGTAAGTATTTGCATCATCTTGGGAAGTTGAAAGTCCATTGGTTGGGACCCTACATCATCTCGTACATTCTAGATTCATGCATTTTCCAATTACAAGAGATGGATGGGATGATATTATGAGGTCATTTCAATGGGAGTAGGCGAAGCCCTACTATAAATAAGTCTTCTTGGTGTTTTTAATAAGGTAGTGTTTCCAATTAGTCAAGAATTTCCCTTTATGCCTTTTCTTTTCTTTTGTTTCCCTTTCTCAGTTTTTGTTCCTTTCTTTTTGTTCCATTTTGTGCCTTATGCATTGGTAACCACATTATTTTTCCAAGGTTGTGTATGTGCAGAGGACCACACATCTGTTTTAGTGTGGGGTGGAGTAATGCAAATTATAGGCTTGAAATACAAGTTAAGAGGCTTGGTAGAAGGAAGCACATAAGAAATCGCATGAGGAAAGCTGTGGATAATAAATTATGGTTTCAAGAAGGTTGTAATAGATACCATGTACAAAGTATGAAGATTTCAAGAACAACATGAGGTAGGCAACGGAAAAATTAGGTAAAGGACATAAGAAGTTCCTTCGGCACTATAGACGCACGTGTAAGAGTCTTCGGTTGGATTGGATTTTTACACGCCAAAAGGTTGTAAAGGATTTTTCACGTAGGATGTCGCATGTGGATAAGGGTGCTTAAAGTTGGCCTATTGGAAATATATGCATTTAATGTTAAGGTATGATGGTATGTGGCATAGCATTTATTGTTAGAGGGAAGAAAAAACTATAAATACAAGGTTGGGAAATTCATTTTTTTAATCTTCGTGTTATGAAGTTGAAGCAATCTTACAAAATAGGGCATCCAGAGAGAAATTTTTGAAAAGGAAGAAGAATCCAAGAAATTTGATTGTGTGACTAGAGTGAGTATGTAAACTAGAAGGAAGGAGTACATGAGCATTAGGAAAGGTTATTTGTGGTGTGAATTCTTGTGGAAGATTGTCCTAGTTAGGGTTTGGCAGCTAGGGCACAAAGATAGAAGGGTTTATTCCAAAATTTGAGCTTTGGAGTTAAGTTTGGAGTGTAGAAGAGTAGCAGAGTAGAGTAAGTTTGTAGTTTAATCCCGACAGAAAGCATGGCACCTAATAAAGCAACCATCTCACCTAAGAAAAAAAAGGGAAAGCAGAAATGAAAGAAAACCATTGTCATCGCAAGCACCAATGAATAATGGTATGCAAATATGCAATGCCCAAATGGAGTATTTATAGGAAAGGAATGGGTGTCGCATCTAAGGAAAATGAATGTGAGTGATTATAACCATTGCACAAGCAAAAATGAGAAATAAATGGCGCTATAGTTGGTTCTCATAGATAATGAAAGGACACCAGATGGGATTCCCATATACAGTGATGAAGTGAAGGTTAAATTGGAGAAGGTAGGATTATTACAACTGTATGAGTTGCCTTACTTTGGAAAGCCTAAGTGCCTTTATCAATGGTTGATGTCACGCATGCATGAGGATAACTTTTATTTTTTGGGGCACAAGATGCGCATAACACCACAACTGATATCCAAGTTCACAAGCCTCATTTGTGAAGGAGATAGCATAGATGATGATCTGAGCGACAAGGAGGATATCAAGGAAATTGTAGCAACATATGACTACAAAAAGGGGTTGCGATACTTTGACATCACCGAGATTCCAGACCTGTTATGAGGATGGCTGCATGCTTGGTGACCAAGCTCAATGATCAGGAATGATGGACACAAGTGAACAAGGCATGGCTAAATGTATGTCGGAAGATATCAAAGGGAACAATCTATAACTTGTTCACTTTCATCGTGGATGAGATCATAAGCAATGCGTAGGAGGGAGAGAAGATATTATTCGGTAATGTCCTCCTCACCATTATCTTTTCAGAGATTAGAGTTCCAGATGGGCGAAAAAATTGTTTGGGAGTATCCAGATGAGGATCCCTTGCCCACAAAGAGATTTGAAAAATACACTTGTGAAACCATGACGACCACTCATAAGGCACACATGAAGAAGTGGTATAAATGAATGTGTGATGCATTCGGGGTAGAATGGAGGATCCCAGAGTAGTTTCCTGTGTTCATGGATGGAGAAGAAAAATTTGCAGCGTATCAACATTTTTGCATTGGTAGTTTTACTTTGACAAATAGGACTAAGGGTCAATGGTGCAAGATTCCCTTCTCCTTCAACATGCAATACTTTCGGTGTATGGGTCAACATGTTCAAAGAATCCAAAATACTAAGGTTCAACGTTATTAAATTATACCAAGACCATCGCGAGCTTCTCTAAAAGCTCGTGTATCCTAAAAAGTGCATGTATGTGGAGAAGTATGTCTCCCACAATTTTTAAATGATGAAACCAATAACGTTGCCAATCGTTGGAAGGGTTGCATCAAGCATACACCTTCAAATAAGGCCAAGGTTTGAAAAAGGCATCTACCTAGTGAATGATGTCTCCATTCCAGAAGACCCCAAAGGAAGAAAGAAGGCCACACCAAAGAAGAGAGAAATAGAAGAGGGGAAGGAGAAGAAAGCACCAAGTGTGTAGACCGCACAATCGGTGGGCACGCTTGAAGCATTCACTAAATCGAGCATAGTTTACGCATGTATAAATAAGTCCCCATCAAGGAAAAAACCCTATAAGAAGAGGTGTCGAGCATGAAAAACACCTCATCCATGAGGAATCACCAAGGGAGACATCACCTGCCAAAGAAAAAGAAAAGGAAGAATCTCATGTACTGTAATCTTAAGTAAGGAAGAGATAGAAGGTGATAGATGAGGTATAATCAAAAGAAAAAAAGAGTTTAGATGCCTACATCAGCCAAAAATATGATGATGATGAGCTTGAAGGAGGTAAAGACCATCCGATATATGATAAACATGATTCTAAGGAAGAAGGAGATGAGGATAAGAATGACGAGGAAGAAGATGAGGCTCAAGGCAAGGGGGTGAGTGAAGAAGTAAGCACCAAGAACCAAAAACCCAAAGCCTCACCAAGGAGGAAGTAGAGAAAGCCATGAAGAGAGAAGTGGTTGGCATCATGAAGAATTTAGTAGATCAGGAGTTGGAAAGGAGTGCAGACGAGATTATAAAAGAGATAAAATAAGAAAGTGTTGCGAAGGAGTATGGTAGCATGGGTGGAGATCCCAAATTTGAAATGAGCTTCCCAAAATGTGTGTGGATAGGTGGGAAAAGCGTTGTAGTATCACAAGGGAAGGGAATGAGAAACATTGATGATCCTAGCAAGGTGCTACACACGCATTTCCAGAGCACCGTACCTAAAGAACAAATCCTAGCAATGTCATCGTTTGATGAATAAGGCGTGTAACCATAGAAAAGAAAGATATTATTTAGGGAATTTGAATCTTATGTGGATGAACCATAATTTGAAGTGACTCAGAGAGAGCTAATGAAGGTGATAGAAGCCAAAGGGATAAATCAGTTGGTAAATGATCAACAAATATCGATGAATATGTATGTAATGCACTTAACATGGTTTCAAGTCGAAATTGAAGCCAAATTATTAGGGAGAAATGATAGAGTGAAATTCCTGGAGGAGAAATTAGAGAAGAAAAATAAGGAGCTCATGGAAAAGAGAAAAGACCTAAAGAAAGAGGAGATGATCAACGCTTAACTGAGGTATGAATTGAAGGAAGAAAAAGCTAAGGTGCATGAAGTCTCTAAGAAGGTGGAGATGATTACAGATGTAATTGTCTTGAAGCACCCCAATTTAATGCTGCCCAACAAAAATTATGAGTCATCATTGCAATGTCTGGAGGATCTAACTCACATTCTCATAATAGAGAGGCAACCACTTGCTTTAGAATCTGCATAAGAGATGTAGCCACGCCAAGAAAAAGAAAACAAGATGAACATTGTTGAGATTGTGGCACGATACACTAAACTCCTTGTAGAGGTAAATACCACGGCATAAGTCACTTTGAAGATGTGTATAAAAACTGCACTAACCAAGATAGAGTGACAAGAATCTTGGTTGCCACCCATGAAATAGAACTCGAGGATTTCTAAGAGAAAAATAAGGGGAAAAGAGCAGAGATAGATGCGATCCTTGATGAGGTGGAGAATAAATCAGATGCAATCGATACCTTGCGAGGTAGGGATAATTTTAGTGGCGAATATTCATAATATGGCGAATATTCCATTTTTGAAAAATTGGAAAAGGTGAATTTTCTAGCGTGGGTCAGTGACCTGTTCACCTAAAAATTACAGTTTAATTTTTTTAGGGGTCGGCTTCGCCTACCCATTTAAACTATCCCCTATATAATCCTAGATTATTCACAGGTAGAACACTACTAGATCACTCATACCACCTAGGGTATATGTATTATCAAGTACAGTAAACACACAAAAGGAGGGCAGAGGCTACAGATGCGTGATAGGAGGGTAGAGGCTACATATGCACGATAGAGAGTTTGTTGATGTGCAACAGGAGAGTTTGTTGACGCACGACATGGAGATTTTTTGATGCACGACAGAGTGTGGAGAAAGTAGACACATGACAAATAATTTGTTGACGACAACACGCGAGAGATTTTTTTGTCACACAAGCAGAGGATGGAGGATGCAAAGAGCGACAAAAGATTTGTTGTTGCGCATCAACAAGGTGGTTTACATGTGTCAATGAACCTCATTGATGTCCACAATAGGGTTGTTTATGCGCGTTAGTGAGGTTTGTAGATGTGCGTCAACCACCTTGTTGACGTGCAACACGAGATTTATCATCATGCATCATTGAGGTTTGTTGACATGCTTCAACCACCTTGTTGACATGTGATAATGAACCTCCTGTCACACGTCTGTAGACTTCTGTCACACCACTTAAAAATTAGGTAAAAATTTTGTTGTTGGACCCCCAAAAAATTTGCCTTTCTGTGAAACCAGTTCCGAGGATATTCACTAGGTATTTTCCACCTCCGATTTCTAAGAGGTCTCTTAAAATGAACCCTGTTGTGAGGCTTGATCAAAGGCTAGTTTAAGGAACTATACCCACAAATCACCCAAAATATGGATGCCCTTGAAGACTTGGGAAAGCATTTGGAGAGTATTGTTGACACCATGAGTGCAAAAGGAGAGGAGCTAAGTTTTGAGGAAGTAAGTGCCCTAGTGGGTAGCCTCTGTCAGTAGTCGTAGAGCGAGGTCAACACTTGGGAGAAGTTAGAAACAAAAATAGGAAAGGATTTCCCTCTCTTCCTCCAACAATAAACAAGTTCCCCATTCTTTCATTCTTTCTCCCAATTCTTCATCCCTTTATTCTTTCCTTCCAACCATTATAAGAGCCCATCATTCTTTATTCTTTGAAGAAGTGTTTCTAAGGATGGAGAATGGGAATAATATGTGGTGATGTTGGGCCCAAAAATACTGGCTAAGGTTGAGAAGGCGCGTGGGCGTGCAAAACCTAGTTAAAGAAGGGCACACGGGGTTGAAGGCACGCAGGGAAGGGTTCTAGCAAGGTTTTTGCATAACACATGGTGGCGCAAGGCAAGTAAGGTTTTTGACTTAGCCATATTTTGCATCCCAGGAAGCACACGAGAAAAGTGTGACCCTTGTGGATAAGGTGCCAGCCTGGCGACTATAGAATCAAAAAGGGAATATTCCATACATGTAATGGAAGGTTCCAGAAGAACATCATTTCACGAGTAGAGAGCTTGAATCAAAGGAGGAATGCTACATTTGAGGACCACTTGGATACTTGACAGCTGATCTATTACCTCAGAAGGCATGGTGATGAAGGCATGAAAGCTATATATTGAGGTGCGTGGGTATTAATAAAAGGATATGAAGCGAGGACGAGAGAGTGTTAAGAGGTATATATATATACATGGTTCATTCCGAGATAGTAGTGTGTCGGAAAAGAGGAAAATCTCTATAGAAACATCATGGAGGATTCTATGGGTTGGGATTAGGAAAATATAGGAGTGATGGGACATATAGAGGTATGTGTCTGCATTCATTTTTGTAGTGTGATGAACATAGTGTAGTTATGGTGCATGACTTGGCTCAGTATTGTGATATGAGGGTGTAATGGTTTCATAAAATGTAATGTAGTTATTAAACATGTTGATATGAATATAAGGCTCTATTCTGAATCATCTATGTGTTCATAAGTATAACCCTTATGCATTTCCCTTATTTATGAATCATTTCTACACATTGTGTGTTATTTCTTTTCGGATGCATTGAGGTGACAACTTGTTCTAGGTTATTAGAATGTTGTATGGTTCTTTTCTATTCTTATGCATATGATTATCTATCATAATATGATGCATACTCATAATACTCACATAAAGGAGAGACTCGGTGCCCGCCATGTGCCTTGGGTGAGCACCCAAAGACCCACTGGGTGATAGGTGACACACATGGGATTAGACTATTGGTCTAAGGGTATAAAAATGACTACACTAGTGACCACTAAGATCCAAATATTATAGTAGAGACTAGTATTTACGATGGGTGTTTTAGTTAACTAACATTAATATTGAATCCTCCTTTCTTCTTTCTCCAAGTGTAGATGTGTTTGCCATTTTTGAGTATTTTTCATGTGGTTTGAAATGACTGGGAATGTGAGGTTATCGGGAGGATTATGTTGATGTAAATCACTTAGAGTGCTTGTACATGACCATGCCTTGAATTTTTGTACCGATTCCAACAATCCCAAATCATTTTTTTCATTAAATTTTGCAACAAATTTACCTATACAATACTTACCCCTTCACTTAAATATCTTGTATCATGATTAGGATTCACAAATTTCAAAGTGTTTATTGTGCATCATGAGTATGTCGTGGTATTCTTTCAATGTGCTTATTAATATGGAAATTAATATTTTTAGGAAACTAACATAGCAGTACTACCTATTATAGTTGAACAAATTGTCCATTTTTCATTGAAATAAATGCAATTAAAAACCGATTGCCAACTGTTACTTGAAACAAAACAATCTTGATTTAAGTTAATATATATGCCCACACCAATCTTAAGTCACATAAGAGTTCAATCCTATAACTAAGAAGAACTTTTAACATCCATGATGATAGTTACACTTTTGTTCGAGTAGTAACAAATTTAAAAAATAGGTTACAAATTTCACTTCAATCCCCAACTAGTGTTATTCTCGACTTCACAAAATTAATGCAATGATCAATTACTATACCTTTTTTGTTATATCAGTTCAATCCTCCAACTAGGTGGAAGTTCATCACAAGATTAATACTGGACATAACTTTATGCTTTTTTGTGAACACGACTTGGGATCATGTAAGCAATTCATTTAAAGAGAACACAAACCCAATAAGCATATTATTCTTTTGTTGAAACCTAGAGACCGCTAAGATCAAAATATTATGTTGTGTTATAAGCTAATAGATGCTAAGTTAAAAACTTGATATACTAGTGGAAAATAAACTCAATATGTCTTTATTTAATTTGTTAAATAGTAGTGAGTCATTAGATTGAAATATTATATTATTTGAATACCTAGTGGCCGCTAAGCTCAAACTATGTTGATTTAATTTGTTAAATCCCAGTGACCACTAAGATCCAAATATTATGTTTTGGCATAACCTACCAGCCACTAAGCTTAAAATATCTTACTTTATTTTGTTGAAACCAAGAGATCGCTAAGATCCAAATATTATGTTGTGTCATAAGCTAGAGGACACAAAGTTCAAAATATCATTCAGTAAATTGATATACTAGTGGAAACTAAACTAACTATGTCTTTCTTTATCATTGATCCAAATATTATGTTTTGGCATAACCTACCAGCCACTAAGCTTAAAATATCTTACTTTATTTTGTTGAAACCAAGAGATGGCTACGATCCAAATATTATGTTGTGTCATAAGCTAGAGGATGCAAAGTTCAAAATATCATTCAAAAATATCAAATTGATATACTAGTGGAAACTAAACTAACTATGTCTTTCTTTATCTTGTTAAATGGTACTAACTCTTTAGCTAGATATATTATATTGATCAAATACCTAGCAGCCAATAATATCAAAGTATGTTGATTTTATTTGTTAAATCGCATGATGACCACTAAGATCCAAATAATATCTTACTTTCTTTTGTTGAAACGTAGAGACCACTAAGATCCAAACATTATGTTGTGTCATAAGACAATAGATGTTAAGTTCAAAATAACATTCAATAACTTGTTAAATCATAGTGACCACTAAGCTTTAAATAATATATTACACATAACCTAGTAATAAAGGATTTTTCCATGTGGCCACATACATTAAACTCAAGATTCTTCCTTTATAATATATCTACTAGAAATTGCATGCATGTATACATGCAATTGGTGCAATTGGGAGGGGATCTATGTTGCATAATGGAGTGCCTTCATTGTGAAAGTGCAGGGAACACATTTTTACGTGTGGTGTAAAATGGAGAGTGACTTGTGACTAAACAAAGAAAGACTTCGATGCCATAATCACTTCAAGAAAACAAGTTTGTAGTATTGTACATGGTACTTGAATAAAACACAATTAAGAAACCAACTTTTGATTGTTGCTTGGAATAAATAATCTCTATTCGATTTAATACACACACACACATGTCTGAAGTCACATAAGAGTTCAATCCTAAAATTAAGAAGATATTTTAACATCCACAAGGCTAGTTGCACTTCTATTTGATTACTAAAAAAATAAAAAATTGGTTACAAATTTCACTTCAATTCCCAACTGTCATCCTTAACTTAAAAAAATAATACAATAATCAACTACTATACCTTTTTTTATTATATCAGTTCAATCCTCCAACTAGGTGGAAGTTCATCACAAGATTAATACTAGACCTACATTTATCCTTTTCCATGTCAACATGACCCAATATCATGTAAGAAAAGCATTTAAAGAGAACAAAAATGTAATAAAATATTATTCTTGTTATTTACTTGTAATTGTATCAACAATTAAGTATATCTTGGTCTAAACTACACACACTTTCTCTCCGTCAAATGTGGAAAAATTATATGAACACGAGCTTACTCCAACAATTTTTCTTGTGGAACCTTATACAATTAGAGCATACAAAACATAAGAGTGTACTACTACTAGTATTAGAAGTGGATTGATTTATATTTAACGAAAAAAATTCCTCTTGGGCAAGTGGAAAAGGAAAAAAATTCCCAAAATCCAATTTTTCCCCTTCAAAAAAATTTGGGCACACTTTTATCTATTTTAAGGGTTCTGAGTGGACTGAATTAATATGAAAAATATGGTCTATTAAAGGAAGAAAACGTCATTGTTTACTTGAAATTGGATCATCTATTGCTAAAATCAAACCACGAGATAGAGAGGACTCGTGGGGATACATTTTTTCCGACACAACACTATCCCAGTCTCATTCTAGTCAAAAAGTGTTTTGTGAAATCACCTCACCAAATATCACAAAAATCCCCTAGAAATGCTACTTATGCTCCCTATAACATCTATGTGATTACCATCTTCATGTCCATGTGCAATATGAACAACCTTGGAGAACCTAAATGTACCTAATAGATGTGTCAATAAAGAAATTTTAATAAGATATTTCTTTTTATTTTTTGTTTGATAATCTATACAATATAAAATCTTGTCTAGCCATGCTATTTATATCACCTTGCTCTATTTTGTTTGCAGATTATTCCTTTATAATATATACATATATACATATACATATATATATATATATATATATATATATACATATATATATATATATATATATATATATATATATATATATATATATATATATATATATATATATATATATATATAACTAAATGTATCTAATATCGCTAACATTCAAACCTTCAACCTCCACTAAATGCAGTATTAATGAGAACCATTTTGTAAGGAAAAATGATAATTAATGTTGCAGTTTCCTCAACATTAATTAGCCATTAAATCAAAAAATGTAAAATGTACCATTTGAATGTACATGCACCATTTGAAATTACATGTGCCATTGGAAATATGTGTGCCATTTGGAGTATTTAAATTTTTTCATGCCATTAATTAGCCATTTAATCTAAAGCAATGTAAAGTCACACACGTGCCTTCTTAAATTTGCGCACCAAAGAAAGTGGCGGTTGGATTTGTTTGTTGCAAATCACTATAAATAAACATATTTTGAGTCTATATTTTGAACATTTTCCTTTTATATTCTCTTCATCAATGCATAAGCGTGACACTATGTTCATCAATTGAAAAATCTGAGCAGGGAAAGTGTCAAAAATTATTTGTGCATGATTTCTAGAAACTTTATAATTTTCTCTCCATGCCAAAAATTGGTATGCATTCTCACCATCAGGCCTTCCAATATTATGAAATTTTGTTAATGTAAAATTTCCATAGCTAATTAGGGTTTTTATTCATTTACAAATTTTTTAGATAATTAAAATGAAGCAAGTTTGTTATGCAATATTTTTTTCAAATCACAAATGTATTATTTTGATATTTTAGGGATTACTGTGGTATAGAATGTAAATTTTTAATCAAATAAATAATTTTGTAATATATTTAATAGTTAGAAGAGTAGTGAAAGAGGAAGGAATTGAGCTCATGTTGATAAATAAATAGTTGATTAATCTGTAATAACATGAGAGGAAGATTTGTAGACTTTTTACAAACCGATAACACCGCCAATAAATTATTCTATTGTGTTTTGAAAATAATTCTGATGGTATGGATGGTGGATCAATATGCACAATACAAAAGTGAATATTGGAATCAATTCATGGTCATAGTGGTACACATTAATCGATGAGAAGATGAAGTTGATATTATTTTTTTGGCCTTATTTATATCCACAAATAGTCTTTTGTTGTACATGCTTAGTAAATTTCAATGACTACAACATCATTGACATTTTCAATGACAATATTTTAGAAGATATTCACGTTAAGGATGAGTTTCCACTCAATGTGTTGGTGTTGATTATTAGTGAGGTATTTGTGAAAAATATGGTAATGAAAGAGTAGGATAACCAAACAGATATTGGAGAAAAAAGGAACGAATATAGATTTTGGAAGAATATTTCGAGGAACATGGTAACTCTAATATGTTGCTTATTATATTTAATAGAAAGCACCATTTGCTAATGTGGAAGTAGTAGTTATCCTAAAAATATTCACTAAATATAAAGTTTCTATTTTTGGTTCATGCCTTTGTGGATTTTTATCTTTTTCTACTAATGGGTTTTCTCTCTTTTATGCTTTAATGCCATATTCTACCTTAAGGGCCTTTTTATAAGAGGATGCGGGTCCTTCAAAACCTCCATATTTACCATTTTCCAAAAACATGCATATAGTAGTTGTAAATCCAAATATGTTGTGGTGAAATAACCTAACAAAATCTATGATGACAATATCTTACTTTATTTTGTTAAATCCTATATATTGCTAATATCCAATTACTATGGTGTGGCATAAGATAACTGACACTAAACTTAAAATATCTTAATTTAAAATCTTAAAATTATAGGATAAATTCAACTTATTTATAAATGTCTTGGTTGTTATACAGATCTCCATAATGTCGTTGATTAACTTAGATTACAATAAAATTTGTTTAATGTTATGTTGAGGCATAACCTCTTTTGGTGGTGGAAAGAGGATATAACATGGGTGTATTTTATGGGCATTTATGACATTGATAAATTGCATTCATGTGATGAACAAGATCGATTAATGACTATACACATGTGAGATAATATTACTAATTAGGAAAATTTTAATTAGAAATCTTGGATACACATGTGGAAGATTGGAATGAAGGTGCTCAACATCTCTATTTAAGAATCATCTATATCGAGCCTTTGGTAATCATCGTCACAATCTCCCTTTTCACTATGGGTGCCAATATCAAACTCATCGATCCTTCTTCCTGTGAAGAGTTCAAGGCCAACCTAGAAGTATGGAATATTTTGTATGATGGTGGTGTTACATTGTTATGGAAATATTGTCGGTCACTTTTTCTGAGTGACAAGAAATATGCTAACAACCTAGAAGAAATGAAGAGTCAAAGTGGGAAAGAAAAAAATTCTTATTTTTTGACAGAGTCCATTGTGGTTATGACGGGTTTCCCTACGAGAGGAGACATTTAATTTAAACGCTCACTTTGGGATGAGATGGATGAGTTACTTTATCCCGATGAAAAGTTGAGAAAGTATCACTTGGGCTATGAACGAGACTTGTTTCCATAACATTGGGATAAGGTTATTGAGAAATTGATGAGTTGCTTCACTCTAGAGAGATGCTATAAATTGATCTATAGACCTCAAATTTTTCTTCTTGTACATCTTCGGCATGATCATAAAGTAATCTTTGCAGCTTTTTTTTTTCAATATTTTGAGTAATCCCTTAGAATGGTTGGAGAAGAGGAAGGTCCTTTCCTCCACCCATGAATTTTGTATTTACTATTTAAAATGGAAGCTTCCCAAAAATAAATCTCGTGCTTCCACTCTAATATAGACAAGTAGCCTCGTATCCACTTTCTCCTCCACAACTAGCTCCCTCTATCCCACCTATTTCTACTTGATTTTTCTATCATCATCGCTGCCTCCTTCGTCTCCCTTCAAAATCCAATTCAAACATCATGATCATTATCCAGAGTGGTTTGGTGGTCTCTCCCCATTCTTTCGCTCTTGTCTCTCCCTCATCTTCTCTGGCAACTCTTAACCCTTAGGACCCCTTGGAGCACTCTCTCATTGTTTGTGAACCACTTTTGGACCCTGTCATCTCCATCTCTCTCGCCTCTTGCCAAAGCTTCTATGGCTTTCTCCTGCAATTCCTCAAACATTGTAATGGCTATAACTCGACTCATCTCACTGGTCATGGAAGAATATGTAGATGTCCCCCATCCTATTTCAAGGGAAGTCAGCATGGACTCATAAATTCTTTATGTGCTATGGGATCTCTCCTTAGTTTACCCTTATTCTCCTATGTTGGATAAAATGGGCTCCCCACTACAACTTTGAAGAACCGTGAACATTTGGAGAAGATCTCACTTGAACCATATGAGCCATTGAAGATTATGTTACACTCAGTATCTTCTCTTAAAGGATGGAAAAGTCACACATACATGACCTGGATTAAAATAAATGAAGATTACTTGGAACACATTAAGTTAGTGGACATTTTGGTTAAAGGAGGCCCTACTAATTTTGCTAAGGAGGAAGAAACTAGTCTCAAGAATATCCATAAAATGTAATTTGGCTTTGTTTAGTTTGGGCATTTTTGGTTTTTTGTATTTTGTTGCATATGAGATTGTTATCTTCTTGTTTCATTGTAATATCTAGATGTGAGGGGTTTTTTTTGCAAGGATGTGAGTCATTTCAAAACCATCACTTTTACCCTAATTCCAAAAAATATTGTGTTTTCGCATATCGTAGCCGTGGATAATCTCCTAATATCTTAATTTGTTTTCTTACACCCTTAAGATTGTTAAACTCCAAATATTATGTATTGGTATAACCTAGAGGCTTTTGAGATCACAATATCCTACTTTATTTTGATAAAACCTAGTGACCACTAATTTCTAAAAATTTATGGTGTGGCATAATATACCGTTGGCTAAGATCAAAATATAATTCTCTAACTAGTTAGGTGCTAGCAAAAACTAAGATTATAATATTATATCGTGGGAGTAGCATCATCGCTAAGTTAAAAATATCTTCCTTTAATTTGTTAAATGTTGTAAAATATCATAATTATGAATTATTAAACCCTAGTGAATGCAATCTCTAAATAACATGTTGTGGCATAACCTAGCGGTCGCTAAGCTCAAAATATCTTTCTTTTGTTTGTTAAATGCTAGTGAATTTTTAGCTTGAAATATTATATTGTTTAAGTACCTAAAGAACCACTAAGATCAAACTATGTTGATTTAAATTTGTTAAATCCTAGTGACCGCTAAGATCCAAATATTATGTTTTGGCATAACCCACTAAAAACTAAGCTAATAATATTTTACTTCTATTATTTAAACCTAGTGACCTCTAAACTCCAAATAATATCATGTGTCATAAGCTAGCAGACACTAAACTCAATATACCATTCAAGTAACTTGTTAAATGATAGAGACCACTAAGATTTAAATAATATATTGTGAAAGTACCTATCCCCCGATTACATAAAAATATGTTAATTTAATTTGTTTAATCATATCGACCGTGAGCTACAAATATTATGCCATTGTTTACACTAGTGCCAACTAAGTTCAAAATATCTTCCTCTAATTTGTTAAATGTTGGAAAATCTTGTAAGGATGAATTATTGAACCCTAGAAAATACATTCTCCAAATAATATGTTATGGCATAAGCCAGTGGCCGCTAAGCTCAAAATATCTTAAACCATCGGTAGTCTCCAAATATTATGTGGTGGCATAACCTAGCGGGCGCTAAGCTTGAAATATATTAATTTCAAATCTTAAAATCATATAAAAAATTCAACTAATTTATACTGGTCTTGATTTCTATAAAGATATCCAAATTTAATGTCGTTGATTAACTTAGAGGTTGCTAATCTCAAAACAACTTAATTTAATCTTTTAGAACCTAGCAACTTTTAATATTACATTGTAGTTTTTTAGGTTATGTTTAATCATAACCTAGAGGACATTGAACTAAAAATGTCTTTCTTTTGTCTATTAAATGCTAGTGAATTTTTAGCTTGAAATATTATATTATTAAGCACCTGACGAACACTAAGCTCAAACTATGTTGATTCAAATTTGTTAAATCCCAGTGACCATTAAGATCCAAATATTAAGTTTTGGTGTAACTTACCAGCCACTAAGCCTATAATATCTTACTTTCTTTTGTTGAAACATATAGTCTCGCTAAGATCCAATTATTATGTTGTGTCATAAACTACATGACACTAAGTTCAAAATATAATTTAGTAAATTGATAAATGATAGCGATAAGAAGCTCGAAATATTACATTGTGGATGTACCTAACATATGCTTAGCACAAAATATGTTAATTTAATTTCTTTAATCTTGTCGAACGTAAGCTCCAAACGTAAGCTCCAAATGTTATGTGGGTGTTTAACCTAGTGGAAGCTAAGTTAAAAATATCTTCCTCTAATTTGTTAAATGTTGTAAAATATCGTAATTGAAATTATTAAACCATAGTGAATGCAATCTCCAAATAATATGTTGTGGCATAACCTAGAGGTTTGCTAAGCTCAAAATATATTAATTTAATTTATTAAATCCTAACCACCAATAGGATCCAAATATTGTGTGGTGGCATAACCTAGTGGGCACTAAGCTCAAAATATCTTAATTTAAAATCTTAAAATCATACGATAAATTCAACTAATATATACATATCTTGTTTGTAACTTCGAATATTACAATATCATTTGTTAGGTTATGTTGAAACATGACCTACCGAAACTAAACTAAATATATCTTTCTTTATTTTTTAAATACTAGTGACTCTTTAGCTCAAAATATTATATTGTTTAAATACATAGTGGCCACTAAGCTCAAACTATGTTGATTTAATTTTTGAAACCTAAAGACCGCTAAGATCCAAATATTATGTTGTGTCATAAGATAGTGGACTCTAAGCTCAAAATAACATCAGTAAATTAATAAATTATAGTGATCACTAAGCTCAAAATATTATATTGTTGAAGTACCTAGTGTCCACTTAGCTCAAAATATGTTGATTTAATTTTTTAATCCAAATGACCATAAGCTTCTAATATTACGTCTTGGGATAACCTAGTGGCTGCTAAGCTCAAAGATATCTTTCATTAAATTTTTAAATCCTTTCCATAAATATTATGTCGTCACCTAAAATAGTTTCCACTAATCTCATAATATCTTAATTGAAATTGTTAAATCCTAACAACTTTAAAACATCACTAGGTCTAACTTTTTGTGTGCTAGTATATCCTAGAGGCTACTAAGAAAAAAATATATCCTAGTTTAAATTCTAAAATCCAAATAATAAATTTTACTAATGTATACAGATCTTGCTTTACCTAGGGATCACAAATTTCTAAACATAAACCTTTTATTTGTTAAACAAGTATACATATAGATTTCTCTATTTATTATGAGATTTTGACATAATTATATAAGACAATATCTACTCATTGCACCCTACTAACAGATGCTAATCTTTTATTAAAAGTAAATATATCATGTTTATAATGAACTTGTAGTATGAATCTAAATTGGTAATATTTGCGTATAAAATAAGAGACAAATAATAATGTGATCGTTAGGCCCAAAAATAGTATGTTTCCTATATCAAAAACAACTGATCTAGGAGGTTGCAGTAAAGGTAAATGAAGAAAAATTTCAAAAATAATTATAGATTAGTGATCACTAGGGTCGGAAACATTTTTCATGTAGAGTGTAGAGTGTATTAATATCGAAAAGATATAAATGATAACAAATAAATCTGGAGTTTATATAATGGATACATAAATATACATTTAAATCATGTATTTTATGACCCGTGCTCTCGTTTCTAACCCTCCGATTTTTGAATTTTATGCAACCTCTGGTGTCTATTCGAATACCGGTCCCCTCTTTTCTAGATCTATCATCCACCTCTATTGACACTAGGGAATGTCGCCTCGACCTCCTATGGAGGCATGGAAAAAGTGCTAACAGTGGTCCACCTTTTCCCCAAATTCAAAAAAATTTGTCCCCTATCCTTCTGGAAGGGAATATTTATCTTCAAATCCCCTCACACATCATTGATGTAGTTGCTGCTTCTAGAAAAAACCTTTGGAAGACATTAAAAAATGGGCATGCATGAAATGGACCTCTTGTGGTGCTCTGGAGATTGTAGCAATGCCAAATGGATTCATACTCTTTTCCTTCAGTTTCAAAGAAGAATTCGTGTGGGCTCTACTTGGTGGTCCATGGTTCTTCGGTAGAAGGGGCTTCTATATACAAAAATGGACTCCTAGTTTTAATCCATTAATAGAAACCATGACACATGTGCCAATCTGGGTGCGTCTTCCAGGCCTTCCCATAGAGTTCTAGGATCCTGCGGTTATTGAAGGTATTGCTCTTTCCATGGGCTCTCTCATAGCCATAGATCAAGCTACTAAATCCAAAACAAGATTTATTCATGCTCATTTCTGTGTCAATGTTGATGTTAGTAGTCCACTCCCAAAATTGATTGATCTTCTCTCTGACTTTGGTGTTTGGACCCAACCCATTGAATTTGAATATGTTCCACAAGCATGCTCCATATGCAAGAGCATTGGACATAGGGCTCCTGCTTGTCCCTCTAAGCCACAATCCAAATCAAAAAACTCTAATGTCACCCCTAAAAATAAAGGGAAATATGTTCCTAAAGGGGCTCCTAAAGCTTCCCCCATGGTAGCTACATCTAACCCCTTTTCTCTTCTTGAAGAGGGTGAAATTAACCTCGAGGAACCTATGGAAGATTCTCTTGCCCTGCAGATCCTTTCTTCACTTGTTATTTCTCCCTTGGATGCTCCAAGAGACTCCCCTCTTCCTTCATCTTCGGTATTGTCCCCACTATCATCTCCCTTGCTTCCCAGCTTCCCCCTTCGATGTCTCTCCCTGTGTTATCCCCTTTCACTTCCTTCCCTTTGGTTTCTCCACCTTCCCCCTCTAATTTGGTTCTCCTATCCCTCTTCCTTCCTTCCTCCCTCATCCTCTGTCCCTTTCGATTCCCCACCCATTTCCCTCTTCCTCTTTTCCCAGCCTAATTCTCATCTTTCCCCTCTCCGCCTACCTCTAATGATAACAAAAACCCAAGACTACCAATGATGTCAAGCTACAACAAGAATCAGCTCTAAATGTGGCACAAGGAACTCAAATTACCATCCCCATGGTGGTGAGGAGCAATCCCAAATCCAAAAAATGAAAATAATCTACTAGAATATAAGAGGTCTCAAGTCTTTACAAAAAAGAGAGTCCTCAAGGATATTAGATTTAGTCATTCTTCTGATATAATACTGCTTCAGAAACTAAACTAAAAATGAAGACAACCTTCCAAATCTCTGGCCAAATGCCTCTCTGGTGGCTCAAAATTCATCAGTGTAACTCTGTGGGGATTATGCACTCTTTGGGATCCAAAAATATTAAAAGGTGACTACCTTATAAATCATGCAAATTACTTAGGCATTCTCTTCCAATAAGTTGACTTCGATTCTTATTAGATTACCATTAACATTTATAATCCAAATTTGGACTCGAGATCGAGAACAAATCTTGAAATAAATCTCAAATTTCAAAAGAAACCGTGACAATCTTCCATTTATAATCATGGGAGATCTCAACAATACTCTCTTCCCCTCTAAAAAATAGGGTGGTGCCCTTACGTGCCCATCCAATATGGAAGCGCTTGTTGAATTCATACGACGCGTAGAGACTTCCTACACTTGGTCCAACCACATAATTGGTAGGAATCATATTCAAAGTAGGTTTGACAGGAGATGGGATCTATGGATTGGATCTTACTCTACCCTAACTTCTATCTTAGTGCTTTAGCTAAAGCGGCTTCTGATCACAACCCTCTGCTTCTCTGTGCTAACACTAAACTCAAATCCAAAAACCCACCTTTTAGATTTGAGATGGCTTAGCTAGAAAATAACCAGTTAGATCCTCTAATTAAGAGCTGGTGGGATATTAATATTCAGGGCACCGATATGTTCAAGTTCTCCAGAAAACTTAAGGAAATCAAAAAACAACTCAAACTCTGGAAAGTTAAGGTTTTTGGTAACATCAAGCTCTGTAAATAGAAGTTGACTCAGAAAATTGTGAGCATATCTGAAGAATTTGAGAAAGAAGGAAGAACAAAAAAATTTCATAATTAGGAAATTTATCTTTTAAGTGACTACCACAATAAATTGAAAGAATAAGAAGCCTATTGGAGACAAATATCAAGAGTATTGTGACTCGAGAAAGGAGATAGAAATACAAAATTCTTCCATATCATAGCTTCTAATCATAAGATTCTAGATAAAATCAAATAACTGTTGTCATCTGAAGGTAATATGTTATCTATTGATTTATATATTTCTAATGAGCTTGTGTCATTTTACTCTAACATCCCATACGAAGAGGCTCCACCGAATGATAATGCCATGAACAAGATGCTACAACACATACCAAAAATGGTCACTGATGAAATGAATGAGAATCTAATGAAACCCTTATCTATGGAGGAAATCCACAAGGTGGTGTTCACAATGAAAGGAGATAAATATCCTAGACTTGATGGATTCCCTGTTGCCTTCTTCTAAACTTTTTGGGAAATCATCAAGAAAGACCTTTACAAAGTAGTGAATGAATTCCAGCATAGTAAATCTCTTATGAAAGAATGGAACACTACTTTCATTGCTCTAGCACCTAAATATCTCAGCTCCAAATCGGTTGCTAACTTTAGGCCCATAATTTTATGCAATACTTCCTACAAAATTATCACAAAATTGTTGGCTACTAGATTAAAACCATTAATGAGTGGTCTCATCTCTGAGCAATAGAATGGTTTCATCAGTGGCCAGCTTATTCAAGGAGGTATTATTATTGTTCATGAAGCTATTCATTCTACTCAACATGCAAAGTCTCCTGGTATGATCCTTAAATTAGACATGCAAAAATCCTTTGACAGAGTCAGCTGGAATTTTCTCTCATGGGTGCTTCAATGTTATGGGTTTGACAACAAATGGTGTAGTTGGATCTTCTCATGTATTTCTACTCCTTGTTTCTCCATCCTCATAAACGAGATTCTAGATGGTTTTTTTAAGAACAACAAAGGAATAAGAAAATGGGATCCCGTGTTTCCTTCCTCTTCCTACTAATGGATGACTCCCTCAGTAGATATTTAGAGGAAGACAAACATGCAACTATTGTTTTAGGTATCAAAATAATTTCACACTACCATGTTGCTACACACAATCAGTTTGTAGATGATACTATTCTATTAAATGTTGCATCTATAGTTGAAGTAAGATCTCTAAAATAAATTATGGAATGCTATCAAGCGGCCTCTCAGAATTGATCAACTTTAGCAAAAGTAGTATAGCTTTCATAAATACTCCACCAAAAACTCAAAGAAGAATAATAGATAGCTTTAGTCGCAACATTGTGTATTTTCCTTCCTCCTATAATGGCATTCCTGTTTTCAAGGGAAAAGAGATAAAAATTCTATGTAACCCTATCATAGAAAGATATCAGAAGAATATTGTAGCATGTAAAGGAGATATTCTTAGTCATGCTAGAAAACTCCAATTGGTGAAAGCTACGCTTCAAATCCTACCTATATATTTCATGTCACTGCTCAAAATGACCTCTTCTGTTGTTAATACTATCAAGAAAATACAAAAATATTCCTATGGTCAGGTTTTGAGGACAAGAAGAGGATTCACTTTGTCTCTTGGAATGATGTTTGTAAGCCAACCAAATTGGGAGGTTTGGGACTCCAATGCATTGTTGACATGAATGAAGCACTAATTGCTAAGATTGGCTCGGAAGTGGCTTCTAATAGTTTTTCCAATTGGGTTCAAATATTGAGATCCAAATATTTGTCACATTTTGATATTTTCCTTCACTCCTCCCATCCTCATGGTGCCACCATATGGAACTCGTAGTTAAATCTCTGCCTCTCTTGTGTGATGGCACAAAATGGGAGCTAGGTAATGGTAGCTAAATTAAATTATGGTCTGATTGGTGGATTGGAGATAAACCTCTATGTCAAGAACCTTCTTGGGATATAATCAAAAGACCCCTCATCATTCACCATGGAAATAAAGTTGATGGTTACTGGCTTAGCTCCAACTCTATCCCTTCCTGGCATATTCCTGACTGGCAGGGCATTAGTGAAATGTAGATTCAACACTTGAAATGTTTGAGAGACTTTCTCTCTTCTCAATACATTCCTTTCTCCTTACCGCAGTAAGATCATTTCTAGCCTCTCTCACCTTCTAAAGAATTCATGATTAAATCAGCTTATGATTCTTAATTGCATGTTATCTCTAGCCCTCCTCTTAGCAGCATCTAGCCTAAGGAGGTTATCCCTAAAATAGGTTTTTTTTCTGTCTTTTAGAAACACCTTCTTATCTAGTGAAAATCTTAAAAGAAGGGGATTCCCACTACCTTCTTCGTTGTGTTCTATGTTACAAGGCTCTGGAGTCCTCCTCTCATCTGCTGCTATATTGTTCTTTTTCTCATTCTATATGGATTTGACTTTCGAAACACTTTGGCATAGTTTGGATCTTCCCATAATCTCTTCAAGTTACTTTCCAACAATGGTGTTCTTGTTTCTCACACCTGGTCCTCTCACTTTCTTGCAAAATTATGATCCCCATGGCCTCTAGGGTATTTAAAAGGAAATAAATAGGATAATATTCAAAGAAAACAACATGGAGCCCAAAAATTAGTCAAGAGCATATCTCTTCTCTTCCAAGGCAATATCATCAGTTGCATCTGGAAGAAATATCAGCAAAAATTCAATTTTGTGGCAACAAAATTTTGTGTCAGCAACTTTCTATTCAACTTAGAGAAAAACCATTGGTTACAGTACATGTTAGGGTCTTATGGTCTCCTCCCCCTCCTAGTTGGATCAAGCTAAACACTAATGGTGCCTCTAAGGAAATCTCAATAAATATAGTGGGGGTGTTATTCTTCGCAATAACATGGGTGCCCCTCTTGCTACAACTGTAGCTAATTTCAATGAGGGTACTAATCATAGGGTGAAGGCAATGGCTATTATTAAAGGCCTTGAACTAAATCTTCAAATAGGGAGTGGATGTCTTATTGTGGAGAGTGATTCACTCAACATAATTAAGATCCTTAACTCAGAAGATCTGGGGAAATGGATGATCAAGAATATAATAGCTGACATCTATATTCTTCAAAACCACTTTTAGGAAGTTATGTATTAGCACGTATATAGAGAAGGGAGCAAAGTGGCTGACCATATTGAAAATAAGGAGTCCTTATAAAAACTCAATAAAATTGGATTGGGAATTTCCCAAATGATCTCTTATAGATTCTCCATAATGATTTCTCTTCTATCAATTAACTTGCTGTGTTTTCTGGTTATTGGTTCTAGTGTTGGAAAGTTCAACAAAGTGAGATGGCATTTAACATTGGGGCAGTCATCATAATTTCCCCATTATGATGACATGACATTTAAAAAGCATTCAGATGTGCATAAAATGTAATACCACTTAGGTAGATCTTGTTTTAAGATGTGCCTTTTCTAATCATCATCATTTCAAGTACATGTGTACTCATGAAGCTATAGCCTCGCAAAAAGTAAAGGTGGTCTTTAAATTTAATGCTCCCCATAATTTTTCTGCATGTATGAATTGGTTGAGCATCATGGGTGGGAAACTCAAGCGTATCAAACCAGTTTCTTACACCGAGTATAAGGATGATGAAGAAGTTTGGGATGTTCTAAAGGAAAATGGTATAACCACTTTCTGGAAAGGAGTTCGAGCTACTTTTCCATTTTGTCATACGTGGTCTTAGCAACTTGGTTGAGATGAAAAGTCCATATTGGCAACACTTACTACAAAATCTTGACCAATGCCATTGCATTGGTTATTGGTTTGCCGACATCAGGGGTTGTCTACTTCAAATGCTCATTGAATGTGGAGATGCAATATTTCATTCATCCAAGAGAACATCCGACAAAGTACCTATCCGGCTATGTGAGAGAATCTCTTCACCTCCCTGGAACAGAGTGGCTGAGGTTATAATGCAATATTTTACTATAGATGGCCACTACAAATTAGTCTACGATCCTCATTTCTTCATCCTTTCACATATCCAAAGGGGTAAGAAAATTAACATGTCTTCCTTCTTAATTCAATCCTTAAAACATTCCATAAATTTAGCTAGGGAAGGTGAAGGCCCTATTCTGCATCAATTCCTTTTGTATCTCCTTTTTAGTATGTCACTTCCCCTACCGATATCATCCTCTTTCCTCCCGAATGGGTAGAAATCATCGCACCCCCACCACCTCCCCACTTGTCACCCCTTTTATAGTAATAAACATCATCTACGAGTCATCTTAGATTCTTATTCGATCTTTGCCATTATTGATTCCTCTTTTGAAGAAGTTGGGTCCCCATGGGTACCATGTCTCCTCCCCATTCCTTTAGTCAACCCCTGTCTTGAATCCCTTATTGGTGATACCCCCTCGGTTCTCGCTATTGAAAATTCCACATTCGTCATCTCGGATCAAATCCTCTCTCGAAGCTCTACTAGGGTTAGCCGAGTTATATCTTGAATCTCTCAAAAATGTTCTTGTAGCTATAGATGTTGATAAGTTGAATGAGGGTAGGGATGTACAATTGGATAATGCAGATGTCAAAATGTTGGAAATCGACACAATTTAGCATCATAATATGGATACTAATAAACCAAAAGAAAAGGACACTAAGGTTGGGGAAAATGATGGAGCTAACGAAGAAATTGATGCCAAAGAAAACCCACCAACTGAGGATATTCAAATTGACCTGATCACCTCCATCCTTACTAAGATTCAGAGGGCCTTGACTATCTTGAATGATTGGGAAATATATACTGAAAATATGCGAGCTGCCATCAACAAGGATAACATCGAATTGCTCACCTTGGCCGAGCAGTTGGTTGAAAAAAGTGGCTTAGTCAAAGCCAAGAATACTGTGAACGAGATGAAAAATATCTTATGATATATTTTCTATGTTTTTTTATGCTCTGTTTTGTTTTCTCTCTCTTTTTTTGGAATCTCTAAGGGTATCTCCAATGTAATTTTCAATGCTTTTTTCACCATATGGGATTTTTGTAAAGGTTGTGGGACCTTCTAAAACCCTCCTTTTACCCTAATTCCAAAAAATCATATATTTTATGTTTTATACGTGTATACATATAAATTTCTCTAATTCTTATGTGAACTTGGAAAAATTATTTTACATTTATGATACTTAAAGAAACTTGGACTAGCGACCAAGAAGTTATACAACAAGTTTTTAGATACGATGTGATATACCCATCGTATCCTAGTGACCACTAAGCTATTCTTAACGGTAAATATATCATGTTCATAATGAAACTATGTTGTAACTCTAAATTGTTAATCTTTACATATATAAGAGGAGAAAAATGATAAAGCAATCACTAGGCCCAAAAGATAGTGTCTCACCTATATAAACAACTGATCTGCTAGGCCGCCAAGGTAAATGAATGTTTTCTCCAAATAAGAATTATAGCCTAGAAGGCACTAGGGTGTACAATTTTTTTCATGTAGAGTGTATTCATACAGGAGAAATCATATTGAAAAGCTGTAAATGATATAAATAAATAAATATGGAGTTTATATAATGGAAATGAAAATATACGTGTAGAATCGTGTACTTAATTTGAAATAAATTTTACGTTTATTAAATTCATTTTTAAATAAAGAATCATATCATGGTAGGCACAAAACTATGTGAATTTTTGGCATAGATTAGCGGGCTCAAAAGGAATTATATATTAATTATTAAATATATAATGATTAAAAATATATATTGAATAATATTTATGGGTATATATAATATGTTTAACTTCCATCAGAAAGAACATAAAATTGTTGATGACATTCTATTTGGCTATTTCTACATGGAAACACATATATAATTGAAAATTATTATTATAAAATCGAATTCTTAATATGGTTATCTAGTTTTAAAGTAATTTGCTAACCTCATATATTTTCCTAAAATGTCTAAGGAAATAATGTAAAAATGGAATAAGAACTAATTAAAGCAACATTTCCTTCGCATCATTTTAATAAACAACATTAAAATATTTTGGTTCTCCCAACCAAAATATATATCTTTAAAAAGTGACTATATTACAGTGCCATCATTATCCTAAAAACAATCGCAGAAAGAGAACGAAAAATTCAAAACAAAATTACCCACAAAGAGATATAGAATGAAATAAATGGAAAAGTGTTAAAAAAGATTAATAATAGAGCGTAAAAGGGGTTAAATTTTCTTTCGTGAACATACTAAAAATTGTGTTTTCATGAAGAACAAGGAAGTTTGAAATGAAGATGAAAAGAAACTAAAAACATGGCTTAACCTGTGAATAAAGATTCAAGAGGACAAAGCAGGGTTGGTGTGCATCACGATTGGACTGTCATGTAAAACATAGGAACTAGTTGACTAAAGAGAAACTAATAGAGCCCACAATAAAAAAGGTACACCTTTATTACAAATACCATATTTAGTAATATCTTAGTTTATTTTGTGTTTTATGATGTCTATGAAACCTCCATCGGCTACCTTAATCAAACTATCAGTGCAATTCTATTCGAAACCTCTCGTTGTTTGCATCCTTCCCGTGCATCCTTTTAGTGAATCCTTTGTGTGCCTTGTCTACAAAAAGGATTATAATTTCTTACAAAACAACTTGGATTCCAACTATCGACCCTATATTCTACAACCGCACGTATTATTTTCATTTCAAGACATGATTTTTCGCTTGACCAAAAAAATCAAAACCCTAATCAACATTTCTTTGAGGTATTTAATAATTTTTTTGGCACATTCCATGAAATAAATTTTAAAAATAGAAAAAGAGTGGGATACGAAAAATTTGAAATTTTCACTTTCTCCCTTTTAAATAAAAGGTCAGTTTATTGAAATTTCAAATATTTGAAAATGCGGGGAATTTGAATTTCAAAATATTAAATTTTCCATGGTTTAAAATTAAAACTAAACATTAATTAAAAACAACACAATTTTCCATTTTCTATAGCCTATAATAACATAAACATAATACAAAAAATATTATACATCATATATTAAAACAATCGTAGTAAATATAAATATTATAAGAAAACAAAAGAAATAAATCCTAAACATAGTTTTAAAGTTAAATAGAATAATATACAAAAATTTAATTTTTTATTTTTGTCAAAATTGATATCAATATTGTTAGATATAGTGTGCACTAATTTAAAGTAATTCTTCAATTAAAATGTGCCAAGTGGCTATTTCAAACAAGGTATTTGAGCTACAATATCATTGACTCATATTTCAGATCGACTTATATATAGAAATCAATTAGCGGTGACTAAGCTCCAATTGCTATGATTTGTTTTATCTTATTCGTTCTATAATTTAAAATTTTTTTGTTAAGCCTAGGGGATGCTATGCCATTTATTTCAATAAAAAAGGAGTTTAGCGCTTGCTAAGAATTTTCTTTGATAGGAAACAATGTTAAATATGTGTGAACATAACAATGTATCCTATGAGAACTACATAATGAGGCTAATGATCAAAAGCTTTTATATGATACAAGTATAATCAATGAAAAACACTAGTGTTACAAAACTACAGATAGTGTTTATAATGACAAGAGGTAAAGGTAGGATCCTAGCGGCCGCTAATCTATACCATGGTTTGTTATTTTATGGCTATTTTCAAATTAAGAAAATTTTGAGCCTAGGGTCTGATATGCCATTTTTATCAATAAGTAAAGGATCTTAGTGGTCGCTAAGCATTTTATTTTATAGGAAACAATGTGAAATATGTGTTCAAAACAATATATCTTATGGGAACTACATAATAAGGCTAGTGATCCAAAGTTGTTTTATGATACAAGTATAATCAATGAAAAACACTAGTGTTCCAAAACTGTACATATAGTGTTTATAATGAAAAGAGGTACATGTAGGAGCCTAGCAATCACTAAGCTATACCATGATCTCTTATTTTATGCCTATTTTAAAAAAATTAGCCTAGGGTATGATATGTCGTTTCTTTCAATAAGTAAAGGATCCGATCGGTCACTAAGAATTTTCTTTGATAGAAAATGATGTGTTGAAAACCATGTATCCTATGGGAACTACATAATAAGGTTAGCAATGCAAAACTATACGAGATAGTGTTTATAATGAGAATAGGTAAAGGTAGGTGCCTAAAATGATAAATATATACCAAGATTTGTTATTTTATGGTTATTTTGAAAATAAGAAACTTTTGAGCCTCTGGTCTAATATGCAATTTCTATTAATAAGTAAAGGAGATTAGTAGTTGCTAGGTATTTTCTTTGATAGGAAATGATGTAAAATATGTGTTGAAAACCATTATCTTATGGGAACTACATAATAAGGCTAGCGATGAAAACTATACAGATAGTGTTTATAATGACAAGAGGTAAAGGTAGGACCCTAACGATTTACTAAGATATACCATGATTTGTGATTTTATGGTTATTATCAAAATAAGAAACTGTTGAGCCTATGGGAAACACATAATATGCCTTGATCTCTCCCTTGGGTATGTAGTGCAGGACTTTTTATCTACCACGGATAGCCTAGAAAATATGGTACAATTAAAATCAATGGATAACACTAGCGTTCCAAAACTGTACACATAGTGTTTAAATAAGAAACAATTGATCCTAATGGTCATTATGTCATTCCATTCAATAAATATAGAAGATTAATGGTCCATAAGAATTTTCTCGAGCATACTAACATATGTGAATTATATGTTACAAACAATATGTCTTGTGAGTACTACATAGGTCATGATTACTCATGAGGGTTTTTATTGAAACACTTGGGTCTTCCAAGGAAGGCCTAGCCAATATGTTACAATTATAATAAATGAAAAAAAACTAGTGATCCTGTACATATAGTGTTTATAATAACTAGCAAAGAATGGTAGGAGCCTAACGATCGCTAAACTAGACCATGATCTTTTATTTTATCACTAGTTTTAAATTATGAAATTATTTATCCTAGCATCCGATAACTAATGAAGCTTAGATTTTCCTAATAATTTTCTCCCATAAGATCTGATGTGAATTATATTTTACAAACAATATATATTATGGGAACTACATAAGGATTGATCCCTCTAGAGGGTATGTAGTGAAACTATTGTCTCCACTAAGCACATTCCATCCAACATGACATCTACTATAATAAATGGAGAATACTAGCAACTAAAACTTGTAGATATAATGTTTACAATGACCGTAATGGTAGGAGCCTAGTGGTTGCTTAGGTGGGTCACGATTTATTATTTTATTGCTATTTTAAAAATAAGAAACTATTGAACCTAGTGTCTATTGTGCCATTACTATTGAAGCTAAGCGTTCCGTAAACAATTTCTCCCATATAAAACATTGTGAGTTATATGTTACAAATAATATATTTTATGGAAACTACATATGTCCTGATCCCTCTTGAGGGTTTGTAGTGTAGCACTTGGCTCCATCATTGATATTCCATCAAATATGATACAATTATAATCAATGAAAAAAAATAGTGAGCCAAAATTGTACATACAATTATTAAAATGATAAGATGTAATGGTAGGACCCTAGTGGATGCTAAGCTAGGTCGTGATTTTTTTATTTTATCGCTATTTTTAAACTCATAGTGATTTTTATCCTCAATCAATACAACGTATCAAACTATAAATATTTACACCTAAAAAGATCGACACTTTAAATGTGTTACCATAAGTTTGAAAAAATTGGAATTAATTTCTTAAATTAGTATTGTACATATAACTTATAGTCGAGTAAGAGATAATGGACCCTTGTTTTAGTAGTACTTAATAAACAATGTTAATAATCAAATCTTTTCTCAAATAGGTATAACCCACCATGACCTTAAAGAGAACATTGTTTCCATGAAAATGGATATAGTGATGAGGGCCATACTTACATTTACGAAAAGTGTAATCTTTCCCATTTGTGTTTGATATCTTATTGTGAAATTTCCCACCAAACGTTACACTTTAAATATCATACTTAGACTAGTTACAAACATTTAACCATCACGACTATAGTATGTCCGATATACATATATTTCACATTGTCGTATATAACAAAAAATATATAGCTACCAATAACTTTGTTAATGTGATTTTATTCTCAAATAATCTCCTCACAATACCAAACATTAGATATTCTGACCGTTATGATTTAAATATCTTCCTTAGTCTTGTTACAGGCATTTAATCCTCATGACTACAATATGGCCGATATACACATAATTAACATCGTCTTCTAAAACAAAAAATCCTGAGCTACCACAAACTTCGTTAATGTGATTTTTTATCAAAAATTATAAGATATTAATGTCCTCTATGATTTTCCATTCAATAGGTATAAATGGCTAAAAAATGTTTTAAGTTGTTCTTTTATATGTCGAATAGAAGTCTATCTACCTGAAGTATATATTTTTTAACGTTCTTATCATGCCATCCATGGAATTTTATAGCTTGTCCAACTCATAGATAATCTTCTTAAAAGGTGAAAATGGTTTCTTATCTTTCAATGTATCATAATTTGTTGTTAGAATTTTATAAAAATTCTCTTATTATTGATTTGGTCAACAAAATTTGAATTATCAGAGATTGAATGAATGATATGTAAGATGTCCTATCGAATCCTAGCGATTTCTAACCATTAAGTAAATTACTCTCTAATGAAACATAGTAAATAAATCTAGAGGTTAGTGACTATAGTCACAAAATCATGCAATTTAGATGTTATTTAGTCCCTGGTCTCGATACTACTATCCATATGGTTTTTGAGTGAAGAAAGTACTAATTAACCCATGTCCTTTGGCCATTTTACTTTGCTTGCTATCGTCATTTCCTACATCCCGCATCTATTCACCCAGTCATTATTACCATTTGGTTTTTTAAATCTTTTAATGGGGTGCGGCACCCTAGTCCCATTTAGGGTGCCCGAGATTTTTTACACTTTTCGATTAACCTTTGTTTGGGAACTTTCTAGTTGTTTGAGATTTCTATCTTTTTAGTGGTCATCCTTTTCGAGGTTAATTACAAAATTATAACAAGAGAACCATATAAATGTAAAATTATGAGACCATAATGAGGTACCAAACACTAAAAACTACTATCATCACCAAATGTTGCATCCATAAAAGGCTCCATTTGCATCCATATAGCTACATCACAAGTCACAAGGATGGTTCATCTACATCATACTACATAGGAGGGAATTTTATTCTATTACATCCACTATTTTATTACATTTCTACACATAGTTATTGCTCACTACTTTCATAAAGTATGACTAGCACAAGAGCACCTAGGGCATGATTGCAAACTCACACATAAAATTACATCAGATCTGAGATGTAGTGCAACACTCAGTTGGTAAGTCCACCATTTTGGTCGTTGAGAATAGTCTAACCACTTCATATGCATCTCTATTTTTAAAGGGATTTGATACTTGTCTTAGGGTTTTAGGTCTCTCCTTCATCACTGATTTGCAATGACATATAACCAAGTGTAGAAACACTAGTGCGATAAGAAGTGAACATAGGAAATCACTTAACGACACCTCAGAGGAGGTTTGAATATATTTTTCATAGACCAAGGCACCCATATTTCAGACTAGGGAGCCCACATGCACACCTATACCTCTCTAGGCATCCCATTCCAACCTACTATTCTAGATTTGTGTTTTCTAGAGCTTCTCTATGTTTGTTCCTGAATTCTATTCATCTAGTTTATTCTACAACATAGTCCCAAGGCATCATCAAATGAGATAATATCTTTCTAACTCTCCTTACACATTAGGGTATCATATTTTCATAGCTTAGATTTCTTGGGTCATTTTCTTTATGCAATTATCTACTATTTACTGATGTTATTTATATTAGATTAACTATAGAATTAGAATAAATTTAATATTTTAGTTAATCATTTTGGTGAACCCAATGTTTGACACTACCTTCCACTTAGGGATATTTTCTCTTCTCTATTATGGATCAATCATCTTATCCTTCTTTTGTACCCACTAAAGTTTCTGGTATAACCACTACTACTCGGATTTCATGCAAGTGCGTACTCAACATCCTCCTCACTTTGTTATGCCTAGGGCTGACCCATCTATCAATGTAGTAACTACTCATCATACTCATCCTAATCCTCCTACGAATCCACCCGCTATTATTCCTCCACCCATTACTTTGGTGGCCCCTCCTACCACTTTTAAGGGATATGACATTATTGAACAACTTAAAAATATGCTCGGTAAGATTTCTCTTTATGACTTATTACTTATTACACATGACTATCGCCAAACACTAGAAGCAACCCTTTGTTCCATTCACATAGAAAGTGACAACTTGGAAGTGTAGTCATTTTTATACCCTTAGATTAACAGTAAAATCCCATGCGCATTGGCCTATCACCCAACGGGCATTGGGAACTCACCCAAGGCATGTGCGGGTGCTGAGCCTCACCTTTATGTGAGTCTTGTGAAAATGAATTATCTTATGATAGATATTCAATTGAAAAATAAAGAAATAATGAAAGTGTTCATTCTAAGAACTTATGATGAGTTATCACCTCAATGCATCCATAGAAGAGAAATAACAAACAACAGATGGAAATGGTTCATACCCAAGGGAAATGCACTATGGTTATGCTCGTGAAAACATATATGATTTAGAACAAAGCCTTATATTCATATTAATGAGTTCAATAACCACATTACATTCCTTGAGGTCATAATAGACCCATATAACAATGCAAAGCAAAGTCATGCATTAGAACTACACTATGTCCTTCACATTACAAAGATGAATATAGACCCATCCCTCTAAATATGCCATCACTCCTAATTTTCACTAATCCTAACCCATAGAATCCTCCATTATATTTTTGTAGAGCTTCACCCCTATTCCACCACCTCTTCTCTCTTAGGATGATTCCATGTATATATCTATCTCTAGTCTCTCTTTTTAGCTATCCTATCACCTCTATATATAGATTTTCTACCTTCAATGCCATGCCTTCTGAGGTAACAGATCGGCTGCCAAGTTTCCAAGTGGTCCTCCAATGGAGCATGCCTCCTTTGATCTAAGCTCTCCACTTTGTGTAATGATGTTCTTCTAGAACCTTCCATCGCATGCATGGAATATTCCCTTTTTGATCCTATAGCTGTCCAGGCTAGCACCTTATCCACTTCGCATGCTAGAAAAGTCATGATTTTCTTGTATGTTGTATGGAACTATGAATATGGATAATTCCCAAAATCCTTTTTCCTTGCACGTGTTCCATGTGTTCTACAAAACCATGCTAGAACCCTTCCCTACGCACCTTCAACCCACGCGCCCTTCTTCAAATAGGTCTCGCACGCCCATGCGCCTTCTTGTACTTAGCCAATATTCTAGGGCCCAACATCACCCCACACTACGCCCGCTTTCTATCCACGAAAAAAATATTCAACAAAGTAAAGAATGGCACGCTCTTAAAATGGGTGGAAAGAAAGAATAAAGGAATGAAGAATTGGGAGAAATAATGAAAGAATAGGGGACTTTTTGATTATTGGAGGAGGAGAGAGAAATCCTTCCCTATTTCTACCTCTAAATTCTCCCAAGCATCGACCTTGTTCTAAGCTTGCTCACAGAGGTCACCCAAGAGGGTGCTCACCCTCAAAATTAATCACATCCCCTTTGGTGCTCATGGTCTCAACAATACTTTCCAAATTCTTTCACAATTCCTCAACCACATCCATCCTATGAGTGATCTAGGGGTATACTTCCTTTAGCTAGATTTGGATCGAGCCTCACAGGGTCTCAATTTCTTCCGAATTATTATCTTTCCACTCTATTCTCATTATTTTTTTTGAACTCCTTAAGTTCCATTTTATGGGTGGTAACCAAGATTCTTACCACTCTATCCCTATCAGTGCAGTTGTCATAAGAACCTTCAGCGACTTACATGGAGGCCTTTACCTCTACAAGGAGTTTAGTGTATTGAGCCACAATCTTGACAACCTTCATATTTTCCTCTTTCTCTTGGTGTGCCTACACCTCTTCTATAGAATATAGAGCGAGTGGTTGCCTCTCCATCATGAGAATGTTAGTCAGATCCTCCAGACATTACAAGGATGATTCATACTTATGCTCGGGTGGCACTAAGTCAGGGTACTTCAGGAAAATGGCATCCATAATCATCTCCACCTTCTTGGAGACTTCACACACCTTTAATTTTTCTTCTTTCAGCTCATGCCTAACCTGAGCACTAATCAGTCCTCTTTCTTTAGGTCATTGTGTTTTTCCATGAGATCCTTCTTTTTCTTCTCCAATTCCTCCTCTAGGAATCTCACTCTATCATTTCTCCCAAACATTATAGCCTCAACTTCGAATGAAACCTTGTTGAGCATGTTACAGACTTGTTCATCTGATAGTTGTTGAGCGTTCACCAAGGGATTTACTCCTTTTATTTCTGGAACCTTTAGTAGCACCGTCTTGCTTACTTTGAACTCAAGTTCATATACGTGAGACTTGAATGCCTAAGATAGAATTTTCTTGGTTCGGGGATATGCACCTTCTTCATCAAATGATGAAATATCCAGGGGTTTCTCTATTGGTATGGTTCTTTGGAAGTGCATGCATAGTACCTTGATAAGACCATTAAAGTATCCCATCCCCTACTCTTGTGCCACTACTATGCCTTTCCCACCTATTCGCGTAGATTTTGGGAAGCTCACTTCCAATTTGGAATCACCACCCATGCTTCCATACTCCTTCCCAACAATTTCTTCTTCCATTTCTTTCAAAAATGATTTCGCACTACACTCCATCTCCTATTCCACTAACTCCATGATTCCTTCCACTTCTCTCTCTTCAGCTTTCTCCACTTTCTCCTTGGTGAGGCTTGGGGATCCTTAGTTTTCAGTTCTCATCTCTTTTCTCACCCCCTTGCCTTGATCCTCAACTTCTTCCTCATCGTTATTCTCCTCATCCTCCTTGTTATACATCTCTTAATCTCTCCTCCTCATAATCATGTATATCATACACAGATGTTCTTCACCTCCTTTAGGCTTGTCATCTACCTTGTTGCCAATGTAGAAATCTAAACTTTGTGTTTCTCCGAGTCTCCGCTCTTATGTCACCTTCGATTCTTCCTTACTGGAGATTCTAGTACATAAGATCCTTCCTTATCTTTTTATTTACTAGGTGACACCTTCCTCGGTGAATCCTCATGTGTGAGGGGATCTTCCTACTCTAGTTCTTCTTCTTCTTTGGTATTTTCCTTGAAAAGGGAATTCTTCCTATGTGCGCAAGTGCTAGTTGTAGTGCTTGCATCCGGCGCACCCAAAAATTGTGCTATCTACACACCGGGTGCATTCTTCTCTCACCCCTCTTCTCTTTCTCTCTTCTTTGGTGCGTCCTTCTTTCTCCCTATAGGGTTTTCTAGAATGGAGACATCACTCTCAAGATAGGCACATTTCCCAAACTTATGCCTTATGTGCAGATACACCCTTGTTGCAGTCCTTCTGATGATTGGAAGCATCACGGGATTCATGATTTACACTTCATGGGAGACGTACTTCTCCATGTATGTGCACTTTTTTTTGTGTACATGAGCTTTTGGTGCAGCTCGAAGTGGTCTTGGTCCACCTCACTAAGGTTGAACCTTAGTCTTTTGGCTTCTTTAAACTGGTTGACTCCATCTTGGAAGTATTGCGTGGTGAAGGAGAAGGGTAGCTTGCACCATGGACCCTTAGTCCCATTTATCAAAGTGAACCTTCCAATGCAGAAGTGTTGGTAAAATAAAAATATCCTCTCGCATCCATGAGTGCAAGAAACTAATATGGGATCCTCCATTCTACGCCAAATGCATCATGCATTCTTTGAACCACTTTTCTAGGTGTGTCTTGTGAGAAGTCGTCATGGTTTCACAAGTGTACTTTTAAAATATTTTTGTGGGCGAGGGATCCTCTTCTAGATAATCCTAAATGAATTTATCTAGCCCATTGGCCACTCCAATCTCTGAGAAGATGATGGTGAGGAGGATGTTGCTAAATAATATCTTCTCTCCTTCCTATGCGCTACTTATGATCTCATTTGTGATGAAAGAAGAAAAGTTATAGATGGTTCCCTTTGATATCTTTTGGCATACATTTAGCCATGCCTTGTTCACTTTCTTCTATCATTCTTTAGCATTAAGATTTGTAACCAAGCACGCGCCATCCTCATAACTAGGTTTGGGATCTCTGTTATGTCAAAGTATTGTGAACCCTTGTTTTAGTCATACACATCACATTTATCTCCTTGATATCCTCCTTGTCACTCGATCATAATATATACTTTCTCCTTCACAAATAAGGCCTATGAACTTGAATATCAACTAAAATGTTATGCACATCTTGTAACCTATAAAATATAAGTGACCCTCATGTACATGTGACACCAACAACCGATAAAGGCAATCGCACTTTGAAAAATAAGGCAACTCATATAGTTGCAATAACCACGCCTTCTCCAATTTGACTTTCACCTTATCATTGTATATAGGCATCCCATCTCGTGTTATTTTATTAGTTGAAAAAACCAACTCTAATATCATTTCATTATTATTTATGCTTGTGCAATGGTTATAATCACTCATGGCCATTTGTCTTAAGTGTTACACCCACTCCTTTCCTAGTAATACTCCATATGAGTATTACATTTCTGCATACCATTCCTCATTGAATCTCACAATGACAGAGGTTTGTTTTCCCTTTCCCTTGCCCTTCTATTTCTTTGGTGAAATGGTCTCCTTCTTAGGTGTCATGCTTTCTATCGGGATAAACTAATAACTCGTTACTCTACTCTACTACTCTTCTTAACTCCAAACTCAACTCCAAAGCTTAACTCATGGAAGAAATCATTTTATCTTTGTGCCCTAGCTTCCAAACCCTAACTATGAAAACCTTCCACAAGATGGTGAACTAAAAACTAACTTTTATCACACCCATGTACTCCTTCCTCCTGGTTTGCAGATCCACTCTATTCACACACTTATATTTCTAGGATTATTCTTCGCACAAATATCTCTGGATGCCTTAGTTCGTAAGATCACTTCAACTTTGTAATGGAAAGGTAAAATAATGACTTTCCTAACCTAATATTCATATTTTTTCTTTCCTCAAGAAATGAATGTTATACCGCCTACCAATGTAATTTAATATTAAATGTGGATTTTTCCACTAGGTGACTTTAAGTGCTCTTACCCACGTGACCAATCTTGCATGAAAAAAATTCTACAACCTTCTGGCGTGCAATAATCCAACTTGATCGAAGACTCTTACGCGCATGTCTAAAGTGCTAAAGGCACTTCTTCTCGTCATTTACGTAATTTTTGGCTTTTCCTATCTCATGTTGTTCCGTGCTCTTCATACTTTGTATGTGGTCTTTGTTACAACCTTCTTGACACCATAATTTATTATCCACCATTTCTCGATGCGCTTTCGTAAACATATGTGCTTCCTTCTATTGGGACATTCAACTTGTATTATAGGCCTATAATTTTCTTGGCATTAATCCACCTCACACTAAAATAGATGCGAAGTCTTACAGTGCATACACAACCCTGGAAAAATAATGTGGTTACCAATGCACAAGGTGCAAAATGAAACAAAGAAAGGAACAAGAAACGAGAAAGGGAAACATAAGAAAATAAAATCATACAGGGAATTTGTAATATAACTTGAAATACTTCCTTATTTACAAACACTAAGAAGACTTATTTATAGTAGGGTTTCAACCTACTCCCATTGAAATGAACTGGTAATATCATCTCATCTAGTGCTTGTAAGTAGCAAGCACCTGAATCAAGAATGTACAAGATAATTTAGGGTCCCAACCAATGGAATTTCAACTTCCCAGGATGGCACAAATACTTGGAATCATACAACAACACCATCTTCCCAACCTCAAGATACTTTTTCTTGATATGATGATCATGCCATGCCTTTTTTCTTACTTTTTATGTCTTTTGACTCCATCTAGTAAGTGATCTCCTTTCATCTAACTACATAAACTTATCAATCCCATCTTACAAAAATTCTCATCATCCAACCCTCTTTCACACGCTATATGCAACGATGGCATCATGGATTCAACTTGAAAAAAGCCTCGTGCCAAACACCCAGTTGAAATGGTGTGGGCTTGTTCAATCTCTTCTTTGCATGGTATCCTAAATTCTTTGCATTTCCTCCCCGAGTTAATCCTTAATAAGTGGTCAAGTCTTGAATTTCTCTTTCTTGGTTTTACAACCATTTTGAACTCAAACTCTTAGAATAATAGGACCTAATGACATATGATCCCTTACGAATGGGATTTTTGAATAAGTATGTCAATGCCATGTGGTACGTGTAGAATATAAAAGGTGTTGCCAACAGTACTTCTTAAAATTGTGTAGCGCATAGATCATAGATAGTGCCTCTCGTGCTCGTAGTTGTGTAATTTTATTTCGATGGTGTCAACTTTATATTGGAAAACACAAGGAATGATCAATAATCCCTCATCGAGATATGCTAGTACTACTCCTATAGCTATCCCCGAGGCATCAACATGGAC
The DNA here is from genome assembly GCA_018340775.1 of Taxus wallichiana var. yunnanensis. NCBI lineage: Eukaryota > Viridiplantae > Streptophyta > Pinopsida > Cupressales > Taxaceae > Taxus > Taxus wallichiana. Next base: position 77,512,921 of record CM031243.1, read on the forward strand.
ATGGAAAGGCTTATCCCAAGAAGGAAAATGTACTATGGGCACCGTGACAAGCCTATCCTTGAAATTGTTAAATGCTCTCTGTTTCACCTCTCCACAATGAACAAAACTCTTGTATTTTAAAAATTCTTCCAAGGGTGTGGAAATGTTGGCATACCCCTTGATTAATTTCCTATAGTATCCCATATGCCCAAGGAATCCACACATTGCTCTTTGATTAATAGGATCCCATAATCCCACAATAACTGTAACTTTGGCGGGATCCACTAGTAAGCCTTATTTGCATATAATATGTCCTAAGAGGGTTCCAAATGGAGTATAAAAGATACATTTCTTAATGTTTATAGATATCCTTAATTTCCCACATCTCTCAAACATTAGTCTCAAATTGTCACAACGGTTTTTCACCAACCCATACATAGTACAATCATCTAGGTAAATTTGAAGAAATTTATGGATGAAGTCCTTAAATGCTTGTACCATGATGCGTGAGAACATATCAGGTACATTCTTCAATCCAAAATCATAATGTGTAGGCAAATATTTCCCATTATGTGGAAAATTTTGTCTTTCTCTAGTCTTCCTTTGCAATCTTGACTTGGTGATACCTTGAGAACCCATCCGTGAAAGAGTAGACTTTGCGCCGACTACTCCCTCCAAAATTTCTTCAATAAAGGGGGTTGGAAAAGGATCGATGACACATACACCATTAAGGTCCCTATAGTCCAAAAAGATCCTTATCCTTCCATCCTTCTTGATACTGATGACCATTGGGATTATCCATTCTGATTCTTCCACTACTTTGATGATACCAGATGCTATCATCTTGTCTATTTCTTCCTTGACTAGTACGTGTAGATTTAGATTCATCCAATAAGGCTTCTTCCAAATTGGGCACGCAACCTCCTTCAACTTGATCTTCATCTCCCATAAGGAATGCTAGATGCCTTTGAGTTTATGATACCCGCGATGGAACAAATCCTGAAACTCATGCAATAGATCAATGACCTTTGAAACTTATTTTTTTGACCAATAGTCCCCAATGATAGCTTCCTTAGGCTCAATGTCTATCCCAATATTGACCTTATTTTTTTTCAAGGGCTTTTGGTAGGTGCATGCTCGCTCATCATCGCTATCTATGACTTTGCGCATACCTTCAGAATGGTTAACATCCAAAGTTTCCATCTCTTCTCCATCTACTACATAGACCATTTTTCCTTTTTCTTTTTCCATGCACACACACTCAATTTTTACTTCCTCCGACTCTTATTAATTGAGGCATGTCTCCAAATAAATCTCACAAAGAAATTTTAGTAGCCTATCTTCTCCCATAGCACTATCTTCCATCGTAAGGAACTTTATTACTTGTAAGGCCTTATCTTATGATGTCTTTGTACTCCTATACTCAAATTCTTGAATGAGATCAGCCACCAACTACTGTCAATTACCTATTTGATGACGCATCTCTGAATAAATATACCATGCACACACACAACCTTGTAAAGTGGAATACAACTTATGCACCCATAAAAACGTGGTAATGCTTTTGCGCTTCCCATCTAGGCCTTCTCACACACTTGGATATGAAATGAGGTGGTATCTTTACCATGGTAATATTGTATGACAGTGGGCATGTTGCTCCTAGAGAACCTTATAGAAAATTTTATTCTTATCTCACGCCATTCTAGGAGGATCTCCGATGTGTAACCCACTAGCGTGCTACTGATTCCAAACAAGTTATAACTAAGCATTCCCCTTCTCTTGTCCTCATTCTTCAACTGAGCCTCCATTTCTTGTAAGAAAATTTTAGGGTATGATCCTCCATAGTAACTTGGAAACTTCTTCCTCCTGCACTTGAATGAGCACACCTTTGTTACCCTTGCTACATATCCTCTCATATATTACCTAATCAAATCATAAGTTACATGTCCCCAATTATTGCATGCCATGCTAGTGGTATCACTCAAGGACCGAGCATCTTTAAACTGGATGACTCCCTCTATGGGATGAATTATCTTAGGATCTCTGATAGAGCATACATATATTTTATCGAGGAATTCCTCTCCTAAGGGCTCTATATAAAGCATTGATTTCCCATCTGTTAAAGGGATAATCACCCTTTCTTCCTTGTTCTCAAAGCTTATATACCCCTTGTTAAACCTCATGTCGGCATTTTTCTTATAACACCAAGGGTGCTGAAGAAACGTTGGAAAGTTGTCTTCCTCGACGAGTGTCAAGACTTCGAAGTATCTAGTGAACTTGGCCCTTGAATGGTGATAACTACATACTTTGAGACATTAAAATATGTCTATAATGTGGGCCTTCCCATTTGATGTTGAGAATCTAAGGTAAAAAAATTGACCTCTGCTCTTGTGTCAATAAGGATATACTAAGAAGCCATCCATCAGCAACTACATTCAATGTAATTTCCTTATCATAATCAAGGCTATGTGGAGGAAGGTTTGCATGCAAAACCTTCCTTTTGTTCTTTGTTCTAGCACATGGTACCTTCTCCCTCAGCCATTATCATAGCAAGGGAATAATATTCTCTTTCCTTAACATCCCACATACTTCCTTGACCTCATCCACATCATCCTTTGAAGCTTCGCCATTCTTCCTTTACTCCAACTACTTTGATTTCTCCTTTACACATTGGAACTCCCCTTGCAAACTCGAATCACATCCATAGTCTCTTGATACACCTTATTATAATGAGTAGGATCTTGATACTTCCCATGTACCACTTCTCTTAAAATCAGTGTCCTTTTTCTTGGCATCTTCCTAGTGCACATGACCTCTTCTCGCGTCGTCACCAGTACAGGTGCTAGTCTTGACTCACTCGCCACTCTTGACATCCACTATGAATCATCCTTCTTGATGTTTACCATCCCATTTCCCTTTCCCTTCCAGTGCTACCTGTTCATATGCTCATATAGCTCTGGACACTCTTCGTACTTATGTTTCTTCCCACACGATTAAAATTGTTATTGATTTGGACACTCACATTTTTAATGCTCTGTAGATCCAAATTTATAATAGGTTGCTCATGGGAATTCACTTCATCCTCCACCATGATTACTGTGACCACAAAATCCTCTATGAAAACCTCTTCCATGTGTTCCTCCATTTGTGCGCCCTTTGTAGCGACAATCATCATCCTTGAAATTGCTTGCAAAACTAGTATGGTACACACCAAGATCAATAACATCATGAATCTAATCAATCATTCTACAATCCTTGGTATCATGGGTCATAGAGGTATAGATATTACAATAGAAATAAACATTTTTTACAGATTGCGCTTTATAGTAGAGGGCACCTACTTGCATCATGATCCCCATGGAAAATTTCACAATCTACCGCTATGGCGTGTACCAACTTCCAAGGGTAATAGGGATAATCTTAGTGGAAAATATTCATAATATGGAAAATATTACATTTTTGAAAAATTTTAAAAGGTGAATGTTCTAGCGTGGGTCGGTTGACTTGTTTGCCTAAAACTTACAGTTTAATTTTTTTAGGTGTTGGCTTCACCTACCCTTGAAACTATCCCATATATAATCCTTGATTATTTGCAAGGTAGAACACTACTATCTCACTCATACCACATGGGGCATATGTATTATCAAGTATAATAAATGCATAACAAAAATTTTGTTGACTTGTGACAAGGAGAGTTTGTTGACGCACGATAGGAGTACGGAGGAATTAGATGCACGACAGAGAGTTTGTTGACGCGTGACATGGATATTTTATCGTCGCATGACCAGAGGGTGGAGGATGCAGATGCATGATAGGATATTTGCTATCATGTGTCAATAAGGTTGTTTTCATGGGACAAAAACCTCCTCATCACGCGTCAACAAGGATGTTGATGCGCGACAACAAACTTGTTGTCGCGTGAAAATAACCTTATTGACGCGCGTTAGTGAGGATGCAATTTTTTTCACATGTCAACAACCTTGTTGATGTGCGACAAGAATTTTTTTGTCACGTAAAAATAACATTGTTGATGCATGACAAAGAATGTCATGTCGCACGCCTCGTAGCCTTTCTCATTCACACCACTTGAAAATTAGGTGAAAATTTTACATACAACCCCCAAAAAGATCACCTTCCCATGAAACTAGTTCTGGGGATATTCACCAGGTATTTTCCACCTCTGATTTCCAAGAGGTCTCTTAAAATGAACCTTGGAGGGAAACTATCCTTTGTATACCCCTCCACTTCATAGTTTATACACCAAATCCCACTACGAACCTCGTGCGCTGAGTTTGTAGACATCTTCACCAACCGCTGGGCTTGGCCATTGTAGCAATTTGAGCCCCCATAAAGCGGATAACACCAGTGTCAATTCTCCTAATAGCCTCAATGCATAGGAAACTTCCATTCCTCATGCCGGTCTCATTAAAGTATTGTGACAGAGCCCTCCTAAATGGTGTTATCAATCCTCCAAAATACCATTGAGCATGTTGAGAAGGATGAATTCCATAGGATAGTTTAGACAAGAGAGTCTTGAACTACATGTCGCACTCCCACACACTCTCTATCATTCCTTACTAGATCTCTTTCAGATTGATAATTCTCTTCTATTCAAATTCTAGGATATGGAACTCTGTAAGGAAGACATTTTTCAATAAAGTGTAGTCTACCACCATCTGATGGGGGTCATATTTATGATACCAACTATGTGTGTACCCTTGTAATAATGTTGAAAACTAAATTTCCTTTCACTCTGGGTATTGGTTCCTTTCACGTGCCATAGTAATTCACACTTGTGCACATGCTCTCAGCATCTTACATAAACCTATAGTCTTGTAAGTACAAAGACATCTCAAATAATAATTGTGTAGGTGGTTGAGGCCTTTGTCCTCCTGATCTAGAGCCTTGGTTTCCTCCAAAGTGTTTCCTCATCCACTAGATCCACTGAGTCCTATTCCTCTTGATCCTCCGGATCCGCTAGGTCCACCAGGTCCTCTAGCCCTTATACCACTAGTTCCACCTTTTGCAGCCGAAAAATGTCCTAAAATGGTTGTTCTTAGTGTTCCCAACGTCCCACTAAACTATGCACCAATGGTTTGTGATATTGTCCCACTTCTAGTTCTATGTCCCTTTCCACTCCCAGATGTGATACCCAAATCTTGCATACTTTCACCTTGTCCAAAAATTTCTCCAAATACCGGGATGGTTTATGTAGCCATGGATGTTTCAAATGAGAAATTATATCTCCTAGGCATAGATCGGTTACTCCCATCGATACCAACTGGGTTAACAATACTTATCCCTTGATCTGGAAAACCAAGTACTAGGGGTTGGTCACTGTGTGTGTTTAGATGCATTGCGACTACTCTCCTTTGTCCATGCGACATACTCTTATCAAAATTTAAAGGGTCTTCTCTCCCACGCTTGCCAAGATGGGGTAGCACAAACTGCTCAAGTTCCATGTCCTCTAAGTGAACCTCAACTCCTTCCCGTAACATATGCCTCTATAGATCCATCACACTTGAAACCTTGCATTGTCAAGTCATCTCCCTTTCACAAGCTTCATTATACTTGATTCATCTCTCCTCCCTTTCCTTCTAATTTGTAATGTGTGCCATCTTCCTCCACCTTAGCTTCATCTCCTAGTGGGAAATGCCTCTAAACTTAAGGTAACGATCAAGATCTTCATATCCAAAGGAATAACATGATAAAATGATCCTATGGGATCCCCAGAAACTTGAACTCACCAACTTCGGGAAATAATACATAGAAATGGTGTATTCTATAGTATAACTAGTTAGCACTCCTTTGCCTTGGCGTTGATCAACAATAGGCGCCCAAGTCATATCTACATCCTCTAGCCTTTGATAATCATCTTAGGTCCATATGCATGATCTATAGTAGCAAATCGATCTCGGAGGCATATGATGAAATCCATTCATATAGTTCTACAAGAAAACAACATAAGAATGTCTCGTACAACTCATAGTATAGGTTATCTTCTACCCATCTACGCACATCAAACTCAGTTCTAGTTCTGAATCTTTGAGAAAATTTATCCTCCTTGCTCTTGAACCATGGTTCAAAAATTTCAAATGTCGATGTTCTTTCATCATGCATCATAGGGACCAAGATGTATGTCATTTCTCACAACAACTTAGAAAATATTTCCGACAATGGAACCAAGATGTAGCCATTTTTATACCCTTAGATTAATAGTAAAATACCATGTGTGTTGGTCTATCACCCAATGGGCACTCATCCGAGGCATGCATGGGAGCCAAGCCTATCCTTTATGTGAGTCTTGTGAAAATGCATCATCTTATGATAGATATTTAAATGTAAAGAAGGAAAGACAATAATAATTCATTTTGAGAACTTGTCATGAGTTATTACCTCAATGCATCCATGGAAGAGAAATAACAAACATATGGAAATGGTTCATACCCAATGGAAATACACTATGGTTATTCTCGTGAACACATATATGATTTAGAATAAAGATTTATATTCATATTAATGAGTTCAATAACCACATTACATTTCTTGAGGTCATAATGAGACCCGCATAAAAATGTAGAGCAAGGTCATGCATCGAACTACACTATGTCCTTCACATTACAAGGATGAATATAGATCCATCCTTATAAATATGCCATCACTCCTAATTTTCACTAATCCCAACCCATAGAATCCTCCATTATATTTCTGTAGAGCTTCACCCCTATTCCACCACCTCTACTCTCTCAAGATGATTCCATGTATATATTTATCTCTAGTCTCTCTTTTAGCTATCCACACACCTCTATATATAGATTTTTTCCTTCACCACCATGCCTTCTGAGGTAATAGATCAGTTTCCAAGTGTCCAAGTGGTCCTCCAATGGAGCATGCCTCCTTTGATTTGAGATCTCCACTCTATGTAATGATTTTCTTCTAGAACCTTCCATCACATGCATGGAATATTACCTTTTGATCCTATATCTGCCAGTGGCACCTTATCTATTCCGCATGCTAGATGGTTCATATTTTTTTCACGTGTTATCCGGATCTCTAAATATGGATAAGTCCTAAAAAAATTTCCTTACATACACGCCGCTTTTTTCTGCAAAACCTTTTATAACCTTTCCCCGCGCACCTTCAACCCACGCACCCTTCTTCAAATAGGTCTCGCACACCCATGCACTTTCTTGTACTTAGCCAATATTCTCGGGGCCCAACAAGTAGTATCCTTTACATACCTCATACATTCCCTTCACAAATGAGGATATGTCACCTTTCACTAACATAAATCTTTGTGCACCTTTGCATATTATTGTTTTTATTACCACCACTTGTATCAAATGAGTTCTTATTGATAATGGATCAGCCATCAACTTATGTGTTTATTCCCTTTTAAATAAAGCAGGTATTAGTGATAATATCATTTCTAAGAATTCTATTTTCATTCGAGGTTATGACTCTACCACTTTTGCATGTTTAGGGACTATTTAATTACACATACGGGTTAGGCCTAAAAATATTATTGCCAACTTTTATGTTATAGATACCTCATTTCAATTCAATATCTTGCTAGGTAGATCTTGTATTAAAAAAATGCAAGCAATTCTATCTACTAGTCATCAAAGTGTCAAATTTTTGCATGATGGATATGAACATATTATAGATGTAGATCCATAGCCATTCAAATACTATCACATAGACTATATTACTGTTATGCTCATCCCACCTTCATAATGTATTCCTTATGGTATCCTTGACACATGAAATTGGTTAGTCTAGTGCTTCAAAACCTTCTTCTACCGATATAAATACCTTTGTTGGAACATAATTTTTTATTTTTATGGCCAACCCTTAATGTATATGGGTCCATCACTAATATATAGGTTAATATTTAATAATATGAAATATTTATATTTCTATCATTAAATATGTTAACCTAGGTATATACTTTAGGTTAAAAATTTAATATCATGAAATGATTATATTTCTAATATTAAATATTATAAACTTAGGTGTATGTGTGAACCATTTAGGTTGAAAAGGTGGGTCGGGAGACATATGAGATCACCTTATATAAAAAGGACTTTAGGTTCTCATTTGATATATTCGGGAAATGTATCAAAGGTGTGTAAATCAAGTGATTTGGTTATACCCTTGGTAAATAGGGTTTTAAAGGAGGAGGTGATCTTCTTTGGATCTAAAATAAGTTCTTTGAAGTAAAATGTTATTTTCAAAGTGCTTTTTACACTATTGGGGTTTTCCACTATAAATAATGTTTGTGTTATTTATTTCCTATAATTATTTCTTTATCTACTTATGTTATGTTGTAATGTTTATTTAAATCTTTACTATAACATTATATAATATGTAAGTTTATTAAATCCGTATTTAATAGAATCCTTAAATTATGACATGGTAACAGAAGCGAGGTAAATTAAATAAATTAAAATCAAATGTTGTTTATTTTATTTATTTAATTTGTATGGTTTGTTTTCAACCAACCCAAAAGGATATTTAAAATAACTGACCCCTTCTTTCCATTGTGTAACCTAAATTTTTTTCTTTGTGAAGAATTAAGGTGAATTCACAAGTGAAAAATTGAAAATTTCTTACCTTCCGTGAAAACTTGTGTATAGGTAAGGGTAAAATATTTGAATTATTTTTTCTATAGTTTTAATATGTACATGTTAAAAAGATATTCAAAATAAAAACACAAAGTTAAATACAAGAAAAAGGAGACAAACTCCATAGAAATAGGATTTTCAATTTATTTCATTGGTAGGGTGAAAGTAATTCTCCCCTCTATAAATCTTCAGGTTAACTTGTATTTTTTTCATGTGGAATCATGCCCCTTGGTAAAATTCATTTACTATTTTAACCTTATTGTGTTTTCAAAAGTAATCTATGTGTGTCCTTTGGACTCCTTTAATAAGATTCAATTTGAAAAACTATAGTTTATAGTTAATCTATAACTATATTGTTATTTTTAAATAAAATATATATAATATCTAGAATAAGGTTTATATAGTAATTTATATAAACATCATATTAAAATTGATATAGTTTTGAAAAAAAAACTATATATTAAAATCCTTAAACCATATTAAAATTACATGGGATTGGGAGAAGAGTCAATGGACCATATTCTAAGCCTAAGTTTAAATCATTTAAACTTAACTTATAAATCTAGGCATATATAGTTTTAAAAAGAAGAAATAAACCTAAGTTTGAATCATATTATATATATGGTTAGTTTAAACCACTTAAAATATAAATTTTATTAGATTTGGTCTATATATGTTTTGAAAACAAATCTCAGTTCTTATTTTTTGGGAAGGAGGCCCGTGTTTAATGCTTGACCATGAAGGAATTAATTTTTAAATCTTAATACTTATTAAATAAAACCTAACACGTGTCGTTAACCATTTATATTATCCATGTAAGGGGGTTGCCCCATTCATTTATATCTTATAGTTTATAAAAACTATATAAATAAACCTATTTAAAGGTTTTCTTTTATATAAGAGTGGGAGTGAAGAATAAAATGAGATAATATCTTAGTAGAAATGTGGAATTATCAGGTATAAATGAATATTTTTTATTAAAAAGACTGGTTTATTGGTGGCCCATTTGAAGTGTGGTATATATTTATTAAAATATTGGTAGTTATAGTCACATAAAAGTTTTAAAGTTTTTATCTTGCATGAATTCTATAAAATATTTTGCAATCTTTCCATAGTTTTAAATGTGTGCAGCGTAAAATTAAAAGTAAATGAAGGGAGGAGACAAGGTTCATGAAAATAGAGATTTCAATTTATTTCATTGGTTGAGTGAAATTACTTGTCCCCTCTGTAAAATATGTAGGTTAATCTATACTCTCATAAATCTACTTGCACTTGGTAAAATTCTTTTAACATGTTCTATGTCTTTTAACCCTTGAATAAGGGTTATGTGTTTTTATATAAAAAAATACTATAGTTTATATTTTTATGAACTATATGTTATTTTTCATTTACATTCTATAAACTATATATAGTTTTTTTAAAAGTGTATATATTTATGCATTATAAATTATAATAGGCTATTATAATGTGTTAAAATATAATCTCCCTAATATTATACAGGAGAAGAAATTCTAGAATTTCACATTCTGGAAATACACAAGTTTTGGCTTCATTAAATTTGATAGTCAAATGAATGTCATAGTAGACCAAACATAAGACAATTTGACGGTCATTTAGATTTCAAATTAATGCTCGCAGTTCCAAAAAAATTCATTTGTGTTAAAATTGACGGTCAAATGACCGTCACATCGAGTTTCAAAAAATAAGTCATTATGATGGTCATTTAGACGTCAAATTTAAGTTGGCCATATTTTTGTCTACATTAATTTTTTCAGAAATTTGAATTTGTTATGCATTCTTAGGGGTCTCTTCTTCACTTCTATATGCTTGGAAATCTTTTTATATAAATATGAGGTATAATGCAGAGCCTTTTATATGCGGGTTATTAATTTGATCATGGGAGGTTAATTAGTATGCATTGTAATGACAAAATTAGTTATGATCAAATAGTTTATTTAGATCTGATTTTATTGAAAGTATTGTTTTTATTATTGATAAATATGTATCTAACTCTGTGGTACATTGTATATTGTAATGGGGTGTGTTTTACAAGTTTAGGAAAACAATGGCGTCCAACTATTTCTATCTTGACAAAACCTAGATCTTGAATGAAACCAACTACAACATTTGGGTCAAAATAGAATTTATGGCAAGGAAACTCTGGACGATTGTTTCTGGATTTGAGGTTTCTCCCACCAGTCATCAAACAACTATAGATAACATGAATACATTCTTGTAACAAATGTAAGAGGCTCTTTCTATGATTCTACGCAATGTGAATGATGAGTATCTTCTACACATTGGTAATATTGAATATCCAAAAGAGGTATGGACACAACTAGAATCTATACATGAAGGATACTTGGTATATCAAGGATAGTAATGAGAGTATAATAGATGATGAAATTCAAAGAAATGGTCTCGTATATTTTTGATGATTTCTCTTACGCATCTTGTTTTATATCTCAAAGTTTGAATAATTTAAAAGTATGACATGAAAGGTTAGGACATGTTAATTATCGAAGCTTATATGAAATTTCTAGATATAATATACTAGATATGTGTTCAATTTTTTTGGTGTAGGAACCATTACTTGGAACAACAAATACAATCAACAGTCTCCATTTCTTCTACTTAGGAAGAGAAGTATAATGGAAGAAGTAAATAAGGCATACGGCTACAATGACTGTTGGTAGAGATACACATGGAAGCTAAAGGAATTATTTCTCTTTTATGTGGTGGTCAGAGTTGTATTACTCTTTATTAAGAATCTAGTTCAACAACAGAGGATGAAGAATATTGAGATACATATACACTTCACCCGTGAGAAGGTGCAAAGTGGTGAGATAAATCTCAAGTTCATGTTGACTAAAGAGAAGGTTGATGACATCTTCACATATTCCCCGAGTACTCGCAAAGTTTTTCACTTTCGTAAAAATATTGGATTGTCGAGTTTCCAATGAGGGGGAGTGTGCATAACAATTTCATGTCCTAATGGAACTTTTTTTTTGTAAAAATACCTTCGGGCATGTATACCTCATCGGCTTATTTTTAGAAAGAAGTGTAGAAAGATCTTAAAGGTAGTCTTCATAAACTCTTTAGTGCTATTGAGTTTCTTGGTAAATATCTAGTACAAACATATTGGTAAGGAGGTCCTTTGTTGTTAAATGCTCCTATATGCTTGGGTTCAATAACTTTTATGAGAACCTGTGAGAACATGTAAAACTCATAAATCATACTTAGCCATTGATTATGGGATGATCTTTGGGATTCCAAATCCTTTTGTACCAAAAGGTAAATTGAGTATGATGAAGGTTTTATAATTCCTTCAAGTGATATACTAGCCTAAAACCTTTATGGTTTAAGGATTGTAAATCTGTAGTGTACCATGGGGAGTAATCTATTTTTATATGTTATGTCATCCAATTTAACATTAAGGGGAGTTTTGGAACATAATGATTAAGTGGTCTAGCCAACCCTTAATGTACATGGGTCCATCACTAATATATAGGTTAATATTTAATAATATGAAATATTTACATTTCTATTATTAAATATGCTAACCCGGGTATATAATTTAGGTTAAATATTTAATATCATGAAATGATTATATTTCTAATATTAAATATTATAAACCTAGGTGTATGTTTCACTGTTTAGGTTGAAAAGGTGGGTCGGGAGACATACCTGATCACCTTATATAAAAAGGACTTTAGGTCCTCATTTTATATATTTGGGAAATATATCAAAGGTGTGAAAATCAAGTGATTTGGTTTTACCCTTGGTAAATAGGGTTTTAAAGGAGGAGGAGATCTTACTGGATGTAAAATAAGTTCTTTGAAGTAAAAGTTATTTTCAAAGCGGTTTTTACCTTATTGGGGTTTTCCACTATAAATAATGTGTCACTTACGTTATTTATTTCTTGTAAGTATTTATTTATGTTATGTTGTAATGTTTATTTAAATATTTATTATAACATTATATAATATGTAATTTGATTAAATCCATATTTATTAGAATCCTCAAATTCTAACAAATACTCCCACTATTTATACTCACACTATGGCTATTATATCACCTAAAATATCAACCCGTATCAACATTTCTTCTCCACCTATCATGACACCTTCAATTCTTCTACTTAGTGTGCCACCTAAAAATATAATCGATAATGCCACACAATGTAATGATGATAACACCGATGATTCTAAGGATTTCGATGATGAATTTGATGCGGTAGAGATAACTAATGAAGCATTAGGACAACTTAACTTTACTCCTCTAGATGTCGACAAATCTTATTTTGAGGACACCTTTGTGGCCAATGGCTCAGGTTAATACTGAGTTAAAACCCCTCTTTTAACCAATTCTATGATACTTTACCAATGATTAGTCAACACCATTGAGACTATTTCATCTTCAACCATCCAAACTACATCTTATCCACTCCCTTCCACATGCACACTACTCATCAACAAATCCTATTGGCTTACATAACATCCGGTAGATTGTAATTGTTCAAATACTATTTTCACACATGAGGACTTAGCTAGAATTAGTTTAACACTTAATGACATCTAACCCCCACTTCACTCATCTCATCTTTATCATGGCTATTATCACATTTCAGCCGCATATGGCCTTCATGTGTTTCATTTGGTGGTCTTTGTTGGACGTGCCCCTCACGATTCTCTATTGACTCTTGGGAAATATTGGCTTGACTATATTGGTGGTAACATATATACTAATCACACTTCACTTACATTCCTTATGCCATTCGATAATATTTCCATAGATAATGACTCATCTCTTACTTACTCTTTGAATCTCTCTCAATGGCATGCACGTGATTGTCCACAGTTTCTTCTTCGATGAATAATATTCCATGACCTGTCTACACATTATGTTGTCCTGGTTCTTTATATGATCCTCCTAACTCTTTCTTATCATGTCTCCAATACTTATCGATAGTATTTGATCCTGGAAATGATGATTTTCTCAAAAATTTCACATGACTATATTCACCACCGCAAACTTGGGGGCATAACATCCAACACACCCCATCTCATGTTAGCATTATCACATATTTCATCTTGGAATTATCACCCATAAATATCCTCGCATAGGTACATTCATCTACACTTTCATGTCATTCTTACACGATGACACACTCTTGTGCTTGAGATCACACTTGACTATGAAGGTATACTACACATGAACCCCACATAATACATACTAGATACAACACATGTTGACCCTTCATACATCTTGTGTCATATGTATTACATTTTACATGATACACTCTACATTTATTCTACATCAGTTCACCATTTGCATTTCTATACATCATACATATGTCACACCCCTATCATCTAATAATATTGCATCACCTACTTCTCATTCTACATAATACATAACGTTATTACATTACATATTATACATCACACATTACCCATCACATGTTCGTAGTTAATCATCACACATCCTACATATTTACTATTCATTATGCACTCACTACCCTATGAAACACCATAGTTCCTCGGTTCATGTTATACTATTGAGGGTATGCATAAAAAATGGGCCACATCATGCTCACTCATTCATCATTCGATATTCTCGGGTGAAACTCCTAGGATTAAAGATATATGCATTAGGCTATAGGGTCACTTATTCTAGCATCATCTCATGATAGGATATATCATAAATTTTTATTACATTGTTTAGTTGTATACTCTTTAGGCTACATCACCACTCCCTCTCTTCATCTTGTAGTGATATACAATTTAGGATACATCATCATTCCTTTGATCATATTTTCATGATAAATGATTTGGCTATAGGGTGATGACACTACATACCTAGGTCACATATCATCACTACACATACAAACTCATCACAAGGCATTAGACAAATGACACACAAAATTTGACTATTTCTTGATGATGCACTCTAGTTTGTGGTTCGTTATTGACTATTGAGAGGGAAAACTAATCGAACCTCATTACATACAAATCCATTCAATTGGGGGTCACGCGGATCCTATTTTCCATCTTGTATCCCACTCCATCCATCCACAACATATTTCATATCTTGGTTATTTTTAATCTTTCTTACTTTTACTTGTATATGGCCTGTTATTACACATGGTAGATAGGTCTCTTGTATGTCATTATCTTTACCATACACACATGTGCGTTCACAAATTTCTTTAGTTATGATTACAGATACATGTATCTTACACACAATATGGATGATTGCCTTCTACCACTTCTATAATGGTCACTGGGGGAGTCCACATTCGTCTTCTCTAGGTGCTAATGTTTCATTTTGTACTTAGCACTCTAAATTACTTACATATACACACTTTGTACATATGAGTTATCTTTCTAACATGCTAATGGGTTTTTCATGTGCATGAATTATTTTGCTAGGATTATTTTATTCCATGGCTATCTATTTTTTTTTACTTTCTTGTTTTGATTGCTATTGTATGTAGGCATTGCCCTTTTTTTTGTGCACAGTTGTTTGTTTGTATTTGGCCATTATGGCCTTGAGTGTCTTGTGAAATATTGAGTGGTCCCATGTTTACAACCCTTTTTGGTGTTCTATATTTCTTTCCTACGTGTTTACTTTCATTTTAACTTCTACATTATTTGGTAGAATACACTTATCTTTTACATGCATGTTTGTTCGTAATAACACTTGAATTATAGTCATTTGTTTGTGTGTTCCTTGTTTTCTACCAAGCATATTCCCTTCCCCTATATAGGGCACTGGTTTATATGGTTAGTCCTCTTTTAAGGCCAAATTATCCTATCAATGACATCGCATGCACCCCCAAAGAGGGGGTGTCATTTGGGGTTTTACAAACTACACAACTCTCTACCGGTATAGTTCACTTCGAGTTATTTTCCTTTACATTATGGGTTTTACAATTAGTGGGTTCGAGACCAATCTACAAACCCTGTACACATCAGATTTTATAGGAAATGGTTGTCGTTAACATTCTAGGGAGTAGTTACAAGTTATAGGATACATCAGATTTCATCTTTACCCTACTTCATCCGGTGGTGTTAGATCACCAAAAAAATAAGGAATTATAGAGATATCTTCACACATACTCAGGGAAGTAGTTACAGGTTGGAGAATAATGAAACTTTCTCCCTACACTTGTTTGACTATGGTGGCATGAGATCGCCCAAAAAAATCACAAGACTGAGGATATCCTCACTACACTTTCTCTCTCATCACGGATCATGTGCACATGTTCCTTTTTTTTCATACTTCTATTTAAAGTATATTTTCCATATACATGTGATTTTTACATATACATATGTATTTGACTACTTGATTGAATTCTCCTTGCAGGTCCATCTGTATGGGAAGAAAGAAGTAGACAATAAACAAATACAACTAAGTCATCAAAAACAACAATAACAATATTTTACGGAAGCACATGCCTCGTAGTAACATTTAAGTACATCAAACACATTGGAAACTTCACACGTATTTCCACCCTAGGTTCACTCTCACCAATTTTTGCACTTTTATATCTTTAGTTTCCACGCACCATTATTTTATCATTCCACACTTTGTCTAATCGGCACGTTATCTACATCACTCTACATGGATCATCAAGTATGCATCTCTGTCTACTTTATGTTACTGATATTTCTACTCAACAACATAAAGTGGGGAAAATTTAGTAAACAAATCACACAATTTAGACATTATTTAGTCTCATACTACTATTGATATGGTTTTGAGTGAAGAAAGTACTAATTAACCCATGTTCTTTGGACATTTTACTTTGCTTGTTTTCATCACTTCCAACCTCCCGCATCTACTTGCCAAGTAAATTATCCCATTCGGTGTCACTTTATCTTTGACTAGGGTGCCCCAGGCGACCTGATCCTTTTTACACTTTCCTACCACTTTTTGGGCACTTTCTAGCCATTTGAGTTTTTTATCCTTTTAGTGGTTAGACTATTTAGAGTTGATTATGAAATTAGAATAAGAGAACCATATAAATATAAAGTTATGAGACCATAATGAGGGACCAAACAATAAGCACTAGTATCATCACCTAAGGTTGCATCCATCAAAGGATCCATTTGCATCCATCTAGCTCCATCAAAAGGCAAAAGGTTGGTTCATTTGCATCACACTACATAGGAGGGAAGTTTATTCTATTCCATCCACCATTTTATTACATTTCTACACATAGTTATTGCTCGCTACTTTCACAAAATGTGTGACACAAGAACACCTAGAGCATGATTGCACACACACACATAGAGAGAACTACATTGGGTATGATATGTAGTGTAACACTCAGTTAGTAAGTCCACCATTGTGTCCGTTGAGGAAATTCTGACCCCTTCATATGCTTTTTTATTTTTTAGGGGTTTATACCTTTCTTAGGGTTATGAAGGTCTCTCCTTCATAAATGATTTACAATGACATATATAATCGAGTGCAACGACACTAGTGTGACATGAAGAAAACATAGGTGATCACTTAGCAATAGCTTAGAGGAGGTTTGCATAGGTTTTTCACATACCAAGGTGCCCATATCTCATACTAGGGCACCCACATGCACCCCTGTACCTCTCTAGGAATCCCAATACAACCTAACATTCCATATGTGTGCTTTCAAGAGGTTTTGTGTGTTCTTTCCTATATTTTTTTCATCTAGTTCATTATGCGACACGGTTATGAGGCATTGTCGAACCAGATAAGCTCTTTCTAACTCTCCTTACACATTAGGGTTTCATATTTTCATCACCTCGATGACATGGGTGATTTTATTTATGCAATTATTTGTTATTTAATATTGTTATTTATATGAGATTAACTATAGAATTATAATAAATTTCATATTTTAGTTATTTAGTGACCGATAGGGTAGTATTTATATTCCTTATCAGAGAATCCGAGAAAAACATTTTAAACTTCAGAAATGACTTAATTATTAATCTATTTTACTCTAATTATAGGTAAAATGTCTTCCATTGTTCGCTCTCTGTTCACGAAAAATTCCATTTATCATAGGTGATAATTGTTGGAAGAAAAGAGATGAGGAATAATTTTTGAAATTCATTCCCTCGAAAACTACCATGTTGACCTATGGTTGTTTTTTTGTTATAGATGATAATCAAGAGGAATTTGGTAATGTTCTATCCACATAAGCTATTGATTTTGGACACCGAGTGTTTGGGTTGAACACATTAACTTTGAAAACAATAAGTGTCATATTCGGATATGGAGTTGGATGTTTCTTTATTCAAGAAATGGGAAATGCATGCATCACTAAACATCAAACCATATTCCTATTTAAAATATAGTTTGAATTTGGGGATACTTACTGATTATAAAAAACTGGATGTTCAAATGCGAAGAAATTCATAATGGTATATTTAGAGTATTCATAAAATTGTATAGAAAAAAAAAAATCTTGTTTGTCATTTCTTGCATATAAAGGTTTTCTTTCACCTCTAAAACATGCTAACCTATTTACTATGCCGAGGTGAACATATTTGACTCAATTGGAGATAGACCCATCTAAATAAAAGTTTCATGGGTTGAAAATGAATACTAAATCATCTATATTGTTGAATAAGGTAACTTCTATATTCAATAAAAATAGAACCTTTGACTATTCAACAGTTTCATTTAATTTTTCAATGGTAAAGTATTTTCAAGTGATGTTTTAATATGCCATATAGCACTTCCGAATATCAATATCATCGATAGGTGATGAAAATGTTGACCTTTTCCACTCCATGTTGATAACTATTATTACTACACAAATAGACACAATTATTCTCCCTTTCTTGTAGTCTATGAATAACATTTTAGAACTCCATGATCCGAATGACCTAGAAAGTAATGATGTGAAATTTTATATACTTGATGTCCATCATAGAATTTGTGTGCAAAAATTGATTTTTTTTTTTATTATTGGCAAATAGTTTTTTGAAAGGGACTATACCCTTGAGTACAAAAGATGGCCTAGGAGCTAGAATAGGAATGAGAACCAGAGAGAAAAGGATCAAAATCCAAATGTGACAATGAAGCTCAAAGTAGCCAAAAAATAGCTACCCAAACAAGACAAAACAACAAAAATACTGCAAAAAAGTAGTAGAGAGACCGCAAAAAAATAGCATAAAAACATACAAGAACAACTAAAGCATCTACAACTACTTTTTGGCAGCTTTGTCTATGCTGGTCTTGATATTCTTCCAGGAATGGAACATACCCAAAGTTGTCATGTGGGCAGCGTCAGTATTATCCAGCTGCTCAATGGTCCTTTTTCTTTCCTTATCATTACCCCAAAGTGTTGCCGGAACTCCGCTGAGGTTGGAGACACTTTTGACATGTTGCTCAATGAACTCCTCAATCACCCTAAAGATGGCCATGTTGTAATCATGTCGAGTTTTGGCCTTCCCTAAACGGGAGTCTAAGGAGTTCAGCTTCTTGTAGATATCATCAATCTGGCTGCTATCAATATCCACCTCCTCCTCCTTCTTCCTCTTACCTTTCTGTTTTGCCAAGTTCTTAACCTCATCCTTCAACAATTTCATATCAGCCTCTAAGGCTTCTAGCCTTTTTGAAGAGCTTTCCATATGCAAAAATTGATTTTGGGCTTAGAAAATTATAAGTATTTACATTCTAGGCTAATGTTTTGAAATGATAAAATTTTATCTCTAAGTGCATCTAACAAAGCCATTGTTGATATTTTCAAACAATATATGAAGTAAACAAAACTTGGATAGAAACTAAGTGTATTGATTTTTGTACAAAGTTACATCATTTTTCCAATCATGAGGATGTCCTCAATGACTTGGATTGACAAAAAAAGAGATAGAATATTGGAAGGAAAAGTATTTTAATTATATTGCATTGGTTATTAACATTTACTTTCATCACATAAAAAGATAAAAATATATATTTTTCCTTTGAATGTAGAGCTTTGAAAATCAACGAATCTCAATTTTTTGAGTGAAAAGAACAAAGAATTTGTACGATAAATGGACTAAATGGACAACAAAATTTTATTTTCTTAGATCAATTGGCCTCACTTGTTCACCTATTAAGGATAATCAAGTTAAATTTCAACCAAATTCACTTGCAAGATTCAAAGATAATCCATTCAATGCTCTTTAGAGGAATGACCAACAAAGAATTATGAGTACTAGCTCATAAAGTGCAATCAGGGGATGTGTATTTAACTAGATATATTGAGGCTTGTGTAATAGTAGAGACATTTGATTCTTACTTACGGAGAATAAACGGAGACAACAATTTGAGAGAAAAAGTTTTACATTATTTGAAAAATAAGCATGCGAATATTATTATCTTGACATCCCGCAATGAATCCAATGTAATTGAAAAATTTAAATTGCATGAATCAAAATACCACAAGTTATTTGTACTATTGGGTGAAGAGAGAAAAGGAAAAACAAAATATGATTCCCATATAAGGAGGAAAATGGAAAAACGGAAAAAATACCATGAGGTGGAAGAATTTCTTCCTTTCGAGGCTCATACAATATTGGATAACTATGTGATGTCAATGGAAGGAAATATACCATCAAGGATAGAAGAAACAAACAATTTTTCTTGTAAATGTGCATATCCGATCCGACTTCCATCAATTTTATCAACTATTCCTTTGAATAATCCTTTCAATATTGAATGTGTGGTTGCTGATTTTTGTAATTTGGCTAGAGATATTTCTTCTAATGTAATAATGGAGCTTCTAACACATATCGAACCAGTTTTGGATTGTATTATCATTGTTCTAACACCAATTTATTATTCAATAATGTTAAGAGGTAAAGTAAAATGATACATGGAAAATGTTAAAGGCATTGGAGTATCAATTCTTGATGGATGTTATAGACTCTACAATAGAAACGAGATATTTATAAGTTTGTGTCTTATGTACACAATCTTGGTGTGCACACCTACTAATAGCAATGATGAAATTATAGGGAAGATTTCACTAGGGATTGGATGGAGAAACTGTCACGAGAAATTGGTAACTACAAGTGAAATTGGCCTATAAGGAAACATCCATTATTTTCTTTGCGAAATATCTTATAAGTTCTGGGCTGAGATGTTCACTAGATGTTGTTCCAAAAATTATCTAGTACTAGTGCTTTACGGAAGCAAAGTGTCACAACTGTTCATTAGTTGATTCCAATCTAGATCTGCTATTTTATTTTTGAGACACATAGTCAAGAAATGTTTTTGAAAAATTACTATTCTCATACGAAGAAAGGTTCATCGCCAAAGAAAACTTCAACAAGTGATTTTTTTTAATGGATTTGAACCCATATATGCTACTTATACAATTATTGTTTAAGTAGATAAACGCTACACAACGAGTTCAACATGGTGATTTACCTTCAATAATTCTATAAATATGTTTAATGAGCTCTATTTTCAATTTCAGGGTTTTAAATTTTTTAACAAACTTATGTTTTTTGATTCAACTGATAGATGCGGAGGACGTGGGAACATCGGACATGAATACACAATCAGATCCTAGTATGTTAGTTGTGTGAATTTATAAACAAAACCAATAAAAATCCCCACAAATTTATAAGACAATAAATGATTATCCTTACAACTAACAACCAAAGAACATAACCATGAAGGGTGCGGAGGTATCCAACATGAATAAACACTCACAATGCCATGTCTATTTTAAAAAATCATTTATAAGGCTCACAAGTTTATAGGAAATAATAACTTACATACCTTAGTTTATATGTTTGGCATACGATAGAAGACAAAGTTTAAGGAAATCCATTTGTAAGCTACGCTAACAATTTAAAATGAAGTATAGATCTTAGCGGAATCTATGCATCCATATTCAATACTGAGAATTGTTAGACTAAAAACCTTACTTTCATCAATGTCTCATTGATTTACAATCGCTATTATTGTCCACAATGTTTCACCGATTCACTACTACATCCGAATACGTACATTGAATTAACATTGTTTTGGCTTCACGGGGGTTCACTAAGTAAAATTATGGCATAGCATGTGCATTTGAAGGGTATTAAAGAATACGCTTACTTCTAGTTTCTACCTCTAATTATTCAATTGATAATACCCCCTCCGATTATATTATTAGAATGAAAATACCCCCTATTTTTTCTCGTGTACCTTACTTACCCATTTTTCAATTACAATTTTATTTACCCCTTTTTATTTGTACCTAATATATTAAACAAAAATATATTATATTTCTCACTCATTTTTTTAATATGTATTTCTCTCGAAATATAGTTTGAAGCCATTGAAGACATATTACAAATCACCTCATAAATGTCAAGATTTAATCATTTATCAATAGTTCTTCAAATAATTATGATGGTGAAATAATATCACTTATGTTGAAAAGCATACTCAATCCTATTTTTCTACCATCTTATTAGTTCTTGGTTAAAAATCTCAGTAATTGAGATTTCATTATTAAAAAGAGATTATAATTTAATTTATGACCACACTCTTTTTGTAATTTTAAGATATTTACTTTTAAAAACTAGGGTTTAAATATTTTAGTTTAATATTAAAATTAAACCTCCATTTCCTTTGGTCAACCTCTCTAACCTACCCCTAATCCTCGATTAAAAACATTAATAAATTAAACCCTCTCACCCCCTCATGTGTACCGGTATATTGAATTTATTTTATTAATTTTAATTATCTCAATATGAACCCATGTGCTAGGATATTGCATAACTAATGAGCCCCCATGTTTGGCTTCAACATCATCATAAAAAGAACTACATATGGCTTGATCTTGCTCTTAGGTATGTAAATAAACAATTGGCTATCCTCATTATAGGTTTTTTAACAAAGTGTACTTCAACAAATGATGACATAGCCTAGTAGTCACAAGTCCTCATCAATAATCGAGTATTGTTTTCCACCAAAGGGTGGTTCGACAAATATAAGCATAGCCTAGTGTGTGATGCTCGCTAAAACAACCCACTTGAGACCCAAGAAACAACCTAGGATTAGTTAAGAAAATTATGGAATAATTTTTTTTATTAGAAGTGTCTACAACTAGGTTGTAAGACAACAATTGTCACTAACAGGTTCCAGAACAAGTTTAATCTATTAGAACATACTTTTATTTTATTAATAATTATAAGAGGTCACAAGGTCCAAATTTTAGGGTTAGAAGTTTCGGTTAGGTTCAAGGGGTAATTTATCCCCATACCCACTCTCTAAAAGGCTCATAATTTCAACTTATTTTTTCTCACACTGAACACATTCAAAATTTCCCTACATCATTTCCATTGGATAGGAAATTTACTCACCTTTTTGATTATATAAAGAAGTCCTCCCAACTCCTTGTAAAAATCCAGTTATGGACCGACGGGCTTTAGGAGTCAAATTTTCCCCCAAAGGGACACGTGTCGAGTGGAGGCAAATTTTTTTTTTTTTTTTCCAGGTTGGCGGGTCGCGGGTGATGTTTTGAAAATTTTCCGTGTGGGAGCAAGGTCCAATTTTTTTCCCATGCCTCCACTACGCCACTAGGGACACGTGGCGCTCAACAAGCCAAAGCGAGAGAAGGGATGAGGGAAGGGCGAGGTAGTAGAGAAGTTTGGGGAAATTAGTCGAAGGGGGAGTTGAGGGGTAAAAGGCACGCATGGGTTTGCATGTCCATTGAGAGGATTACACTAGGATAAGGGAAGGAGTGTGGGGTCATGTGGGGGTTTTTCAAACATTTTTCCCAATAACAAAATTTCAAAAGGGACAAAGTTTGCGAGGGTTCCACCCTCTGCCATCACCCTTATGGTGCCATGTGGGAGCCTCTGTGATTGGCCGTGAGCCGACGGGGTATGGGAAAATTTCAAAATTTCCCAAAAAAATTTCCAAAAAAATTTCTAAGGTTTTCAATGGGAAAATTTCAGGCCGCGGGCCCGCCAGGGAAAATTTTCCCAAATTTTCCCGCCAAGGAAGGAAAACTTCAAAAGACCGTAACTAAAACTAGAAAGCTCTGGCTTTGGGAAAACGAGGACTTTTTGGAAATCTATCAACACCCTCTTTTCATAGGAAACATAAATTTTACATTTGATAAAGTTTAAGGGGTCAAACTCATGAAAACGTTCTGCAGGCTTTCTAAAAGCAAACTGGTAATTTTTGACTTATAAATTTGGTTCAATTTGATCTTCTCCTTCACTCAACATGCCAAACAGACATGGAGGATTGTTCTAAGAAGGATTTAGGATGTTTTTGGAAGGTGATTTTGCTTGATTGATTCCAATTTGAATTTTTTTCCAACAATTGACAGGAAAAGACTACAAAACAACTGTGAAAGGTTTGGGTCTGATTTTGCAATGTTTTAAATTATTTCCGTAAGTATTTTTGTCAAAATTGAGTTCCTTGATATCCTAGTATGCTAAATTTTAATGTTTCGATGTTGATTATTGTTTGCAGGTCCGAACTATGCATTTTAAATAACTTATTTGCCAGTTTTAAATTTACAATGACAGGATCAATTCCTAGAGGGCACTGTTTAACAATTTCATCTTCCATATATGAAAATTTCATCTTTCATCTAGTCTAATACATTTAGTTGTTTTAATAAAACCATTCAAGATAAAAAGGTAATATTGAATTCAAATTTACACATTTCCAAAAGATACAAAATACTTTATTATTTCCACATACATTTCTTCCTTTCAAATAGAGATTTAACTATCTCTTTTTCCATACAATGAAACATTGAATTCATTCCATGATAGCCTTAAATGTTTTCATTCTTCATTAAAACATTAAAACAAGAATCCAGTTTCTATCCTTTCCCAAAATCATATATTTTAAACAAGCGAATAATACAATTTTGTCATACGTGTTTCTTCCTTTTCCATTTTTCCAAACAGGGATTTAATTCACAATAAGATATTCCAATTCAAATCAACAATTGAAATGAGGAAAGGTCTTGCAATCCTTATTGATTTTAAAAGAAATACATCTTTACCTTTTTTATTTTTTTCAATTCCTTGAATGCGAGATAATGGATTTCAATTTCTTTCTATCAAATGATCGAAAGTAATATAAATTTCTTTCACATTCAAATATGTAACTTTCATAACCAATCACAACCACCTTCTCTTCACAAAATACATTATAATTTCATCCACATCAAAGTGGGAAAGGTTATAAATGAATTTGTTTCACAAGGTACTATCAAACTGTATTTTCCTTTGCTCCGTAAAGGTAGCATGCAAAGTTCCCTTTTCTTCCAATTTCATCACAACAAAATTGGGAGAAAGGAAACGCTCTCCACCCAACCAAGAAATCTAATGAAAGGAGAATTCATCCTTCATCATTGGCCCCCGAGCCTCAACCAAAATGTAATAGAAGGTGTGATTCAACTCATGGAAACAACGAGCTTCCACAAAACATACACACAACATTCATTCAACATGCACATTTCAAATTAAAACATAGTTCAACACAAGACAAAATTTTACAACTGCATTGAAAACATTAAAACAAAACTTGGGCTTTATCATGCAAGCCAAAGGAGAAAGGACTATAGGGAAATGGAATTTAGCATCCACTTGTAACAAACCACCAATAAAAATTCCACACATATCCTATGCCCCCAACAATTCCTCCTTATGCCCCCCACAATTTTCCTTATACCCCGACAAGTAAGAAATACAAGATATTTATTTTCCATGTTGGATCCCAAACCCAAACTCCTCCACAAGAATTCTAATGCCACTAGCATTCCATTATGCCCCCACATGAATTCCACATAGCCTTATCCTACACCATTGCTATGGCGAGTCTATGCAACCAACCAATAAACACACACAAAGCATTCACCATTCACACAACACAAAAGAAATAGAACATAAATGAAGAGCTGAGCTCTTACCTCTCCACGGTAGAATTTGTTTAAAAAAAACAAGCTTTCAATGCCCAAAAACACAGTCCCAAAATCAGTAACCAACAAGCATGCCAAGTTCTCCAATATCCTTCCAAAAGCAAGAGCTACAATCACAAGAAAATTTGCCCCAAGGAAGCATGCAAAATGTTTCAACAACCCAAAAAAAAGCAAAGAGTTTGAATTTTATAAAAGAGGGAAGAGAAGAGGATGATGTGGATCCATGTAGGATGCCACATCACACATCCTCAACTCCAACACAAAAGACAAATTTCATTCTTCCAAGCACAATAAAGATGTGCATGAAAATATGACAAATTTACTTGCACACTCCAAAAAGCCCACACCCCAAAGGACTGAATTAAATAAAATGTAAGAAGAGTGCAATTAAAACATGCAACATGATTAATAAAAAAACATTAAAAGGGTCTAAATTCAACCCTCCAACCATAGGTATGGTTGGTAAACAAACTTAAGAGGTACATGGGACAAGTTTTACTTGTCCCAAAAGCCTCCAAAAACAACCTTCAATGACAAATTCGAGTTTCCAAGGAGGTCGAGTGTTTCATACTCCAAAATCTAACTTACACAAATCTTCCACATCACTTACATATTTAATAAAAAAGCCAACAACTCTTGTAATTACTTTTTCATATCCCAATTTGATTTATTTATTTATTTATTTTTAACAATAAGATTACTCACATTAATTGTCCACAATTTGATTAATTCAAAGAAAGGGACACATCACTAATAACACACATACAATAAAACAAGGAACCACAATAATAAAATACACAAAACCCATGGTTACATTTAAAGGTGATCCCCATGGGAATCCCTATCAAAAATCAAACACAAAAACAATAAAAAAGTTGCCATGGTGACCTTATTTGAATTCATCTAGAATTCGGGGTGATTGGTCTCCAATCCTCGATGTTTGTTGTGATAGTTTAACCTGCAAAACACAAATACCTCCTTCGTCCTCATGGCCATATCAGAAAATATAACATGATATAAATATAATCAAAAAATCAATTATACATATGAATCACAACACATCAAGGAAATCAACAATATCACTTATAACTTATATCAACAGTTATACCATCATCATATAATGTCCATTTTCTAGGTCTACTCACAATATCAAAAAATCACATGTCCGAAAAACATTCATAATATATCCACGTTAAAATAGTATATCATCATCCACATATGAAGTGTCTCTAATAATCATCATGCATCGTAACTAAATCAAGATCACAATAATCCATGATCAAATATCTAACCTCATACTAAATCAAAACTATAATAATGTCCATCATTTAATCAATAGTATTAAAATCAGTATCAAAAGGTGTCAAAGGGAAGTGGGCACTACATCCCCCTACCCTTAGACTCAACTTCCTCCTGGAATTCACTGGAGAAAATGTGGAAACCGAACTCGTAATGAAGTGGTATCCTCCCATGTAGCTGCAGTCTCACCATATCTATCCCACCGCACACAAACACGATCAACCTCTCTACCTTGAAGGCCCAAGGTCATGCAATATAGGATAAGAACGGGCTCCACCATCACCTACCCTTGATCATGAACCTACAATGATGTCCAATCCAACACATGAGAAGGATATGTAATATATCTCCTAAGAACTGAAACATGAGTATGTGAGACAAGCTAGGTGGCAATGCTGATCTTTAGACGGTAGGCCAAAGGGTCGATACACTCCAAGATCTCAAAAGGACAAACTAATCTTGGAGCTAACTTAGAACCTTTTCCATAATGGATAGGGCTCTTTTATGGCCTGACACGAAGGAACACCTTCATGCCCACATCAAAAATATGGTCGATCCTATGTTGATCTACATACTTCTTCTTCATGTCATGTGCCTCCTGCAATCTCTTCCTGATCAACACCACCTACTACTCTATGTCTTGTAGAAGAGCTAGTTCAAGAGATAACTGTCCTCTAACTGTCATAGCTAAGAGGTGTCCTACACTCTTTACCATATAAAGCCTAAAAGGAGCCATGCCTATAAAACTCGAAAACTATTATTGTAGGCAAAATCCACAAAGTACAGGTATGCCTTCCATTTAGACTATTGATCCATCACATACATCCTAAGCATGTCCTCTAAAATATGATTCATCCACTCAGTCTGTCCATCTATCTCAGGGTGATATGTTTTGCTGAAGTTGATTCTCATCTCAAGGACATACTGCATGGTAGTATAGAAATGGGAAGTGTACAAAGGATCGTGGTCATAAATGATCTTCTACGGAATCCCGTGTAACCTGACAATCTCATCCAAATATACCGTGCCCTTGATCTAGCTGTATAAGTGGTCTTCAATTGAGAAAAGTGAGCCAATTTTGTCAATTTATCAACCATAACCATAATGGCATCATGGTGATATCTCAACATCGGTAGCCTAATATTAAAGTCCATGGAAATGGTGTCCCACTTCTATTTTAGTATAACATGAGGAAAAAGAAGGCAAGCTAGAATTTGATTCTCAACCTTAAATCTTTGGTACTCTAAACATTGTGAAACGAACTGGGTCATGTCTCTACAGAGTCCTCTCCAATGATACAACTGTCTCAAGGTGGCGTGCATCTTCTTCACCCCGGGATGGGCTGAATAAAGTGCATGATGTGCCTCTGCCAAGATGTCTTACCTCAAGCCTCCATCTCTAGGAACATAAATCCACCTCTCTTCCTGAGAAGACCATATACCTCTAAGGAAAAACTATCAAAATTCCCTTCAAGGGGTCTCTGAGACTTGATCTCTGCTCAAACCGCAATGTAAAAGCTGTCATGAAGAAGCTCTTCAAGAATCCTGCTCCGTAAATCTGTGCTCACTGATGTGACCAAAGCCACATGTCTCCGTCTGCTGAGAGCATCTACTACCACATTCTCCTTCTCCTTCACATGATCTATCTCCATATCATACTCACAAAGCAACTCCATCCAACGCCACTAACGAGCGTTGAGATTGGGCTGCATGAAGAGGTGAAGTGATCTGTCCTGAGTGTGAATCTCTGACTAAGAAGAAAATGCCTTCATCGAACTAAAGCATGCACAATTGCTACAAGATCTAGATCATGAGTCAGATAATTAAGCTCATAATCCTTGAGTTTGTGAGACTCAAAATCCACTACTTTTCCCTCCTACATCAACACACCTCCAAGCCCTGGTAAGGAAGCATCCATGCAAACGAAAAACTCACCCTGTGGATCTAGCACTACAAGAATAGGTGTTACAGTGAGACACTCCTTAAGCGTTCAGAAGGCTTTCTCCCATCTATCCAACCAAACAAACTTTTTCTGTTTCCTCTAAAGGGAATTGATGGGGTGTGCAATCAAAGAGAAGTCCTAAACAAATCTCTTATAGTATCATGCTAATCCCATGAAGCTGCGCACCTCAATCACCGTAGTGGGTGCTGACCAATCCATAATGGCTCTAATCTTGGAAGGATCGATGGTGATACCTTCCCCATAATTGATGTGACCCAAGTACTGCACCTCTATCTAAAATAATGCACGCTTCTCCAAGTTCCCGTAAAGTTGTTGCTCCCGAAGACACTGAAGAACCTGGAGAAGGTGCCCCTCATGCTCCTCACGCATACGTGAGTAAATCAAAATGTCATCAAGGAAGATGAGCACAAAGTGATCTAAGAAGGTCCTGAATACCCCATTCATCAAACTCATAAACATTGCGGGGGCATTAGTCAGACCAAAAGGCACCACTATGAACTCATAGTTCCCATATCTCATTAGTCATTCAATTGACATGCCTAATGTCATTTTTGTTGGAAATTTTTTCTAGGTGTTGTCACTAATGTCAATTCCATTGATGGAAAATGGTACCATGATTTCATATGAGTCTCCATGAGGTGTTATCCATTGTCAAACATGAAGGTTCATTAGTAGTGTCATGTTTTATTGAAGTCCTATGGTGTTCTAGAGTATCGTCTCATAGGTATGTTCATATTCTAAGCTCTAAAAAGTGTATTGAAGGTTTTCATGACATAAATCATCTTACATATGATGTAGAAAATGTGCCTAAGAGTCTACATTGAGTCATCATGGTCAGTTCATGGGTTTGTCATGATTGAGTTAGGATATTCTAGGCTTATTACTTGACCTAGAGCTTGTGGTTTGCTATGGTGGCTTGATTTTTAGAGAAATACAATAATGGTAAAGCATGGTAGTAGAATGGGATGGTGTATATGCCATTTATGATGAGTTTTAATTCAATTATTAGAGGTTTAGTGATGTTTCATGCTTCTTGGGAAGCAAAAAGGTGAAGACAAGATAGGAAAACACAGGTAAGTCACTATGATTGAAGATTTCTAGGAATATTTGAGCATGGTGGTGAGCTTTTTTAGATATAATATTTTTTCATAATGCTTCATGAAAAGTTTCAGGTCAAAATGCTAAATGAATTGGAAGTTATGAATGATTTTGTAAAACTAGATTTTGGAGAAACAAAACCCGACTCAAATTGGTAACTTGTTTTGCTTTACCTACTCTCATATAATTTTTCATGGGACCTACAAGTTTTCGGGGTGACGATGTTTTTCAATTGATATAATAGTTCTTTTCAAAAGAATAAAGTGGTTTGATCATCATAATTTTATGAATGATCATTAAGAAGATAAGTTTCTTTGAAACCCTAACAAAACCCTCCTAAAGCGACTTGAGAGATTTTAATTTTATGGTCTTCACATGAACTTGGAAATATAAAGTGATGCACTAGGGTTGTATAGAATTCCTCCAAGATCATTTTGTTGGTGGTTTGGTGTTCTAGATATTTTGGGAAGAGAGAGAAAACCCCTAGTTTTCTGGATTTTTGCAGTATTAGGACTGAGATGGAAGTTCTAGGCTGAAAACCAAAATTTTCTATAATCATTTTGAGTTTCTATAATTATAAGTGAAAATTTTCAGGTAGGTAAATTTGAGAAAAATTAAGATACAGGTGTTTAAAGTGAACCTACAGATTTTAGCCTTAAGGGTTAGAATGCTAGTCTTGTGTTTTGGAGTGAGTTTGTTTTTGGTCATGGAAAAATATTGGCAGGAAATTTGTTATGATGTGTTTACTACTTTTTTATGTGGTGAAGTTATTTGAAATTGAATACCTAATGGCCTAGAAATCCCAAGTTTAATTTCTTAAGAAGGTTACTGAAACATGAATGTTGGGTAAGATTTATTTGGATGGAATATTCTTCTTAGTGCTTGTACATGTTGGTAAAAGTATCCTTGATATGTTTCAAGTGGTGGTTGATATTGAAAGTTTGTTTTAATGATTTTTTGCATGTTTCTCTCAAGACTCGTTCTTGAGCCCTATAAACTTGAATGAGCGATTCTGAGAGATTGGCTTGGGACGAAGGCCTTTCACTAGGAGTTGGAAGATAAATTACGTTGTTATATATAGTATACTTAAATAAATTTCCAATGGTATATGGGTTTTATCTCTATGTTTTTTTTATAGGTGAACCAACTTTGTTTTGAAGACCTGGTTTTGGGGTCTTGAAGCCAGTTTGAAATAGTTAAAGAGTTTGATTTGTTTGGAAGTCTCCCACTTGGAGTTGAATGAAAAAGTCAGTTGTTATGGAAATTAGATTCAAATATATTTCCAATGGTATATGACTTGATCATTTATTATGAGTTTCTCTTTATGAACTCATTCATTCTTAAGCACTTAATTTTTGGACATTGAAGACCTAACATGGATTGCTTGTTTCTTACAGAGCTTCATGGTGGATATGGAT
Organism: Taxus wallichiana var. yunnanensis; assembly: GCA_018340775.1. Lineage (NCBI taxonomy): Eukaryota > Viridiplantae > Streptophyta > Pinopsida > Cupressales > Taxaceae > Taxus > Taxus wallichiana. The sequence goes on from CM031243.1 coordinate 77,544,237, forward strand.
GTTTCAATCCTTCTCAATAGATTTTTTCTGATATCGAGGACTTGTATATTACATGTATGGAGATTCTTGAGCATTAATAAAAAAATTTAAGACATTGGAATTGTTAGATCACTCATTAGTGCTTGAGAAGCTTGTTTTGAGCATGCTTGTGCATCTTGTAGCATGTTGGTGGTGTCTTGAACCATAACTACCTACTTGGGTCATTTGATTTGTTTTATATGATGTTATTATTATGTTTTTGAGTTGTTATTAATGACCTACTTGGTCATTTTTGACCCAAAGGTTTTATAACTTGGTGTTGAGTATATGAGCTAGTGTTTTTAGTCATTTATATGTAGTTGTGTATGGGAAGAAAAGTGTGACCTAAAAATGTTTAAGAGGAATAAAAATAAGTTATGAAAAGATATTAGAAGACATATGAATACTTGAGAAAGTTTGAGGATTAGTGATACAAGGGAAAAATACCTAATCAACCCATTAGAGGAAAAAATTGAGAGATTTAGGATAAAACTTGTCTGGATGAGAATTTGGTTTGTTTAGAGCTGAACGTGGATCACAATCAGTTGTGTGAGCAACCTATTATATATGATCACTCATTTATAAAATCTCTTATGATGTGTAATATTCATAGGATTCCTTTTTATTCATATCAAAAGGTTTAGGGGTTGGTGCTCCTTGTGGGGTTGGTGCCTCACTAAACAAATATTGTAGGATGTGTAATATTCTTGCAAGTCCTTGCTTTGTGTAATATAAGATAAGGTTTCAATGGGTTTTCTTCCCCTTGAGGGTTTCCCACTTACATCTGGTGTCTATGTGTTCTCTCTCTTATTGTATGCACTTGTGAATGTCTAATACACACATAATAAGCTCATATGGTTCATGGTTGATTGAATGAATGGTTTGAATGATGAATGTATGTAATGGAAAATGAAATGAAAGTTTTTTAGGACTGATTCACCCCCATATTAGTCAATTTTGCTTCCAAAAATTGGTATCATATATGGTCCTCATAAATAAAATTTGAATAATGAAGGAGAGCACATTATATTTTTATCATCATGTAAATATTACACTAACAATATGCAAAAACATTACATTCATTTCAACAATAACACATACAATAATAGATATACCATAACATACGCTCATCATATATAAATCACACATGTCCATACATATGTAGAAAATACAATCATCACTGGGGCAATACCCCTACATCATATACAATCATGATCATCAAACCTCATCATCACTATCGCTCTCGGGTACTACGAGAGCCCTAGAACTAGATACCTCCCCACCCACTCTATGGCATTATCATGGCCTCAATATCGCTCCACCTCCCTACGCCATAAGGTGTTCTTGGTAGACTAATTTGTAAACCGACATTTACAACTCCATGAAATATACAAACACCTATTGTACCTAAAACCCACCACCCAATGCCTCAAGGATCGTCGAGTCTCCTCACATGCCTCATCCCTCTCGAATAATAATACAATACATGTGGTTTTCATGAAACCATTATCTTGAATAGATGGGAATGCTCACCTACGATATTATCCACTCACTCTAATATATTTCCGCCAAGCACATAGGTCGGCACATTCCATGTTAATGTATGGATGGATGTGTCGAATATCAACAGGAAATACACATCACCTATAAAACAAGCAACATCAAAACATTAGATAACCATTATTTGAACCTAATCCAACAAATCAACATACATAACATAACTATATATAGACACTCACACTCAACTACAACAACTACTACAAGGTCGGGGACATGAGCTTCCCACACTTCCTCCTCACATGTGTGGTAACCTAGTTGGATCAACAAATACTGGAAACAATAGAACGCATCAATGTGCTGCCCATTATGCACGATACTCCTCCGTACTACCATCATCGTCTATATCTATAAACACTATAGCTGCATCTTCCTCATCTGGACCAGGAGGTGCTAGCTACTCTATTGTGGGCCTTGGCCTAGCCCCCGTCCTCCTCGGTTATATGATAGCTCTAAGCCATATATATGGATTTGGGGCACATCCAGAGCCATACCAAACTATCACGATACTCTCTCCTCCTGAAATATCACCGCCACATTGAAACCCTAACCTTTAACCACATTATTTTTTGAACACCGTAGCTCCACGAAATCCTCGTTCCAACCTCCATAATCATGATACAACCTCCATGTGATGGCCTCGGGCCCCATCCTATCTATCAAAGCTCTATAAGTATCAATTTCCATCCTACACACATGAATATTAATCCATCTCGTGACATATATCTTAGGCCTAGCCCACTCTCCTCGTGGACTTTCAACTAGCCTCAACACCGCTATATGCTCATAGACCCACACATGTAATAACATAGTGGCTCCTATCCCTCTTCCATGCTCATCATGAGTAAATTAGTATAAATCTCTGTACAAGTGGGCTAACACACATCAGGCCCACATGTATCTAGTACTATCCTCCTCTATACACCATCATATATCGTCCATCTTATACAAGATTCCCACACCACCTCCCTCCACCACTATAGATGAATCAATAACAAGCTCAACTATGAATTTCCACAAGTTTGGAACATTATACCTCAAAACAACATTTAGAATAATATGATCCTCATCAGTGTATGAGCCCCCGCAAAATACCATCTTTTCACTTGCATCCACCTATCCATGTCCTCCAATTCCATCACCTAAACTCTCTCCCCAACCACCGACAACCATAATATATCATAGAAATCCTCTAATGTCATTGCCATCTCCCCGTAGGAAACCAAAAGGTACACGTGTTTGCACACCATCTCTCACATAGTGCAGTCAACATTGGCATATTATGGTGTACATTCCCCATCCGTGCTATATGCCGTATGCCAACACGGTCCATAACATCAAAATCATCATCCGACAAACCCAATCCAAGCAATGTACTCAAATGATGCCCACCAGAGATCTCCCTCGAGTGAATTTCCTCTACATAACACCAAACGACAAAAAAGTGAGTTAGAACACATTTTAGGTACAAGCATAATCACTTCTCATAATCAATATACATAAAAAAACTGCATTTTTCATCATCCTAGGTCAAACACACACATTCTAGACCAGGGAACCCAAGACCAGGACACCAGTGCCTAGATCTAGGCGCTCCCATCCCGGGGTCACTAGTGCCCTCACCGCTATTGTCAAGGCCCAAAATGCCAAGAAAATAAAAAATTATCCTTTTTTTGAAAATTTAGTATAAATGCCTAATACACCATACATTTAAAAAAATAGGGCACTTACGAACTTCACAATCATGCGTGAGACTGCAACAGTCATCACTCTATCAAACCAACTAGGACACACTTCTCTCACTTGCGGCATTTTCACTCGCCTCGTGCTCACTCTCATAATCACGCAAATAACAAATAAGGTGACTAAAAAATTTTTCACCTTACTACTTATAGTCACTTTTTCATCACCCACTTTACTATGGTAATTATTTTGCACTTCTTACCACTACTAATACATGTTACATGAGTTTCACCATGTCGCGAGAATTCCTACTCCAGTTTGCACCCTGTTTGCAACATTATTTTTAGGATTCTACCTACCACTATATGGCACACATTTCATTTAAATTTATTTGCCAACCAAATCATACAAATTTTTGTGATTTCCATCACTTTTCTACATATTTCGCATATACTTTCGGCTTAGTGTTCATTCTTCACATCAATTCCCCTTTCTCCAAAAGGGGGCATGCCATTGCGGTCATCTTATAATTCTCCTTATATCATCACATTCTTAAAACACTACCAACCCAAAAAAATCCAATTCATAACACAATATTTCATCGATCATCCCCCCTAATGACCTAGTCTGGGGGAAACTAATAAAACAAATTTGTCTATATGAAATTTTTATTACTTCCCCTTAATGACCTAACATAGGGGAAAACCAAAAATTAAGAATCTGTTTATTCAATCATTTACCAATTTCTATTAATTCCCCCTAATGACCTAATCAAGGGGCAACTTGCATAAAATATCTCCACGAGTAACTAATCGAATGAATCAACCAATCAATCAATCAATGCGTTCACATTCCTGATAATCAAATTCATATCATTACATCAATACAAATTGACCTCCCATATGATATAACATGGGAGTTATGTGCAACCTCCTAGATGACCTAACTTAGGATATTACATTCATTCCTCACTTCCAGATGACCTAACTTGGAAGCCATCTCACATTTCACATTTGCTTCCAAATGACCTAACCTAAAAGCCATATCACCTTTTATGTTCACTTCCGGATGACTTAACTTGGAAGCTATTTCATTGTAGTGAAACTTGTGGAGTGAGGGTAAGAGTGCCTTTCCTATACCACTCCTATATAGATCAACCTGTTTGATCAAATTTTTTCCGTATTGAGAAAACCATCAATTCTTCGATCTAAGTTCGTCTATAGTGACTAGATTTTGAGGATCTAGTTAAAGATTGGATAATAAAACACTTTTTTCTCCACACTCTTAAATGCGGCACTAGGATGCCTAAATCCTCTAGTTAATTATTCATATACACGTGTTCACGTTGGGAAATGATCACTCCCTACCCCATTTCATTATCGTTATACAAACATTAAAAATCATCCAACATCATAATGATCATTTCCATTTAGTACACCTCATCATGACATTACGATTTTCTCTCACGTTGTAAGGATCTACTTGTTGATCCATGGTTCAACATGCTTTTGGCTCATTTGACATGCTTCTACTACACATCCGCACATTCTACTACAACATGGGATTCTTGAGAAGGTACACATCTCTATCTACTTTATGTTATCGAGATTTTGACTCACCAACATAAAGTGGGGGTAAATGTAGTCACGAAATCACACACTATTACATTTATACTGCTAAGTATGTTATTTTATATATGGATATCACATGATAAAATTATTCACTAATGGCTCATCCCTTAGTCTTGTCATCATTTAGTTGGTCATCATTGTCACTTGTCTCACACATTCATCGAGTTTTCTATACGTTTTGGTAGTCTTTCAGCAAGTGTCAGGTGTCATTATTTTGTTGTTTGTCATCTTTAGTCTATAACTAGGGCACCTAGGGTAGCACTGGGGTGCCCTGGGGTGCCCCAATCCATGATTTTAGGCACCCTAGTCTTCATAACTTTTGGTTCGAATTTTTTTTTTTCGAGGTTGGTCTCTATGGTTTGTTATTACATTCCCCTAGGTGCTAGTCAGCATTATCGGGCCTTTAGTGTTGAAATTTGAACAAGATATCCCTATATAATCATAACATACTCACCATATTATGGGTGAACATCTTACAATCAAGAGCTAGCTATCTACTAAGGCATATGACTACATTTGGGCATCACACAAGCATAGGGGGAAAGGGTTGTAATCATTCTATTCCATCCACCATTTGTATCTTACATCTAGTTATTGTCCCCTACTTGTGCGTCATTGATGCTCGGGCACCCTATGCACAAAATTACACACACAAGAACATAAAGCTACATTGGTTCTGGAATGTAGTGCAACACTTAGTCGTAAGTCCACCATTGTGGTAGCTAAGGTTAGTTTGAACTGACCTTCATTTGCATCTTTATTTTTTAGGGATTTGATTCTTTGTATGGGGTTTTACAGGTAGAATTTCATCACATCATTGCAGTGAAATTAGCAAGGATATTATGACAACCAGGCGATGAAAACAAAGGTGTTGCGAAGACCTCGCGACAATGGCAGGACTAAAACCTGAGCTTTTTCACAAAACCAAGAGCCCATATTATAGGCTAGGGTGCCCCGAGGTGCCCCAAATCGTCCCAGTGCCCCAGTCTAGGAAGATATTCATTTGCTGTAATTTCCCAGGTAGCATCATCGTATTTGTCCGATCAAGACACCATTCTACCCAGTCATGCACACAACAAGGTAAGTCAATTTTAGGTTAGCACCATATCCCTTTCTTTTCTCATTATCGATTTCATTAAAAATATTAAATAAAATTATTTAGTGTTTTAAAATCACATGCATATTAGTTATTCCTTGTTATTGGTTTAGATTAACATTATAAAATTATTCATTTTTAGTTAATCGGATATGTGTCAACAAAGTTAAATTTTGGATCCCTTTTCGTTGTGGTTTGTACCTCATTTCCCAAGGTGGGTGTTGGGGATTTCCCCCACTCATGTCTTAGAGGGGTCTAGGGAAAACATTTTATGGAGCCCCCTCTGGTGGGGGTTTGGGAGCGGAGCCCCTAAAGAAATAATGAAGGATTCAATCCCGTTTTTAGAAAGATGAATTCAATTAAATTCTATTTTTAGGAAGAAAAATCCTAATGGCATTTTTTTACTCTATTTTTGAGAGGAATCCTAACTACCTCGCCAATTAGGTGTATATATTTTTGTGGAGATCTAAAGTTTCTCATAATGAGTTCGTATGTAATTTTTTCATCTTGAGTTAATAAAAGTTTGATATCTTGCCTTGTAGATGTTTTCCTAAGAACTCAACTAGAGTTTTACCACATAAATCTGGTGTTGTCTCTTGCATGTTTAATATTTTTTATATTTTATTTATCTCCATCTTTGTAAATTGGTATTTTTAATTCAATTTTCTACATATTCATTACTAAAAAGTCTTTGGTTTCCTAACCTAAAAAAATCTGCCACGTAAAAATAAATAAATAAACGAGGTACAATCCATTCAAAAGAGCGTTTAATATTGCAATAGCGAGGATATGTATGGGGAACATTATATTTACATGTCGAAATAAGTGGCACTGAAAAAATGCATAATGCCTTTCTACGAGTCTCTAGCCTTTGAGGTTAATCATTAAAGTTTCAACCAATCAAAGCTACCAACAACACCCTCATCTAATGGAATTTATATGCAATTAGTGAGTAGTAAAATAAAAAGAATAGTAGTTAATATTATAAATCATGGAGGACAACCCAATATTTTCTATTTTATAAATTTCTTACAAATAATTGAAGAATAATTTTTAATATCTTCCTCATAGCCTATGAAGAAGAGGAGGAGATGATGAACATTCCATTTATATAATTTCTCCTTTGAAGAAGAAGCCACTTTTCCTCATGTCCTATTAACCACATAAATTTTTGGAAAGGACATAGTGTGTTAATTATCGATGCATTAAGCAGGGTCATATCCTTGGACACTTATCTATCTAAACATGTCTCGCAAAGTTTTTATAATTGAATTTGTTGAGAACCCTCCGAGAGATCTAGCGGTGGATCACAAAAAAACAAGGTTATAATCAGTTGTTGTAGAAATTTAATTTTGTTTTCAACACTATAGGTATGTGATTCATTTCTTTCCCCTTATTTTTTTGAGTTGGGTTTGGAATGATGACCTAAAATGTAGTAGATATTTATGTAGGGAAGTCATTCAAGTATCATGTGGTTGCAAAGGAGGAGGATCAAATTGTAAACATAACATCTTTTCCCCTGCATCCTAGAGTGGAGTTGGTGTTTGTGAAGCCCACTGATGACAACCTTGACACATTGTGTAATTTCATTGAGAGTGGGAATTTGAAATGAAATGAAATTTTTTAATGTCCACGAGGCTAAAATAGCTTATGAGATGGTGAAACAAGTTTCTTTTAAATTATCAATTCTGATCTTATTTTTTTAATCTTAATGATGAAGTCCCCACTTTAGCTATCATCTCCTCATCAAAAATATACTCTAATTACAATGTTATGAGATTGATTGCATATCTCAAACGAATGCCATTATAAGCATTACATTCTATAATAAAGTGTTTTTTTTATTCCACTTTACCATCCGAACAAAAAACACAATGTCTCTCTTCCCATTTTTATTTAGGCCTTTTCCATCTACGTGTTTCACATCTAAGCTGATGAGAGTTAATTCTTAGTTGAGCTATGAGAATTTTACCTCTTCAAGGGATGATGGCTCCTATGTAGGCCTTTTGTTGATGATCACAAGTGTAGTTAAATTCTTCGAGGTAGTATCTCTTTTTTCTTCCTCTTTTATCCGACATAGCTTTTTGGACCTTATCTATTACAAATAATTTTATTTCTTTATTGTCTTTGGGCCATGCATTCCATTCAATATTCCATATTTTCATCCACTTGATGTTTTTATTCATCCATTACCTTTTACTCCCACATAATGGATCTTTGAAGACTATGTTGGGCCATTTGTTTGTTGTCATCTATTCAATTTTGTTGAAATATCTTAGAAATCGAATCATAACAATGACTTCGATTGGAAGTGCACCTGTTTCAGCTAACAAAATCTCATAATGGATAGAAAATTTCAAATTGAACTTGCTTGTGATCATATATTTTCTAATTCTCTCAATTTGTTTTCATTCTAATAATGGTATGTTGTTGGCCCATATTTCACACCCATAAATTACACCAAGAGTAACTAATAATTCAAAAAGGGTCTGAGAAGTTCTAGAATCCCATAACGCTACTTCTCTACATTTGTTTTGTAGAGCATAAAGGGCTTTCCACCCTCCTTTCGTTCTCTTTTTACTACAAGTCTCCCAAGTAAGTTTGTTTCTGAAGTCAATCCCCAAGTATTTGTAGTGATTTACTTCTTCTAGAATACTACCCTCAAAAAAAAATTGTTGCTGATTTCTTTTCCTTCTCTTGCTAAAGATCATAATCTTAGTCTTGTTGATATTAACTTGCATACCCAATTTCTTGCACAAATAATGAAGTGTGAGAAAATGTTTTTGCAAACCTTGAGTGGATGTAGTAATCAATATAAGGTCATCAACATATAGAAGAAGCCTTATAATATACTCACCCAACTGGATACCATCACCACCCTCCATATTTAACAATTCTTCAAGTTGGTCTATATATAAAGAGTGTGGGTGATAATGGACAACCCTGTTTAACACCAATATCACTATTAAAGCTCTTTGAAATGCCTATTTTAGTTCTGATTTTAATACTCACTTTTTTCATAAAGCCTATAAACCATTTCTCTATGTTGCACTAGTATACCAAGCTCTTGCTTTTTGCACCATAACTTATTCCTAGGGACAGTGTCAAAATCTTTCCTGAAGTCAACAAAACAACAAAAGACTTCTTTCTTTTCCTCCAGAATTTTTTCAATGATGTCTTAGAGTAATACCATGATCTAAAGTGGAGTTCTTAGGTCTTAAACTAGTTTTCCTTTTTATCTCTTCTCATTTTATTCTTCCCAATTTATGATTTTGTGTTGAACCATGCTACCAAATAACTTTGAAAATAAAGGATTAATCATGATGGTCCTGTAATTGGTTGGGTTGTCAACATCTTTGATATTAAAAAGAGGTACCACCATACTAGTAGTCCAATCATTTGGGAAACCAAACTAAATGATGTTGTCGAATATATTCAAAATGTGAGGAGAAAGAATATCTAATCCCCATTCTAGGTACTCTGCTTGTAACTCATCTAAATCCTTAGCCTTACATGTGCCTAGATTTTAATACATATTTTAACCTCATATAATGTGAATATATTTGTTGTTGTGTGCACTAGAGGTGGAACCTTAACCTCTTTTTCTTGTTCATATAATTGTTTTGCATATTCTAGCCATTGGATCGTTGTAATGTTATTTAATATTTTCTTTTACTTTGTTGAAGTTCTCTCCAAAATAAATTCAGTGTATTTTTTCCCAAATATATGAGTTCTTCTCTCCTATTTCTCATGAACTCATCTTTCTTTCTCTTAATAAATTTTTTATCTACCTTTATGTTTTTTTTCTCTTTCTCTAAAACCTTAAGATATTTCCTTGTAACTTTGCATTCCTCATCAAACCACTTATTTGTTGGAAAACCATTTGATTTTTTCCTCTTGTTTTTAGACCTCTTGCAACTCCCAAGTGCTTCTTGAATAATTTTTGTCAGCTCATAACTTTTGATGTTTTGCAACTCTACTCTTTTTGTCTGCATTAGACATTCTAAAGTTTCCTTGAAGACAACATGATTTTCCTATGTTATGAGAATTCTTCCCTTTGTTGGAGATTATTGACTAGTATGCCTTTTATTTGTATATTGATTTTGTGATCCCCAAGATATCGCTATGACAATTGAGTTTTGGTTTGATTTAAAATCATGTATGGGCTCCTCAGACCCATAAGTATATGGAGCACAATGTATAAAATAATTTCAAAAATCCCGTATTTTAGATCAAGGGAAACCCTCAGTAACTTTATTTCTCCTAATCAAGGAACCTTCATGTCGGGCATGCAAATTATGGAAAACATAATAACCATTCATGAGATGAATCATCAAATTGATCCAAGCTTGCACTAAATCCTCAAAAAAAAAAATTATTATTAATGGGAAGCCAATTAATGTTTTCACCTCGAAAAGGGGCTTGAGGCAAGGAGATCCCCTATCTCCCTTCCTATATAGTATTCTTGCTAAAACCTTGAGAAGGTTATGCTATAAAGCATGAATTGAAGGAAATATGGAGGGTATTAAAGTGGCTAATGGAGTTGATAATCAAAGCTTACAACTATTTTTGGATGACATAAGTATTCTTGGTCAATCTACTATCAAGGAGGCTCGTGCATTGAAAAATATCTCTACACAATATGAAGAAGTTAGCAGGAAAATGATTAGCTTTAGAAAGAGATTCTATTTTTTCATAAATGTGAGGGAGGAGCAACAAACTAGGTTGGCTAATATTCTAAATTGAAGTATATAAAATGCCTCGGATTCATATCTTGGAATGACTCTCTCCGGAAAAAGCTAGAGGAAGGGGTTGGAACAAATCGATAGAGAGGTTTCATAAAATACTCACCTCTTGAAAAGGATCATTGATGTTAGAAGATAGAAAATACCAACTTCTTCAAAGTTGTTTGCAAGGTATTATTGTGTGAACATCATGTCCATATTCACTTTACCCGTGAGAGTTAGGAAAGCTATTGAAGTCATACAAAAAAATTTTTATGGACTGACTTAGAAGAAAAGAATAGAATCCATTTAGTTTCTTGGTCTAAGGTCACACAACCTAAGGATAAAGGAGGTCTTGGACTGAAGAATATTCAATTCATGAATCAAGCTCTTATAGCCAAGGTGGGTTTAAGATTTCACATGAGAGAAGAGGGAACCTAGATCAATATTGTGAAAGTGAAATATTTGTGGCACTTTGGCTCTTTTATCAGATTTGGAGCTACCTAGAGGATCAATATTTGTCAAACTAGGAAGTTGTTTATCAAAGGGAGAAAATGGAACCTAGAGGAAGGTACTAATATAATATTTTGGGAAGACCCATGGATTAAGGATAAATCCTTCAAGAGAAGAACCATGGAGTGATCTTTGGTATTTCTTCAAAAATGAATTGGGGGAGTTGTTTTGTTGTTATTGGATCAAAGAAACGAAGTGGGTTCAACTCCACCCACCCCCTCACTAGGAGGGGAATTTACAACCCTTTGAATAAATCAATCAACTTTGTAGGGAATGTCACATATGCCTACAGAGCCCAAGATGAGTTTATATGGAGAACCATGGACATCGGGGAATATGAGGTCAAGTCAGGTTACTTTTTTAACTTTGAGCACATAGAACCCAATATCCTCTAGAGGAAGGTTTGGAATAAGAATCTTATACCCAAAATAAATATTTTTCTGGGAAGTTGTTAAAAGAAATATTCTAACTATGGATAGATTAAGGAAGAGGGGGATGATCATTACTAATAGATGCAGTCTTTACAAATGTAAAGAAGAGTCAATTCAACATCTCTTCTTGAAATTCTACTTCTTATTTCAAGTATTCATAATTGTCCTTAGTCCTTGCTGGATTTATATGGTTCTTCTTGGGGATTTGGACTTACTCCAAGATTGATGGAGTTTCAATTTCAAACATGATTTGACCAGAGAAATTTGGAAAATTTCCCTCCTACATAATCTTTGGGGACTATGGATTGAAAGAAATAATCATATTTTTAGGAACAAAGTTTCAAGCCTGAATAAGGTTATTGAAAAAGTGAGACAAAATCTTAAAGAAAATTCTCAAATTCTTAAGATCAAATCATCCAAGGTTTTTTCGGCTTGGGAAAAAAATCATTCTAGGAGCATGAGTATTATCCCTAACAACCCAACTAAGGAGAAGGATGTCCACATAGTTAAGTGGTCTAGACCCCCTGATGGATGTTTCAAACTCAATTTCGATGGGTATACTAAATATAAGGAGAGATATGTCGGGGGGAGGTCTGGTGCATGATCATTTTGGTAGATGTCTCGGTGATTTTGTAGGGCCCCTCAATAACCACTCTAATAATTATGTAAAATCCAAGGCCATGCTTTGGGGCATAATGTTGTGCATGGATCTGAATATTAAATCCATCATCATAGAGGGTGATTCCTTATGTGTTATCAATGCAATGAAAGATTAAAAATGTGGTTGGAAGATTATTAAAATCATTAAGGAATCCCGGGTGATGTTGGAATCATTCGACAAAGTGGATATCCAACACACCTATAGAGAAGGTAATAAACACGTTGATGCATTTGCTAATCATGGAAATAACATGACCTAATTACTGATGTGGCTAGGGACATTTATACCTTGGAGAAGCATTTTAAATTTGATAAATGATTATTTGACCTCAGAGGCAGTGTAATGATGGCTACCAAATTTCACATGCTCAGGAGTTCAAAAATATCCTCTTTTTAAAAAATGATATGACTCATGTGTATTGATATTTATTCAAGTTTTTTGATATTAGTGACTCGATCTATTTGATTTCAAAGGGAGACACTATGCTTGGAAAATAATGGGTAGTGATAGGGTCTGAACCGAGCCAACTTCCTTCCTTCATCTAAAAATGACTCCACCATTTAGAAGTTATTGTGCAGAGGTGGCTTCACCAAGTATATCCGACGATTAAAAGGTAATGACCCTTTACTTTCTGTTGAATTTGGTAATGCTTGGGTTGAGGGGGGATTCAATCTCAGGGGGGTTGAAATAAGGGTTTCTGAAGAATCAATAGCTAAGATAACATGGCTTACTATGGATGGTATAAAAATTTTTAAAGATAAACCGAGAAAAAAACATGAGATTTCCACTTTTTTGAGCCGGTGAACATATTGTTTCATATGACAATGGAATTGCTCGTACTTGTCTCCCGATCACTAAGCCAAAGTTTGTCTTATTGTGATGAAATATTTGAATCTGGAGGGAAATTTTAGGAAGATATTCTCCTATCACATTTCCATCCTAAACTACCTCTAATGGGAGCATGCTATGAATCTAGATTTTTTCCTCTGTAGGTCCCTATTATCTACCATGGCTAATTTCAAAAATAAGAAAATTGATGTCCCATTGCATCAAGGTTTGATTATATTTTTAGTGCAAAAGGGTAAACCCCTTATCCTAGCCCAACCAATGGTCATCAGTGAAACTAAGTTTGATCATGAAACCCTAGCGTCAAACATTAAAAATATGAAGAAAAATATAGGGAAAAACATCCCGGAAGGGATTTATGATGTCGTAATTAATCTGAAATAAATTTTCTAAGATGTGGGTGAGGGCTCTGGTAGTAGAGTGATATTTCTGGTGGGAAGTAAGGTTAATGAGATCTCGAGTCACCTACAAACACCATTCTTATTTTCAACAAGAATTTTATCTAGGATATTAAAAAGTGCCACCATAAAATTGAAGTCTAGAACAAGAGAATTGGGGGCATGCATGTTGAATTTTTCATGTAGGAACAGAGGGTTTCTATCCTTTAGGATCAAGTGGCTAAAGTGGAAAAAAAGCAACAAATGAAAATTTTACTTAGTAGTTTTGATATTGGACACACCACCAATTCTAAGATTGATGGAAGCACTGACACAAAGATTGTGGACACCCATCTAGAGGAAAAGGAGGAGAAAAGGCCAAAATGTGTGATCATCAAAGTTGTTGGTATGAAGAACAAGTGGGTGAGTGCTAGAACCCATAGTAAGGATTCCAGTGCTAAGGAGAACTAATAGTTTGCCTTTTGTTTTCCTTTTGTTTTTCTTAGTTCATATGTTCTAATGCTTAGCTGTGTTATTCTTTGTCTATAATAAGGATAAAAATGTAATGGGTAATATTTCAGACTTGGTGTGGTCTAGCTCTTGTTTGAGGTGGCCTTTTGTCAAGATTTTTTTACTCTTCCTCCTTGGCTTCTTATTGGTCATCAAGTAGTTATTATCAAGAACTTGTTTGAAATATATATTTTCATACTCAAAATCATTCATACTCTCATTATGATGCTAATTTCCTTTAATTCATATATATATATATATATATATATATATCTAATAGTTATTTAGACTTCAAATTTAAGATATCCAAAAATGGATTATGAAAAATACATGATACATTATATATGTAATCAATTAAATTAAAAATAAAGGAAAATCACTATGAATACTTACCATTGTGGAGAAAGTTTTAGCACATTAACCCTTAAGGTCAATAACATCGAGCCATGAGAGGGTTCTTGTTGATGGCTCAAAAGAGGCAAAAAGAGGGATATGTTGAAGATATAAGAAAAACATAACTAGGACTTGAAAGACTTGGTAAACCTTGTTGTTCTTCATCCTTATATATCCTAATAATTCAATGCTCCAAAGTACACCTCCAAGTATGAGTTCTATTAAACCATAAACATTTTAAACCTTTTACAGGAAAATTTATAACTCTAGGAAGAGTAGACTATGTGATGTTGTTGAATAAATGACAATAATTATGCCCTTATATAGGGGTACATGACATGAAGTCATGTTATTTCTTAGCTAAAAATATCAGCCATAGTCGATGTAGGGACTAGAAAATTGAATTTTGAAAACACATGCAATTAGAAGTATCCATTGTGGAAGATGACGTGGATTTTAGGGATATGTTGTTCGTAAGACCCCGGAGCACATTTCGACGTGGAAGATGCCTTAATGGAAAACGTACACCCTCTCGCTTAGAAGAAGTCAACAAATTTTGAAAATTGAAAAGTCGGCGAGGTTTTTGCGTGCTAGATAAGTTGCTTAGAAGAAACTCATGTGAAATAATATGATAGAAAAATTTTGATGTAGAAAGTGAAACAAACTCAATCATGATATAATATAATAATAAGATTTATGGAGCATAGTAATATCTAGGGTGAATTAATGAGTTTTCAAGTAGAAACCAGAGTGACAACATGAGTAGTAGCCCCCCTTATTGTCACTTCAACTTCCACTTCCCTAGATGAAGTTGTAGCCACGATCCTACACCTTGGACTCACACTATCAAACATGAAACACACGAAACTCAATAGTTACTTTCCCTACCATATTTTTTTGGAGATATGCGGAAGAAACATCACAGGTTTATCTCCCAGATGAAATATATCAAGAAAATCCTATAAAAGTGTTGGATGTCCAATTGTAAATCTATGTCCACTCTAATGGAGAAAGTTTTAAAACTCCATTGATTCCAGGATTCACCTCAAGTAGATTCTACTTACTACGGGAAGATTTTTGGGGTCTCATTTACTTGACTTATAGCGAGAAAATACCTATGCTTTTATGCCAACTATCTTTCAAGATTCACGCAAGATCTAAAGAAATGTCATTGAGTAGTAGTGAAGCATCTTTTGAGATATGTACGTGGTAAAATTGATTATGGTCTCAAATATCATAAGAACTCTTAGTTATTATTACAAGGATATATTGACTCAAACTAATGTCAAATCATTGATGATAGGAAATAAACTATAGGATATTTTTTTCATGTAAGATATGGACCTATCTTGTTAATTAGCAAGAAGAAAACTATTGTTTCTCTTTCATCCACTGGGGAATAATTTCACAAAGACACAAGGAGATGTGTGTGAAGTAATTTGGTTATGTCACATTCTGTATGATATGGACATTTGTGAATAAAATCCACCTATCACTCATTGCGAAAATAAAGGTGTGTTAAATCTTGTGAAGAATCCAATTTTCCTTGAACAAAAAAAGAAAAATGAGGTCAAATGTCATTACGTTTGAGAAAAATAGTCTTGAGCAACCACATCTAGTTCTAGATCGCACAAAAAAATATCGAGTAGCAGATATACTCACCAAGTCTCTTGGCAAGGTGAAATTTGAAATTTTTCGAGGTCACATGCATAAAACCAATGTAATAAGGGGGGAATGTTATCGTAAATAACTATATTTCAACGTAAATATTGTAAAATTGTAGTAAGTCAATTATACAAACTTGCATGGTTTCTCTCCATGTAGGTATTCGGTTCATATCCAAAATCCACCTAACTTTTTACCACGTGTATTCATTCATTCTATCACTTTGAATAAGATGTATCAAATCATCTGTCTTTCTCTCTTTGTTGAGTTAAAATTGTGTAAAAGTCAATTGTGATCCTTTATCCTCATTATAGTTGTGTTTTTCATTTGGTATGGTTAGTTTAAATGTGTATGTATTCATCTTTGATATGTTTTGGGCCCAATATTATGTCAAACAAACGTGTTAAATGTGGTAAATAGTGTTTGTGGTGTTGGAATAATATTATTTCAACATCTAAGTAACCTATTTCATCATTTTCTAGCCTATACCAATGAATTCATTCCATTTTTGTGCTATAATTAATCATTTTATCTTTCTACAAGGGTATATAATATTAAAATCTAAATATTTTACTTAATTCATATTGTATTAGGATTTCCCATGATTATTTTAACATTCATAATATATATATAGTTGTGTTATTCTTTGGGGATGCATTGCACATCAACAATTTTATTCCGTATTTGACACATGGTGTGGATAATCACTTTATTTTGAAACATTTAATTCACATGTTCATCCCATGTATTAGAATAGGGCATAAATATCACTCATTTTTCTCCAAAATTTATACTACAAGAAAAATTACATCCTCTTCTATTTTTGTCTCATATATGGTGTTTACTACATGTACTTAACATACAACACTTGTTCCCATCATTGAATATATCAAGTGATTTTTCTAACATGATTATCTTTATAATAAATTACAATTATTAATCTTTGATTTTGTTGTTAAAGTGTGAATGTATTCAACAACACATGCAAGACTCGCCACAACTTCAAATATTTTGATTTCACGGGGGTGTATTCATTGTTTTTGATAAAACCTCTATATGAATTTATTATATATTCATCTAAGATCCTCTTTTCTCAATATATTTTACTTTAAAAATATTCTTTTAAATTATTAGGTATGAATTTATTTATTATATCTATTTAGATATGAGTTATAGTGTTTTTGGGTACTTATAATGCATTGTTAGTATAATTGAAGTGTTTTTCACAAATATAAATACATATTCTTGGATATAAAATATTAATTGATAACTTGCCTAGATCTTACTCTAGTATTTTGTATGTATCTTTACAAAAATTAAAATATAACTTTAAGTACAATTTATAAGAACTACAATAACCTAAGAAGATGAGATCTATTAAAGAAGCATATGCTTATAACAAATAGCCATAAACAAGTCATAATATAACTCCTTATGATAATAATAAAGAGTCATAAAGAATGTCATAATATAACTCCATATGGTAATAACAAAGATGAATACAAGTCATAATATAACCGCATATGGTAATAACAAAGATCCATAAGGCAAATCATAATATAACTCCATATGAGAACTATAATAACCTCAAAAAGATGAGATCTATTAAATATCCATAAAGGTAATAACAAAGAGCCATAAGAAAATTCTTGTGATACGATAATAGTTAACTTTTACATGAAATGAAGAAAGTCTTACATTAGTAGGAGAAACTCACATGAAATAATATGATAGAAAGATTTTAATACGAGAAAGTGAAACACATTCAATCGTGATATAATATAATACTAAGATTTATAGAGTAAATTAGGAATAGTAATATGAATCAATGAGTTTGTCCAGGGGAACCAGAGCCCACATCAGGAGCGCCGATGTGTAATTTGTCACTTCAAATTCCACTTCCCTAGTTGAAATTGCAGCAACAGCCCTCGCATCAACATGACACTCAAAGCGTACTCAAACATGAAACACATGACACTCAACAAATACTTTCCCAACTAAACAATAAACAATAAACAATTAATAGATGGTTAGTAAATTATACAAGGAAGGAGGTGGAGCCTCACTTTTACAACTTGATCAATCTCCTCTACTTGTTTTTTTTATTACATGCATCCATCCATCCAAACCAATATTAATTCAAAATTCATATGGAGTTGTATGTTGAACTAGTAATAAAAATGAATACAACACTCACCTTGTATGATGTTGTCATTACCTGTCAAGTTGGTATCTTTTTTTTTCTTATTATTAAGCGCACGCATAGAGTGAATTAGTGTAGTAGTAGTAGAACTACTACTCACTTGGATTTTATCTCGATATCTTACCACCCTCTGCTAATGTTTCCATATTGCAACTCATACTAACTTTAACACCTCAAAATTATTATGCTAATCTAATATGACAATTCTTTTTGCACGAGGAGAATTTATAGCTTTGTTCACAAACACTTTATTTGAGTGTAATATATGAACCAAAAACAACGTAACATACAAGTGGAGTAACAAATGAAATAAGTAGAACTTCCCCACAAAATCACTATGTAGAGCTCAAAATGGATGTCCACTATGCCTTGAAAATGAAATAGTATTTTACCAAATATGGATCTTTTAAAAGAACATGATTAACCACGATGCGCTGAGCAAAAGCTTATTTTTATAGCATGCCTTCTTTCACTTCTTAGTACATACATAATATTGTCTCGGCCTCTCATTTGATCGATGAGCAAGGTTGTTGGCAAAAGATGGTCATGTACTAATTCAATAGCTATCAAATCTTGAGGGGTTTTCATTCCACCAAATTGGCTCATACTAAAAACAAATATGAATTTCCTTTAATGTTTTTCGATAGGCTTCTTAGAGACAAATTTCTTTGTAATCGATTTTTTTGGTAGTCATCCTTTTTTTTATAAAATAAAAAACCATGTTGTTTCAAATAAATATCTTTATTGTTGCAATATCTTCTTTCTTTTAATCGCAATTGGACACCTAATGACCTTCCACATTCTTCCTTCTCCTTGTCACTCCAATTTCAACTCTCCTCCCAATTTATATGCCTATCGGCCTCTCACAAGCACCTATGGATGCTTTTGCTAGTTTTACATGTGGTTACCTTTTTTTCCTTTATGTTGTCATTGTCTCATTGATGTGGATTCCGCTACTAACATAATTACACTAAACAACTTGGCGGCTTACCAATTATTAGGAATAACAAAAAAAAATAGTGCATGGATCCAAACATCACGAAGTAGCCTATTTTGGTCATGAAGCCATCATAATGGAAGTTGTCTCGATTTATATAATTGGTCTATGTTAATTTACAAGTTGGCCCTTACCCATTTTCTTTGTTTAGGATTAAATCGAATATATTGTGTATATCAAATCTAGATTAAAAGTTAGGAGCACCCTAGGCAATAATTGAAATGGACGCCCTTCTTACAATTTTATTTATTATTGTTTTCCCATCAAACAAATAAATATACGCTACATATATTATCGTATTTTTAAATTTTCATAAATATCATAATAAATCACTATTTTAGAGAAATTTGTATGCAAAATAAATAAAAATATCCTATAAAATTATGAAATAACAACAAGTAATAATCCATGGATGGAAAGAATTAATCACATGACTCCATATGCATTAGCTAAGATTAAAGGGATTATATTGAAGGGATTAAATGCAATGATTGTGGAATGCATTGTCTATAAATTTTTAGTAGTAACATAATCACTTTTTCGTCACATTATGAATACAAAAAAATAAGCGGTTGTAATGTGTTATTTAGGATAACATGCCTTGCATTATATGTGTGGGTTGTTTATTGAATGGAGTGTGCCCTATTATGTGTAAAATAAATTTTAATATATTTTTAAATTTTTATGTACATTTGGACTTGTGAAAATCAAATTGTGTCTACACCTACATCTAGTCACATATGTGTATACTTGTTTTTCAGAAGGCAAAATTTTCGTGGAAAAATGTATGTAAATTTTTTTGTTCTAATGTGGAAAGTGAATTTAAAGTGTGTTTTTGTATATTATTTTTGTGATTCATGTATGTAATCTCCATGTTTTGTTACAGTTATACATCACATTTCAATGTTTAACAAGGAAGTATTAGTTAAAATTTAAGTTTTGTTTTATTTATTTTTTGTCTAGGATTATGTACTCATATACATCTTGTGTATTGTTGTAAGTTATGATATGTTCAATGAGCACTTAAATCTTGCAACTACTTTATATGTTCTTAACAAAGAAAAGGTAAATTTTATAACACTTTGTCCTTTGCAGAAATCGATCTGGTTAGTAGAAAATGAGCAAAATTGTTGGTTTATTCAAAGGAAAAATTACAAAAAGGGCATGTTTTCCCTTTCCACCTCTTCTTCCTAGGATATATAAAAGAAATTCTTGGCCATAATTTTTCATATTAATCCAAACTATACAAATTTTTTTGGAGGGAATAGGAATTAACTATTATTTTTTGTTTTACAATGTTCTTGATATCCTTGTGTAGTTGTAATATTAAATGCTCTTTGGAATGAAATGCTCCTCAATTATCTAATTTTTATGTGGAATATTTCATTGCACATGGTTCGAAACCAAAATAGAGATCCCACTATCCTCCCCCTATGATTCAAAACTAGCACTAGACGCAAGAGATTGAATCTATCGCAATATTCAAATTTATTTGTAATAGCTCTCCACTATAATATTCTTCTCACACCCACTTTCGCCATCACATATATTTATATTTATCATACTTATTCACCCTAAAAATGAATTAACAAAGGAAGAGAAAAGGGAATAGAAAGTATGGTTGTAAATTATTTAGAAGAAATAAGGGTAACACAATAGGATCTAGGAGAATTATTCAATGCTATGGCGGATCTCTTTGATTTCAAGTTATGACATTAACTCACTCTAAAACTCAACCATGTTAGCAAATTATTACATTTTCAATTATTTGTGTCGGTTATGCTTTGGTGTTATGTGGCGCTTATGATTACTTTCATGAAATATTCAATCGATCGACAGTTCCACTTCAACCACCCCCTTACTACATTGTATATATTTACATGATTAATGGATGTTTGATCAAAGAATTTGTTCATTTCCACTCTTGATTGTGTTTTCAAACCATTTCCTACGTCACTTGTGGTTGTCCATTACAAGTCATGTTATCCACTAATTTTGAATATATATCAAATTTTCATACATGTAAGTGTCCAATATTTACATTATGCAATCTGTCAACAAATTTTCTTCCTTTTATACCCTTCCACATTTAGAGTACATACCTATTACAATATTTACAACAACAAAATTTACAAAAAATATACTTTCAATCACTTTGTGGTGGATCTCCGTAACTCCTTCCAAAGATCCAAATTTGGAACAAGATAGGAGGATGATGGAAAAGGTAGTCATGTTGGGATTTATATCTTATAATTACATTTTCTTAAAAAAAACCCATTTTTTTGCATGTATCCAACAAAGACAATCTCTATAAGACAACAATTTTTTGAGGTATTTATTTTAAAATTTGTAATGTCTCGTCTTGGAAACCAATTTGTACATATTATCAAGCATTGTATAGAATGATTATGTGTTTAGTTGAGGCATTTTTTCATATAATTGGCATGCCTTATGTATGATTCCATGTTTTACATATATGTCTATAGAGTATGTCAAAACTACGACATTTTAAATAAAGATGATTTCTATTATTCTTGGATCTCCATATCCTTTTCAAGATCCCATTTTGGCACATGTTGACACGCAGTAGTAAAGGTAAAATATTTGGGATAGACATTTATTTATTTATTTTTATTAGTAATCTCCATAAATTTCTCAACAAGATTGATTTATGCATATCCAAAAATCATTGCATTCAATGGGAGTATGTTTTGATAAGGCATTTTCTCTAGTGGACTACATTTTATTGAGGTAGTTTGTCATTTAATTCACATTCCTAATGTCATTTTTGTTGGTCATTTTGTCAAGGTCTTGTCATTGATGTCATTTACATTTATGGAAAAGGGTTCCTTGATGTCAGATGATTCTTCATGAGGTGTTATCCATTGTCAAACATGAAGGTTGATTGGTAGTGTCATGTTTTATTGAAGTCCTATGGTGTTCGGAGTATGGTCTCATAGGTATGGTCATGTTCTAAGCTCTACAAAGTTTATTGAAGGTTTGTATGACATAAAGAATGGTCCATATGATGTAAAAAATGTTCCTAAGAGTCTACATTGATTCATCATGGCCATTTCATGGGTTGTCATTATTGAGTCAGGATATTCTAGGCCTATTCCTTAACCTAGAGCTTGTTGTTTGCTATGGTGGCTTGATTTTTAGAGAAATACAATAATGGTAAAGTATGGTAGTAGAATGGGATGGTGTATATGACGTTTATGATGAGTTTTAAGTCAATTATTAGAGGTGTAGTGATGTTTCTTGCTTCTTGGGAAACAAGAAGGTGAAGACAAAATAGGAAAATATAGGTAAGTCACTATGATTGGAGATTTTTAGGAATATTTGAGCATTGTGGTGAGTTTGGTTAGATATAATATTTTTTCATGATGTTTCATGAAAAGTTTCAGGTCAAAATTCTAAGTGAATTGGAAGTTACGAATGTTTTTGTAAAACTAGATTTTGGAGAAACAAAAACCGGCTCAAATTGGCAACTTGTTTTGCTTTACCTTCTCTCATATAAGTTTTCATCGGACCTAGAAGTTTTGGGGAATATTTTTTCATTGATATTTTATTTTTTTTTTCCAAAAAATAAAGTGGTTTGATCATCATAATTTTATGAATGATCGTTAAGAAGATAAGTTTCTTTGAAACCCTAACAAAACCCTCCTAAAGCGACTTGAGAGATTTTAATTTTATGGTCTTCAAATGATCTTGGAAAGCTAAAGTGATGCACTAGGGTTGTATAGAATTCCTCCAATATAATTTTGGTGGTGTTTTGGTTTTATAGCTATTTTGGGAAGAGAGAAAAACCCTAGTTTGTGGATTTTTGTAGTATTAGGACTGAAATGGAAGTTCCATGCTGAAAACCAAATTTTCCTAGAATCCTTTTGAGTTTATATAAGTATAAATGAAAAGTTTCAGGTAGGTAAATTTGATAAAATGGAAGATATAGGTGCTCAAAGTAACCCTACCGATTTTGGCCTTAAGGGTTAGAATGCTAGTCTTGTGTTTTAGAGTGAGTTTGATCATTTTGCATATTTTTGTGCTTGTTTTTGGTCATGGAAAAATATTGGAACATGTTATGATGTGTTTGCATATTTTTTTATGTGGTGAAGTTATTTTCAATTGAATACCTAATGGCCTAGAAATCCCTAGTTTACTTTCTTAAGAAGGTGATGAAACATGAGTGTTGGGTAAGATTTATCCAGATGGAATATACTTCTTAGTGCTTGTACATGTTGGTAAAAGTATCCTCGATATGTTCCAAGTGGTAGTTGAGATTGGAAGATTTTTAAGGATTTTTTGCATGTTTCTCTCAAGACTCGTTCTTGAGCCCTAGAAACCTAAATGAGCTGATTCTGAGAGATTGGCTTAGACAAAAGCGTTTCACTAGGAGTTGGAAGATAAAGTATTTTGTTATATATAGTATAGTTAGAGAAATTTGCAATGGTATATGGTTTTAATATTTGTGATTTTCTCGATAGGTGAACCAACTTTGTTTTGAAGACTGGTTTTGGGGTCTTGAAGCCTGTTTTCGATTAGTTACAAAGTTTGAGCTGTTTGGAAGTCTCCCACTTGGATTTGAATGAAAATGTGAGTTGTTATGGAAATTAGATTCAAATATTTATCCAATGGTATATGAATTGATCCTTTATTATTATTTTTTCTATATGAACTCATTCATTCTTCAGGACTTAATTTTTGAAAATTGAAGACCTAGAAGGATTGTTTGTTTCTTGCAGAGATTCATGGTGGATATGGATGTTTCAATGCTTCTAGATATTTGTTTCTAATATTAAGTACTTGTATATTACATGCATGGAGATTCTTGAGCATTGATGATTTTTTTAAGACATTGGGCTGTTGGATCTTTCGTTAGTGCTTGAGAAGCTTGTTTGTAGCATGCTTGTGCATCTTGTAGTATGTTGGTGGTGTCTTCGCCCATAAATACCTACTTGGTTCATTATATTTGTTTTATATGATATTATTATTATGTTTTTGATTTGGTATTAATGACCGACTTGGTCATGGCTGACCCGGAGGAGTTATAAGTTGGTGTTGAGTATATAAGCTAGTGTTTTTAGTCATTTATGTTTAGTTGTGTATGGGAAGAAAAGTGTGACCTAAAAAGGGTTGAAGAGGAATATAAAGAAGTTATAAAAAGATATTAGAATATATGTGAAGACTTGAGAAATTTTTAGGATTATTGATGCAAGGGAAAAATACCTAATCAACCCATGAGAGGAAAAATTTGAGAGAATTAGGATAAAACTTGTTTGGATGAGGATTTGGTGTGTTTGGAGCTAAACTTGGATCATGATCAGTTGTGTGAGCAGCCTATTATATGTGA
The DNA here is from genome assembly GCA_018340775.1 of Taxus wallichiana var. yunnanensis. Lineage (NCBI taxonomy): Eukaryota > Viridiplantae > Streptophyta > Pinopsida > Cupressales > Taxaceae > Taxus > Taxus wallichiana. The sequence continues at coordinate 77,568,892 of CM031243.1, forward strand.
TCACTCCTTTATCAAATCTCTTCGATGTGTAACATTCATAGGATTCCTTTTTAATTCATATCAAAAGGTTTAGGGGTTGGTGCTCCTTGTGGGGTTGGTGCCTCACTAAACAAATATTGTAGAATGTGTAATATTCTTGCAAGTCCTTGATTTGTGTAATATAAGAAATGGTTTCAATGGTTTTTCTCCCATTTGAGGCTTTCCCACTTAAATCGGTATCTATTTGTTCTCTCTCTTATTATATAAACTTGTGAATGTCTTATACACACATAATAAGGTCGTATAGTTCATGGATGATTAAATGAATGGTTTGAATGATGAATGTAATACCACATCGACAACTCCTAGGGCCGATTTCAACTAGTTCCGAGTAGTACTAGTAGCCTAGGTACTTGTTATAGAAAAATCACAGCACCCCTGGATGCTGGTCAGGTTTCTAGGTTGACCATACTATCATCCAGTGTGATTGCATAACATTGAATCCTTTCTCCAAGTGTGGGACTTGAAAAGTGAGAAAGGATTCTCCAGAGAAGGCTGGTTCCTATTCCTCTATTCAGATGCACACGAAATATGCAGAGGGTTTTCTCGAAACCTAATCTAATCTACCAAGGAGACAGGGTAAGAAGATGCATAAAAATAAATCTAAGCTAATAGAGGTGATGCACCGAGGAATGAAGAACACCTGTCTTGCTAATAAACATAGACCATTCAAATGTGATGCAAGATAATGCACTGAGATAACAAAAAGTTACTGGTGAAAGACTAGGAGGATGCAAATGAACACAGAGAGGGTTGATAATCATCCACAGACATGCATTACTTGCTCCAAATATTGATACAATACACTACAAAATGCCAAGAGGCAGAGTCACATTACAGTTTCAAATGGGAGGTTCGAACTCCACAAATTCGCCTGATAAAGAGAAGAAGGGAGGAGCAAAACAGGAAAATGTTCGACCTTTTGAAAGAAGCCCCTCTTTACAATATATAGGAAGAATGAGAGAGGGAAAAGAGAGGAAATTCAGAATCTACCCCAACCACTTCTAGGTCATATTTTAAATCATCTCATTATGGCAGAAGCGGCGGATCCTGGCAAAATGGCGGGCTGTCTAACAGAAGCGGCGAACTGTCTGCTGCATTAAAGCTGGTTGTTGAAGCGTCACTTCTGGCATTACCACGTGTCAGAGATGTTTTCTCAATTTTCTCTCTCCAAACTGAACCAAAATGCAAGATTGATCCGGAATCATGTAGATAATTTCAACAGCTTTCTGTTGATATAAAGAACGTGCAAATCCAAGCTCTGGATCGAAAGATATGACGATCTGAAGATTTAGGGCACGAAACAGGCCAAAACGGATTTTGAAATCTTTTCCCGCGCTCTGCTACCTGGACGACACGTGTCAAGCGCTGATTGGATGTGTAATTATCTCTCCTTCCCTATCCATGGGTTTTCCTACTTCATTGGACACGTGTCCTCTTTTTATTTTCTCGGGTCAGTGCTTGAAACCTCGCCCTTTGACTTTTGGACTTTCTCCCTTGTGACACGTGTCATGATTTGATTGGTTCTCGGGCCTGCCAGATTTTTGCGTCCTTCACGCACATTTGTCCCGGATGTTCCAAACTATTTGGGACAAAAACTCCCGATCCACCGGAATGGGCTTCCTTGTCCCTCATTCGGTGATGACATGTGGCGTTGCTTGATTGGCTTTCGGCTCCTTCGCTTATCCGCGCCCCACGTGTCCTTTTGTCCCAATTGTCCAAAGTGCTTGCTAAAGCTCCCGTTTCGGCCTAACGGCGGTTCGCATCCTTTGCGTACATTTGTTCCAACTGTCCCCAGGCATGCAGGACAAATTCTTCGAACCACCGAAATGGGCTTCCTTTTCTCTCGGCCGCTTCACCTTTTCGCATCCTTCGCGTCCTCGTGGCCCAGATGTCCCAGACTGTTAGTCGATTTTCTTCTCCTTCGGCTGAACCGGCTTTCTGCGTCCTGCGTGTCCCGATGTCCCATATGTCCCTTTGCTTCACGGGCCGCCTGGAGGCTTTTCGGCCGATCCACGCCTCGATGTCCCAACTGTTCCAACTTTTGCGAGGACTAGGACTTAGCCAATTTTCATGATTTTTCCTGTCCCAAGCTTGTTTTTGCCACTTTTTTCACCTTTCCTCAGAACTTGCTCTTTTCCTCTCGGACAGGGGACTTAGAAAAAATTCGAGGGGACCCTAGAAACATGATTTTTCCCTGAATCAATCCATTTTCCTGGGACTTGAGAATTCTGATGCATGTTATCAAATTAACCCTGGGGGGTGAATTTGGATAACAATTGGCAACTCAGCGGGGTTACTTGCCTGCTAGGTAGAAGATACCAGTTGCCTGAAGCATCCATTGGGCATGGAGTCATGAGTTGTAACCTGCAACTGATCTAAAATTTGAAAATCTCCTCTCTGAGCCACTTGAATCCATTTAACTTAGAGTTGTTCTTACCAAAATGCCATGAAAAGAAGCGTACAAGAGCAAACCCAGTAACACCAAAAAATATGTACAAAACTGAAAATCATACATGCTCCAAATGGAACATGCAGAGTGTGCACAAGCACTTCTTCTGCTGAAAGCAAACCTACCTACTCTATTCTAACTGGAGCAAAGGCAAGCTAAACAAACCCTGCAATTGGTTGTGAGAAATAGCTTCCCTTTCTCAAAAGTGGCAGCCATGCAATTGATTTGGAGCTGATCATGGCTGTTAGGATGAGTGGAAAATCAACAAGAAGCTGGTCTTCCACCCAAATCATCAAGGTATCGGTGAAGGGAAACTCAATACCTCTTTAAGTTGCTCTACATTTGCATTGAAGAGGTATGACAGCTGATCCTTGGTACTTTGTAGCTCATCCTCATGCTCAGAAGCAAGCATGACTGGTTGTGACTTGTCCTTTGGCTCCAATGAAGCCAAATACCTAATTGGGCAAGGTCTGATCCGTTTGATATGCCCATAGCTTTGATTTTCAACCCCAAGAATGGAGTCTTCTTGTAGACCCTCCAGAATGGATGGTGTGGAAGAAATGGTGAAATTCCTCTGTCCTTTCTCTTCCTCTAATGAAGAACATGAAAGATTAAAATCTTCCAATCTTGGTTCCAAAGAGCTGCTATAAGCTGCAGTGTTGTTGCAAATGAACGCTCTCCTTCATGACAGAGACTCAAGCATTTGGAATGTGGATGATGAAAGAGAGGATGGTGGAAACTCAACCATCTCTTCTCCATCAAAACAGTCCTCCAAATCTGACAGATAAACTGCCTCATGACTGTCCTGCTGCAAATGTTCAATCTCTCCCATGGTGTTCTCTTGATCTGCAACTTGATCACCATGGTTTCCTTCACCCTCCAGCATTGAGTTTGAGAGATCAAACTCCTCTTCAGTACTAGAACTTGAGAGAGGTGAAGTAGAAAGAAGAACTGAAGGTTCTCTTGTAGCCTGCTTTGTGCTCAAAGCTCTTGGATCTGCACTTTTCTCCTCCACAACTAGAATGTGCTCCTCTTCTTTTAGATTTGGAGCAGCTTCTCCTTCCTCTACTACTTGAAGACAATCTTGCTCTTGATAGAACTCTTCCTCTAGCATGAAGTTTGTCAAGTCAAACTCTTCAATCTGCTGCTCTAGAGGACAAGTTGGGACTGCAAGAACTTCTTCTTCTGCTGCAACAAAATTAGTCTTGACCACCATTTGTTCTCCAACTCCCATCTCTTCTGAAGGCTTAACCATCAAGGGGATCTTTTTCATCCCAAATTTGGCAGCCCAAACCCTTAAGTTGTCTGTCATTCCTTTTCTGTTGGGCTCCTCTTCTTGCTGTCCTTCATGGCCATTTTTTGTAATTTCTTCTTCCCCACATGGAATTGGGAATGCAAGAGGAGGGACAGGTTGTAACTTGATTGATTTGGCAATTTCTTGTGGTGGTGGAGGTAGAAACTCTTGTTTCTTTAGAGGAGGGGGATTTCTGTTAGCTCTTGTGGAGGGGATGACTGTTTGGAAGGAAAAAGGAAAGAAGAATTGAGGTGTGGTGGAAGACTGAGAGGTGGAGACATGGAATCAACATTTGGGACAGCAGATGGAGAGTCTAAAACTTGACACTGCTGAGATAAAACAGATTGGGAAAGAGGAAAAAGAAAAGGCATGAGATGGCGTGCTTACCCGTTGACAAGGTTGCTCAATACTCCTCTCATACACCTCTATTTCTTCAATCCACTGTGCAAGCAATGGCAGCATTGTCATCATGAAGTCCAGCTTCTCCTGAGGGCTAAAGTGTCTTGGAAAAGGGCCTCCCCATGGACAAGGAGTCCTGCAACCAATTCTGAAAGCTCTCATTTGAGCTTTTGCTCTGGACTGCACCATCTTTACCTCCATCTTTTGAATTTTCTCCAACAGACCAGCATCTTGCATCTGATTGTCTTCATAACCAGCATACCCTTGTGCTTGACATGCTTCATATCCAAACTGACTTTGGCACTGCTGCTCATATGGGTATGCATACTGATCTTGAATTTGTTCAAAATGCTGATTTGGAGGATTTGTAAAACATGTTGGAGGTGTGATAAACTGCTGTTGTAAATGTGAGTTCCATGATGGAAATGAAGTCATGATTGCACAACTTCATGGAATGGAAAAGAATGAAAGAGACGGAAAGAAAGATGGGTGGGAATGGATGAAAAACAGGTCTGCAACTCAGAGAATGAGTTATTGATTAGATGGAGTCACCAGATGTGTTTGTAAGTGCCTCCAAAGGCTGAAATCTTCACAGGAACACACCAACCTGCAAAAGATGAAGTGGAAGACCTCTAAGGTCCCACCGGGCGTGCCAAAACTATTATAGCAAAATCACAGCACCCCTAGATGTTGGTCAGGTTTCTAGGTTTACCATACTATCATCCAGTGTGATTGCATAACATTGAATCCTTTCTCCAAGTGTGGGACTTTAAAAGTGAGAAAGGATTCTCCAGAGAAGGCTGGTTCCTATTCCTCTGTTCAGATGCACACGAAATATGCAGAGGGTTTACTCAAAACCTAATCTAATCTACCAAGGAGACAGGGTAAGAAGATGCATAAAAATAAATCTAAGCTAATAGAGGTGATGCACCGAGGAATGAAGAACATCTGTCTTGCTAATAAACACAGACCATTCAAATGTGATGCAAGATCATGCACAGATAACAAAACTTGCAGTGAAAGACTAGGAGGATGCAAATGAACACAGAGAGGGTTGAGAATCATCCACAGACATGCATTACTTGCTCCAAAGATTGATACAATACACTACAAAATGCCAAGAGGCAGAGTCGCATTATAGTTTCAAATGGGAGGTTCGAACTCCACAAATTCGCCTGATAAAGAGAAGAAGGGAGGAGCAAAATAGGAAAATGTTTGACCTTTTGAAAGAAGCCCCTCTTTTCAATATATAGGAAGAATGAGAGAGGGAAAAGAGAGGAAATTCAGAATCTACCCCAACCACTTCTAGGTCATATTTTAAATCATCTCATTATGGCAGAAGCAGTGGATCCTGGCAAAATGGCGGGCTGTCTAACAGAAGCGGCAAACTGTCTGCTGCATTAAAGTTGGTTGTTGAAGCGTCACTTCTGGCATTACCATGTGTCAGAGACGTTTTCTCAATTTTCTCTCTCCAAACTGAACCAAAATGCAAGACTGACCCTAGAATCATGTAGAGAATTTCAACAGCTTTCCGTTGATATAAAGAATGTGCAAATCCAAGCTCTGGATCGAAAGATATGACGATCTGAAGATTTAGGGCACGAAACAGGCCAAAACGGATTTTGAAATCTTTCCCACGCTCTACTACGGGACGATACATGTCAAGCGCTGATTAGATGCGTAATTATCTCTCCTTCCTTGTCCCACGGGTTTTCCTGCTTCATTGGACACGTGTCCTCTTTTTATTTGCTCGCGTCAGTGCTTGAAACCTCGCTCTTTGACTTTTGGACTTTATCCTTGTGACACATGTCGTGATTTGATTGGTTCTCGGGCTTTCGGATTTTTGCATCCTTCATGCACATTTGTCCCGGATGTCCCCAACCTGTTTGGGACAAAAACTCCCGATCCACGGAATGGGCTTCCTTGTCCCTCATTCGGCCAATGACACATGGCGTTGCTTGATTGGCTTTCGGCTCCTTCGGCTATCCACGTCTCACGTGTCCTTTTGTCCCAACTGTCCCAGTGCTGAAGTTCCCCAGTTTCGGCCGAACCGGCCGGTTCACATCCTTCGCGTACATTTGTTCCAACTGTCTCGGACTTTCTGGGACAAATTCTTCCGAACCGCCCGAAATGGGATTCCTTTGCTCTCGGCCGCTTCGCCTTTTTACGTCCTTCACGTCCTCGTGGCCGGATGTCCTGCATCATTGTTAGTCAATTTTCTTCTCCTTGGCCAAAACCAGCTTTTCGTGTCACACGTCCCGATGTCCCAGATGTCCCTTTGCTTCGCGAGCTGCCTGGAGGCTTTTCGGCCGATCCGCGCCTCGATGTCCCAACTGTTCCAATTTTTGTGAGGTCTAGGACTTAGCCAATTTTCACGATTTTTCCTGTCCCAAGCTTGTTTTTGCCACTTTTTCACCTTTCCTCAGAACTTTCTCTTTTCCTCTCGGACAGGGGACTTAGAAAAATTCGAGGGGACCCTAGAAACATGATTTTTCCTGAATTAATCCGTTTTCCTGGGACTTGAGAATTCTGATGCATGTTATTAAATTAACCCTGGGGGGTGAATTTGGATAACAGGTACATGAGAAGGATCCAAACTTGGTCCAGAGAAAGAGAAGAAGGAATCTTTGAGTATTTAAAATTATCTCCGGAAATGGAAGAAGAGGAATGTAGGTTCGAGCTCTTCATCTCCACTTTGACAGAACCTTATAAAAACCCCCTCTAGCTAGACCCTTCCACCAATCCACTAGGGTTATCAGGCTAATTATAATGGCACATCATCAACCTCCACAAGGGCCACTGAATCCCTTTGTTAACTTCACAAGTAGTAGCCCAATTTCCCTGAATGCTTAAAATCAAATCCTGATTGAAGCATTGAAAAATATCCCCTACTTCACGGGAGAAAATCATACAACTCCTATTGAGCACATCCAAGACATTCCAAATGTTTTTGTAATTAATGAGATCAATGAAATCAATGTCGCAATCAATTTTTTGGCTTCTTCTTTCAAGGGTAAAGCCTTGCAATGGTTTAGGAGCTTGGCAACAGGGTCTATTCAAAATTGGAATCAGTTGTGTTTAGCTCTATGTAACCAATTTGGAGAAAGGGGGACAACCTATCTTTATTAGAGAAGTTGACAACAATCAAGAGGGATCCCAATGAGAAAATGGTTGATTTTAAATTTTTATTCTAGTGGACATGGGATCAGATTCGATCACCATGAGGATAGTAACAGAGGGTGTGATCCTCTACTTCTTAAGGGCCCTAAATTTCGACATAGCTATTATGATACAATCTATGGGAGGAAAAACATTATCGGGAGCATAATATATAGCTATCGAGTGAATAAATTATTAATTCAAGTAGGAATGTTGGCACCTAGGACAAATTTATTTCTCTATTCAAAAATAGAGACCCCTTCTACCATTCAAGAACCTAAAATAGCTCCCATTCCAGCTCCTAGAAATGAGAGAAATAGTGAGGCCTCCACATCTTATAGTACTTCCAAGGAACTCCAGGAAGTCATGAGTCGATTGCGAGAATTTGGGGAATGAGTTTGTGACTATAAAAAAGGAAGCAATCTTAGATCTTCGAGACCATACTAGCCTTAAGATCAAGTGAATATGCCTCCATATCAGCCTAACAGACCTCCTGCTTAGGCAACATAATAAAATCAGAGTCAAGGGAAATCTCAAGATGTCAGGACATTACAACTGTATAATCCAAATGCATTTTCAACATCCAAGCCTTTTTTCCAACTCTGAACAACATTTCTCGGGATTATGAATGGTATTACCCCTACAATATACCTCACAATCAATCAACATGCTTCAATAGTGCACTGAACTAGGATTTGATGGTGCAGACCGTCGGTGTGGCCTAGGAGCCAAGTGAAGAGGAAAATTAGCAAGCATCTCAACAAGAGAATCCTCTAACTTAAACCACACTAGTCAATTGGTAGATAGAAGAATTTTTCGAGGTTAATAAATCTCCTTTCAAGGGTGTAATCGCTAATACACGGTCAAAGAAAAGGAACATAGAGGAGGGGAAATAATCTAGTGCATTTTTTTCTCAACCCACTCTCACATAACAAGGAGTTAACTAACCAAATTCAACTCCTAGTGCACAAAATCAGCCTAAGATAGTTGTTGTAGCAACCCCCAATGTGCAAAATCAGTCTAGGGTTCTAGTTACTGACTACTCATGGACTAGTCCAAATGCCAAAAAGGTCATGCCCATCAAGGGACAACAAAATGAAAACCTATCTCCATTCAATATCATCGATCAAATCAAGAATACCCATGTTAGCATTTCCATGTGGGAATCACTGGTGATCCTAGGACAATGAGATTTGTTACAAGCTCCAATGGCCAACTGGTCTTCCTCAAAGGAGACACCTAGTAACTAGGATAAGGTCCTCACAACTGCAGTGCAGTAGGAGAGAGGCCAACCAGGTAAAAATTTGAAACCTCCACCATTTTATGTGTCCTTGATTGTTGGGGATATCTTGTACACCATTTCATGATCGATTCATGAGCAAGTAGCTCTGTAATGCCAAAGAAAATCGTAGATAATTTGGGCACGAGGTACAAACTAGTCTCTAGAGGAGTGGTATAATCGGATGGGATAATAGTGAGTCATCAAAGACTTGAGTCTAACACCGCATGCATGTAAAAATGTTATAGTCTTACGGGATGTGTCATTTATTGATTTTCCACCTCTCTTCACCTTATGCTTGTCACGGGACTTCACGACCAAAATTAGTGGGTACTTATCAGTAAATCATTCCCACATGCTATTCATAACAAGTTATGGATCTAAAGGCACAATTAGGTCGAGCCAATCACCAACTTCCACATTAAGCCTCATGTGTCAAGCCCAATCAATGCCAATTGTACCATATTTGATCAAGAAGAGTGCTTGGAGGCTCAGGAGGTAGACACTAAGGTTGGAAGCATTCCAGATTTAATGCTTGAAGACGGGACTCATAAGAGGCATGTTTTTTATCCTTATAGAGAAATAGAAGAGGCTGAGTTGGGATTTTATTGCTTACATAAGGATAATTCACCTCTCCCTAGCATCACCAAATTAGAAAAGAAAAATGATAATAAAGTATTGTAGCTATTCTTTAATGGTTTAAGGATTAGGAAAGGTGTTGGATGAGTTATGGTGCTTGTGTCTCTATAAGGTATAAATTACTGCTTATCTTTCCATTTTCAGTTTGCTTGTTCAAATAACACAACTGAGTATGAAGCTTTGATCCATGGATTTCATTGGGAAAGAAAGATGGGTATCACAAACTTGTAAGTGTTTGGGGATAGTGAGTTGATCGTGAACCAGGTTAGAGGATCCCATGTAGCCAAAAATGATCTTCTCAAATCCTAAATGCATTGATTATGGGATCAAATTGAATACTTGGAAGCATTCAACATCCAGGTCATATCGAGAAGAAATAATGAGGCTACGGACAATCTTGGTGCAATTGGAGCGGGATTTGATGTTTTCAAGAGTATAAAGAGAGATCAAGCTTAGCCCCATATCAAGATGGTTGTGACGCTAGGTGTACTAGATAAAAACATGAGGAAGGTGTTTGAAAATGATCAACAAATCATCAATTTCTTGTAGGAGGAAGCTAAGTTCTTAGCTAAAAATCAGGAGAAGCTAGAGTAGTAATATGGGGATCAAGTGGTACACTATGGACAAATAGGTTTCCTAAGGGTTTAGTGATTCTAGAGTCTATATTCAACCTAAATGATCTATTCCAAAGAGAGAAGGCCAACATTCAGGTCAAAAGGGAGGACGCGAAGCCTATTTCATTTTGAGAAGGTAAAGTGCCTCAAATTGTTAAGGTGAGTCTTGAACAAGAGTAGTGTGATTTCGTGTAAATTTTTCAAGAATTCCTGGATATATTTACTTGGGGATACGAGGAATTGAGGGGATTTAATGTAAATTTGGCACAACACATGAATGAGTTAGATCCAAGAGCTAAACACATCGGAGACGAAGCAAAGGCTAGTAAATCCTTATATAGAGCCTCTCATGAAAAAGGAGTTGAACAAGCTCATTGAGCCGATAATCATTTTCTTGATCAAACATTCAAGTTGGGTGCCAAATTTGGTGTGGGTCAGGAAAAAGATTTGGGAAATAAGGTTTTCCATAGACTTTATGTATTTAAACAAGGCCTCCCTCAGAGACCACTACCCACTTCCTTCCATGGAGCAAATATTGCAGGTAGTGACTGTTTCAGAAATATTCTCTATCTTAGATGGATATTCAAGATGCAATCAGGTCATGGTGAAAAAGGAAGATCAATTTAAGACAACCTTCACCAAAAAAAAGGGGCACTTATGCCTATAGAAATATGTCATTTGGGTTGTCGAACACCAAAGAAACATTTCAGAGGGCTACAAATATGGAATTCAAAGGGATTTTACATAAAATAGTGCTTGTCTACTTTGATGACATCACTTTGTGTTTCCCAAGAATGCGAAAGCCAACTCTCATATTGACATTAGCATAGTTGAGGATCCGATAGCCTTAAATCATTGTACACCATGTTATGCAGCTACTTGTGATCCTCCTTTTGACCTTTCTAAGGAAATTTTAGATTATTCTCTTATCGATTACTTACTTGATATTGACAATCGTTCACATATGCATACAGATTATTCTCCTAGTTATAAAACTACTAAAGTTCCTTCTCACGATTCTTCTACTTCTCATTTTGCTTCTCATGTTACATCTCATACTAGCTTGTATACTCCTTCATATTATGTTGATAATCCTATTGATAACATATTTTGTGACATTCTCATTAATGAGTCTCTATCTAATATTGATGAGGTGGTTTACAACCATGGTTCTCCTTCTTTTTATACTATTAAATATGAATATCCTATTCCATTATTGCCTTCTCCTGAGATTGCATCCAGCACTGTGCATGAGTCACTTCCATATATCACTTCTTCTTTGCCCCATGTTTCATCTCCTCTTATTACATCATCTATACCCATTTTTTGGTCTTCTCAATCAGATGTATGTCCATTGGTTACCTTACCTATTGGGGATGTTTCTGATGCTATTCCTACCAATGTTATGGATATTCTGTCTATCTCATCTACTATAGCATCTTCGACACCTACTCCTAGTGTGCCCTTAACATCGAAATATCCTTTATCATCTCTTGATATCCTTATGATCACTCACAATGGAAAATTACAACCTCTTAATACATTATTTCCATCTTCCATTGTTCCTTCATAGGATATCATCTCTCTCATGCATGTTGTAGGTCAATTAAAATCTCAGGTTCAACCTCTCACTTTAGAAAGTTGAGCTTACTATGCTTCTATTGAAAAAAATTCATTACATGGTAACCATGTCCCTAATAAGATTCATAATTTTACATTCCTTAAGGATTTTATCATGCCTACATTCACATTCTTTTATGGTTTTGGTGATCCTCATGCTAAACTTCTACATTACCACATGATTATGACCTCTTATTCTAATGATAAACTATTACTTAAATCCTTACGATATAGTCTTATTGACGAGGCATTAAATTTGTACACTCATCTTCCATTTGGGTCCATTATTACTTTATATGACATGGAAGATGCTTTCCTCCATCATTTTATAATCAACAATGGCCCTAAAGTTAATTATGATGGCTTACCTACTTTACATCAAGGCTCATTTGAACCTATCAAGGATTATATCTTACGTTTAAATTCTTATATAGATCAACTAATATTTCAACCTATATCCCTTAAGAAGCAATTCATTTTATATCATGCTCGATTCCCATGCTTAAGCAAATATTTCAATATGATACATGTGAATCATTTATTCTTCTATGCTAAAAAGTCCTATATTTGGAGAAAGATTTCCTTTCCACAAATGTTATTGATCCTCCAAATATATCTAATTCTATTATATCATCTAGTCCTCCTCTGTCGAAATTGGTTGAGCATCCTACATAGTATCCACCTTTTCCCCACTAGTAAGGCAAAAAATCTCAACCTACTCCACCGCAACAATGTAGTTCTTCTCCTCCTCTCGTGAAAGGTTACTTCTCCTTCCACTCCATCTATGTCGCGTGAGCCATTGCATTTCTCCCATCATGATAGACCTCATTATGTACTATTTTCCTTACTTGAAAAGTTCCTAATTCTCTTACAATCCAACCATCATCACCCACAACATAGGCTATAATTTCAGCTTGACCAACCTTATTGAAATTATCATCGCATAAATGGCCATAGGGATAATGAATGTCTTTCCCTTCATAATTGATTACAACAATTAGAGGATAAGGGAATCATCTCTTTGGCTCTCGATCATGTGAGTGATCCATCTCTCCTCTACCTCATCAGAGAGTTTTTACTACAATTGAGTCATCTCCTCCGCCTAGTGCTCAGGCCATGGTATGTCAACCACCGCAATTTTTTCCTCATGCCCTCTCTTCACCACATCCATAAATTGCTTCATCATCACATCCATCACATTCAATTCATCCATCTCATTCATCACATTCTTGTTATCCAACACATTATGTTGCTCCTTCACATTGGATTTCACATCCCACTGCTTTCGCACATACCACTGCAGATCCATGTGGCATTGGTTCGGTTCATATACTCATAATTCTTTCATCCCACATGCTTCCACAACTTCGTTCCACCTTGTTATTTGATACATGATTATTATCACCTCACCCCCCTCGAGGACACACTTGTGTTCTTACAGTTCTTACATGACTGTTGAGGGTTTTCTCTAAGAACCTTTCATCACGTGCCTTTTTCACCTATTGCACTCAATCATTTCCATATGACACACTCTTACCGACACAAATCATCCTTGACTACTGAGAGGTCTTAGATAAATGAGCCTATTCATCTACATACTAGGGGGCATCGCTAATTTCCCCCTAGTTTTATCATATTAACAATTTATGATTACATCACATTATTTTTCATCACAACACGTTAGTTTTGCAATCATACATCTTTGTGTCCATCTTACTAATCCACATTACATTCATTACGCGTTACCAATTCCATCACATTACATTTTTATTTATTACCATACATTTTATCTACCCTTATCAATATTCTAGTGCGAGTCTACATTAATCAAACATGAACAATATATATATATATAACACATTACATTGTGACACCAAACCATACATCATAAACCACATTACAAATCCCATATACAACATGAAAAACTCATCATATAACAAAAATGTGTGTCCATACATATATATCGAATACAAAATCAACATCATAGAAAATGTCTCATCAATGGGGGAAACTACCCTACATCATATACAATAAAAATAATCACACCTCATCATCACTATCACTCTCAGTGCATCATGAGAGCCTTAGAAATAGACGCCTTGCCACTAAATATATGTTGTTATTCATGGCCCTGATACCTCTCCACTTGCCTATGTAATAAGGTGTTCTTCATAACTTCTTTGAGAATTGACACTACAAATCCACATATTGTGCAAACACATCTTGCGCCAAAGGACCACCACCCAACGCCTCTTAGGCTCTTCGAGTCTCCTTGTGTGCCTCTTCCCTCTCACCTAATAATACAATGCACGCGTCGTTATGGCTAGCTCCAATAAATGGGCATGGTCATCTGTTATATCATCCACTTGCTCAAGTATCCATCCACCAAGTACATCAGTAGGAAAATTCCACATTAATGTGCGAATGGATGTGTCTACTATTAGGAACCAATACACATCATCTAAAAAATAGATAACACAACATGTTAGAAAAACATTACTTAGCCATAAGCCAAAAAAAATACATGACATAGCTATGTATAGATACTCACACTCAGCTACATTTACTACTACATCGTTGGGGGCATGGGCTTCCCCCTCTCTTACTCCTCCCTGCGGTAACCCCCCTCGACATATAAATAATGGGAAAAAAATACCCACTGGTATTCCACCCACCATGTGTGTTACTCCTCTGTGCAACCCACATTATCTGAGTCTATTGGCTCTATTGCTACATCTACCTTATTTGGCCCTGGTGGTACTAGTTGCTCTTCCTTCGGACTTGGTCTAGTGCTAGCCCTCCCAGGTGCTCGATAGATCTCAACCATATATATGCCTCTGGGTGCACATCCTAAGCCATGCCAAACTATTATGATACTCTCTCCACCTTAAAAATATCATCCACACCTAGGAATAAATCCTCTAGCCACATAGTCCTCTAACTACATCGTAACTCTACCACATCCTCGGGTCATCCCCTATAGTCACAACATGGTCTCCATATAACTACCTTAGGCCCCACCCTATCTGTCGGTTCCTGTAGGTGTCTGTGTCCATCTTATACCCACAAATATTAATCCACCTCCTTGCATAGATCTCTGGTCTATCCCACTCTCCTTGTGCACCTCTAATTGGTCTCAACATGGGTAAATGCTCATAAGCCCATACGTGCAACAGTGTAGTAGCTCTTATCCCACCACCATACTCATTATGAGTAAATCAATATACATCTCGTATATGTAGGACAACACACATCGAGCCCATGCATATCTAGTACTCTCCTCTATCCATCGACATATATCATGCATGTTATACAAGATGCCTACACCTCCTCCCTCCATTGCTATAGATGAAGCAATCACAATGCATTATGAACTGCAAGCATGGAACCCTAGACCATAAAATAACATCCAGGTGATGTGGCCCTTGTTAGGTACTCAATTCCCCACAAAATACCATCTAACAACACACATGTCTCTCTATATTCTCCAATGGCATCATCTTTAATCTCTCTCCAACAATCGATAATTGCAATATGTGATATACATCCTCTAAAGTAATATTCATATCCCAGTAGGAAACCAAAATGTGCATGTATTTACACAACACCTCTCACATAATACAATCAACATAGGCATATTATGGGGCACATACCTTATACATACTATGTGTCACAGGCCAACATGGTCCATGACATCCTAGTCCTCATCGATAAGCCCAATCCAAACAAAGTACTCATGTGACACCTACCGAGAACTCCCTCAAGTGGATATCCCTCTACACACCATAACACAACAACAAACACCACGTTAGTGAACTATTCAATTCCAAATGCACTTTCTCATCACATTATTATATATTACAAATCACATTTGTATCATTCTAGACCAAATACACACATTTTGGACCAGGGCACCTAGATGCAAGACTAGGGTGCCTAGGATCAAGATACTAGTGCCCAGATCTAGGCGCTCCTATCCCATGGGTCACTAGCACCCTCACCACTTTTTCTAGGTCTCAAATGTCAAGAAAATTAAAAAAACTTAAATTTGTAAAAATTCCACATAAACGACTACTACACCATACATTTTTTGAAAATTAACATACATACCAACTCCATGGTCGTACGTGACACTACGACAATCGCCACCATCTCAAACCAACTAGGACAAGATGCTATCACTTGTGGCAATTTCACTCACTTCTTGCTCAATCTCACAATCACACAAACAAAAAATGAAGTGACTAAACACTTTTTCACCTACTTTACTATTGTCATTATTTTACGCTTATTCATGTAACTAATACACACCACACTATTTTTTTCATATCTTGAACATTTCTACTCCTATTTACACTCCGTTTATGGCATTATTTTAGAATTATACCTACCATTGTAACATACAAATTACATTCACATTATCTCTCCTTGAATTTGTCTTTCATCCACTTCATACACATTTTTGCAATTTATATTACTTTCTATCTATTTCATGCTTACTTTTGGCTTAGCATTCGTTCTTATCATCACTTCCCCTTTCGCCAAAAGGGGGCATATCATTGTGGTCATCCTATAATTCCCCTTACCTAACCATGTGATTAATCAACACTACCAACTCATCATTTTCAAACATTTACTAACACACTATGCGACATTTCACCATCAAATCCCCCTAACGACCTAACTTAGGGTAAACAAATATACAAATATTTCTATGCGACATTTCATCAGTTCCCCGCTAAAAACCTAATCTGGGGAAAACAAGCGTTTGAAAATATTTTCATGTGATATTTCACCAACTTTTATCGATTTCCCCTAATGACCTAACTTGGGGGAAACTAGCGTAAAATCTCTCCATGAGTAATCAATCAATCAATCAATAAATGTGTTCAAAATTCTAACAATTGAAATCATATCAGTAATACAATATAACACAATTCGCATCTCAGATGACCTAACTTGGGAGTTATATGTGTTACTTTCCCAAATGACCTAACTTTGGAAGTTATTTTATCGATTTGGTGTTTGCTTCCAGATGAACTAACTTTTAATCCATCACATTGTGATGAAACCCATGGTCAGGAGCAAGATCGCCTTTCCTATACCACTCATATATGGGTCAACTATTTGATCCAAATTATTTGGATCCAAAAACCATAAAAATTTGATCTGAGTCTGTCTTTAGCGACTAGATCTTGAGGATGTAGTAAGAGATTAGAGAATAAAACACTTTTCTCCCTACACTCTTCCTCTGGTAGTAGAACACCCAAATCCTCTAGTCGCTTATTATATACACATGTTCGGGTTGGGAACCGATCACTCCCTTCCCCATATTATCATCATTATATGTATTCTAAATCATCATACATAGAAATCATTATCTGTTGTTTAGTGCACTTCGTCATACTAGTATGATTTTT
Source organism: Taxus wallichiana var. yunnanensis (assembly GCA_018340775.1). Taxonomy (NCBI): domain Eukaryota; kingdom Viridiplantae; phylum Streptophyta; class Pinopsida; order Cupressales; family Taxaceae; genus Taxus; species Taxus wallichiana. The sequence goes on from CM031243.1 coordinate 77,585,807, forward strand.
GTTAAATTTCATGGATTAACCCGTTGATCCATGGTTCGGCATGTTTTTACTACCACGTCTACACGTTCTACTACAACATGGGCTTCTCTAGAGTTTATCTCGGGTATGCAAATCTATCTACTTTATGTTATGAGCTTTCCGCTCACCAACATAAAGTGGTGGCAAATTTTGTCACAAAATCAAACACTTGCTATTAGATTTAAACTACTAAATATGTTATATAATATATGAATCTTTTGTAAGAAAATTATTCACTAATGACCTATCCCCTAGTCTGTGATGAGTTAGTTGGTCTTCATCATCATTTATCTTGCATAGTCATAAGTTATTTTCATAGATTTGGTCATATTTCATGGAGTCTTAGGTGTCGTTATTTGGTCATTTTTCGTCTTTAATATTTGACTAGTGTACCTAGGGTAGTAGTCTTGGGAACCCATGGGCTCCCGGTCCTTAATTTAGGTGCCCTAGTCCAACATCACTTGCGACTAATTTAGTGTTTTGAGGTCAATCTTGGTAATTTTCCCTTTCATTCCCCGGGTATTAGTCGGCATGTCGAGTCATTATTGTCAAAATTTGGGCAAGATATCCTTATATAAACATAGCATACCTACTATCTTATGGGTGGAATATCTACTATCAAGGGCTAGCTATCTACTAACATAAAGGACTGCATTTGGGAATTATTGCAGCACACACAAGTGCATATGAAGGGTTGTATTAATTTTGTTACATCCACCATTTGAATTTTACATATAGCTATTGCCTTTATCTCTACATCATTGGCACTAGGGAACCCTAGGAACACAATTATACACATAAGCACACAAACCTACATTAGTTCCGGAATGTAGTACAACACTTAGTTATAAGTACACCATTGTGGCATCTAAGGTTAGTGCGACCCCCTCATATACATCTTTTTTTTTGGAATTTGATGTTTTATATGGGATTTTGTAGGTAGATCTTTTTTGTAGGTTTAAAGAGACATAAGTGACACTCCAAGATTATGATCCTGATTTTTGCTACGAGACGATACTACTGCACTGTGTCACCCATAGGCACCCAGTCCTCTTCCGGGGACCCCAATCTAGTCGGACCTCCATCTTCTACAATTTCTTGGGTTGTACCTTCATACTCTGCTTCATCCACACATCATCTTATTGATCCTTGAATCATAGCGAGGTAATTCATTTTCAAGTTAGTACCTTATCCCTCTTATTTCACTTATTCCATTTCATTTAAATATCATAATAAAATTAGTTAGAAAATATATTTCATTTCATATAAGTTATTCCATTGTTGATACTAATTTATATTAACTTAGAATACAAAATATTTTTGTATTTTTAGTTAATCACATGTTATTGATTTCTACACTAAAATTGTATAATTTATATAAGTAGGGCACATAAAAACCTTTTCAAAAATACATTATTTCTCTCTTAAGACAAGAATGTCACTTTTTATGCAAGAAAATGACCTTTTTTGTTTTAGATGATTTTCATGGCTCTGTATGTAGAATATAATTATATGGAAAAACATCAAATATTAAATAGTAAACAAAAAATTAAACTAATTCAAGTGTCTATAAAATGAATTCAATATATATATATATATATATATATATATATATATATATATATATATATATATATATATATATATATATATATATATATATATATAAATGAATTTCATGATAGGGATAGCTAAGTCTCTAGGATCCTTAATTGATTTTGATGCAAGCAAAAAGGCAAGTATAATTACTTATTCCATGTTATGTGTTAATGTAAATATAAATTAGGTTTTTATACTTCTATACTCCATATTGGGTACCTAAAACCAAGCTCTAGAATATGAGAAAAATATGTTGAGATGAAAGAAATGTGCTAAAATGGGCCATTCCATTAGATTTTTCCGACTCATAAAGAGCCCATGGAAGACAAAGAGAAATACTAAAACATATTTGGCAATATAAATCCTCCAAAGAAGGAAACAAAGATAAAATGGATAATATGGAGGATAAGTTGAAGGAATAACTCCTCATGCCATAAAGCAAGAAAATATAGTTCAACCTCTAGCACAACCTTCCCTGTGGAAGAGGAGATGGTTAATCATAAAAAAATATATCTTGATGTAGTGGATTAGATGATACATAAGGAAGATGTAATGAAAGAGAAAGTTCAAGATAGTAATCCTAATATAGAGGACAATTTGTAAAATAAGATTATCTTAGGTGATCATGAGAAAAAGAAGTCTCTAATCCTAAAACTATAGAAAAAAATTCGATCTTGATTAGATTTCAGATGGGATCAAAAATATTAAATATGGGGAAATAATTATATGAAAAGGTATTAAAGAGAGTCTTGTTCCATAATATATTAATTTATACATTACAGAAGAGGATTTTAATAAGTTAGAGGATTTTACCTATACGAGCATGAGGAGAACCTCAAATTTCTAGGAATACCCTCAAAAGGTAAGCTAAAATAATATCAATAATCATCAAGCTCAAGATCCACTAGTATCACACTACAGTCTAGTAAATCAACACAATATAGTTGGGTGCACTGGCACCTCACTTAGAAAAATGTTCAAGAGCTTACCCGAAGCATTCACAACTCCTATGAGTTCCTTCTAGGGCGAAAGTTACGACACGATTCCTAAAAACATGATTGACATAACATGGAATATATATTTATATGCAGAATATGATTTACTACATTATATGAAAAGATAATTGAGCATAAAAAGAGCATGTATTCATTCATCAAAACATACAATAAGTAACAATATCTAGACACTAATTACACCATGTGTATCTCTGTGTACTTTGGAAATCCATACTATATTATCCATTACAAACACATGACTTAGATACTTGTTAGTGCATAAAAAAACTTGTGCATCCTTATATACAGATATGAACACACTTATATACATGTATTCACCACATACCCACTCAAAAAACCTTACATGGACTTCGATACATATAGATAGGGTGGAAAATTTTCCTTCACCAATTACATGATTTAATGTATTAATAAAAAGTCCTATAAGTAGCTTCCATGCTTGCGCTTCCCTATAATTAGTCACCATCCTACTTTACTCAAGTTATAAGTGATGTATATAGATATGTCCACTTGTTATAAATAGCTTTCTCTATTTCCCATTCCATGTTATAGTCAGCTTCCTCCATCCATCCATAATCTATTTATATCCTAAATCCTACATGTGCATCATTTGTACTATCCATTTTCGACTTTTCTTGGTGAATAAACCATCTTATGCTTTTGTCTATTTTTATCCCTTTCCACTTTTTCAATTAACTCATGTTCTTTCTTCCCCGATGTGTGAACCTTCCACACGTCCTCCTCTCATACCTCTACACACACCTTCACGCACTTCTCCTTGTGTAATTTCTACTTCCATGCTTCTGCGTGCACCTTCACATACCCCTCTATCTCGTACGTGTGTGTCTTCATACTTGGTCATTTCTTCAATCCAACATTACTCCACACTAGGGGTATTATTCATGCTCGACAATAATTGAATCGATGAATGAAGGAATAAAGAATCTTTTCCGAACAAAGAATCGGGAAACTCCTAAAAGAATGTAAGGAATAAATAATGAGTACTTTTGTGTGCTGCAAAATTACGATCAAGGCATTGGTAGTAGTTCCAGAAATTCTACATTGATTAATGATTCTATCTATTTCCATTCTTCTAGTGTAATATTTGACCTTCTTGGTGCTGATTCAACAATATTGGGTAATTTCTCTAGGGTCAATTATCTAGCCTTGTCCGTAGATCCTTAAAAATTATACCCTAATCAACAACCATACCTTCTAGGTTATCCACTCTCCTCATCACCATGGTCTACACCTCTCTTATCCTTTCCTATATTCTACCGTGCTTAACCTTAGTAAATTCTTTCTTTTCTTCTACTTCATGTAAAAAAATTGTTTGTTGCCCTATTCCTTGTGTACTGAATGAAGCTCGTAAGCGGTCCAATTCCACTTCGTCTTCAACAAGGCATGTGCTTATTATTAATGCATATTGAACCTACCAAAAATATTCTCAGCCCTCTTTGTGGCCTCCTTCATCTTGGTGCTTAGGATTTCATACACCTTTATTATTTGTTGAACCTTTTTCTTGTTCACTAATGCCTATAGAGTATCATTGAGCTTTATTCACCTAATCTATTAACAAATCAATAAATTCTTCCAGGATATCAATTTCCGTACTATTATTCATCTCTTCCTTGGAGGCTATGTGTGGACATGAATTCCTATTGTGTGTAATTAATTTTTCCACTTTGGTATTTACAAAGGTAAGATAGGTTTTGGCATTATTCAAGTGTATAGAAAACTTCTTATTATTTTACTTATATCCTTCAGGTCCTCCTGCGATTCATGTAATTATTCTCCCTTGTTGATATTCCCTCTCCCTAATTCGACAAACATTTTATTCAAGGCATTACTCACTTGTTTTTCTAAAAGATGGGTTGAATCCACAATCAGTAAAGACTTTTGATGGGTCCTTTCTCCCATGAAATTCAATGACTAACTCTTTCTTCACCTCAAACTTTGGCTCCTCAATATATGTCTACATCACGAAGGAAAACATATTACGTGTGCATGTATGGTATTTGTTCTTGTTGAACATATCCCAACAATATAATTGTTGGGTCTCAACGAATCTTTGAAATTTTTCTCTGATAAGCTTGGTTGTATCATCTTGGTATGACAAGCTTGGGTGATGAGGTGACCTTGTTGGAGCAGATCGTGGCTTATTCCTTTGTTTTGATCCCACCATTTTGCATTGTATGCAAGATGTTTATAATCACTAATTTTACATTTCAAGATTTGAGATTTCCACAATGTTTGAACTATCACTTCCTACGGGTACTATATTTATGAGTACCATTCATCGTGTACTTCCTCTATTGAGCTATTTGTATTTGGTATGATCTTCCTTGGTGTCATTTCTTTCTTGATTTAAAACTCCTAAAACATTAATCCTAAAAAAATGCATGCCCTAGGTGCTCAAATCTACGTCGAATTGTGAATTCCATGTAACTATAAGTTTTATTTTTTCAATCTTCAAACCTACCATGTGCCCAACCTTGCAAACCATTTCACACAAATTTGTACTATGTCAAACCCTCTTATAGCTTCCAAACCCTTCTCGAAATCCTTCCAATAGCTTCCACTTCATTGTTTTCATTAAATGTAAGGAGATATATGGTTCTTAAACTACTTTTGGTCCCTTTGGTTATTGCTTGGTCAGAATCCACACTAATTTGCACTGGTTTGTAAAAGATCTAATGCACACAAATTGTTAATTCACAAGGTGAAAATGACAACTACACTTTCTCCCTTTTATAGATTTCTAATTTTCTATCACATTAAATGCCCACACCTACCACTAATTTTATGGATTTAGTACGTCTTTTTCATTTTCTCACCTTTTCCATAGACTCTAGAATCTTTGTAACCTTTTCTCATATATGTAGTACTCCTTAACCATCTAGCGCACAACTACTTCTTATACTACATAAACCTCTTTTCATGTACCTTCTTGTGGCATACCTAATCTTCCTCTCGTGCCATATACCAAGTAGTTTCCCTTTCTTCTTACCTCATGTTATATTGCTCACTACTCCATCATCACTAGTTTCCTTATGAACAACTCTACCAATCCGTGGGAACTCGCATCTTATCAATCCAATCATCAAGATAATTTATCCGAATGCACACTCTTGCATGGTTAATCACATCAATAATATTTTCCTTGTGTGTCTTTTCCATCTACCTTACATTAATAGTATGTGCGGTCCTTTTCCTAACATGCATTAACTGTTAGCATAGTCTACATATATTATCTTATTATTATACTAGTTGTTATCTATTCCATTATTCTCTCCTTCTTGTTTGTATCTTCTCCATCCATTCAGGGGAATATTGTTTATTCAATATACCTATAAATATGTATCGTGCTTCTATAAATATATGGAATAATAAGAGATATCTAATCTCTATTCTCTATCCACTATTTTAGCCTCTTAGTTTGGTATTAGAGCTGGTCTGCAGTCCTCAGATGCGTGGAAAGGAGAATAATACTATTATTGCATTTTAATTCTTCCAAAATTTGGAGGGTGAATACCTTGCGTAGACAAGAGAAATAAACTATGGAAAAGTTCCTACGTACATAAGGAGAACACTGCGTGGAGGTAAAACAAAACACCAGCGTGAAAAGTTTCTCCTACTCATGGCCATGTGGGAGGAGATTCAGTGGTCTGCGTGGAATAATTCTAGGGGATCTAACCAAAGTATTGTTTGCTTACTACGTGGAGGTTTAGCACCCAATGCAAGAGAATATTATTTGTTGTTCTTTAGAAAATTATCATCTTATTTTCTCCTGCTATGTGTATTGGTCTTGCATGAAATAGAACCTGTGTTGAGGCTAGCAGTGTACAACACTTTCAAAAAATGGAAAGGAACTTTGCGTGAAGGATTTTGTTGACAAGAGACAAATTCCTCCTTCTACGTGGAAGTGTGGAGTTCTATGTTATTCAAAAGCATCAGCAACCAATAGAAAACCTGCGTGGAAATATGAGCATAAGCATATACATGGACAATTTTTTGTTTTTTCTCTACTGCACGATTCAACCTAAAAATGCGTGGGAATAATGAAGAGAATAGATAAATTTATTTTTTATTTTACAAACTTCTCATGCATGTAAGATATTCACACCTGGGTAGAGGAGGAACAAGATAGAAGTTGTTTGCTGCATGGATAGAGCTGTGTCAAGCATGGAAGGATGAAGGTTCTACTGTCTGAGGAGCATTCTTCCCTACAGGAGAATTTGTCTTTGTGAAATCCTGAAAGTCTCTTAATATAATTAAAAAAGTGCTCAGAGAAGAAACTTGGAGTCTCTCAAAGCGATGCTAAATGTCAAGCATAAACAAAATGATCGAGATTGCTGAAAGCCGCAACGTTGACTTGCCATCCAGAGAACACCGTGAAGAAGCTCCTGAGAGCTTCGGGTTCTACTTTTCTTTGTTAAACAAGCTTCGGAACACTAGCAATCTAGTCTTCAACAAGCTAGTTTGATGAGGACTTCTTGAATATTTCCTTTTCGACGTCAGCTGCCAAGCAAAGTGAGTTCGGGAAGAGCTAGAAGCTAGGTACAATGCTGACTATGAAGATGAAGAAGAACACCCCACAAATCATTGTTGTCTCTCAACACGTGAGTATCGAGAGCATCTACGAGCCAATACTTCTCATAAGTGAGTAAAAGTTGTAATAACTCTTGAAATAAATAAATAAATAAAAATTATTATTTTTATTACGATATCTACTCCGAAGTTGCTTCTTTCCGATGCTCAGTTACTTAAAGGGCCCAATTTTGCATCCTGGAAAACAAAAATGAGGACAATCCTTCAGTTTGAAGGATTATGGGGCATTTTCATAGGGTTTGTGACCGTTCCCATAGCCCCAAATGAATTAATAAAGTATGAGATGGCTAGTGCCAAATCCTTGATGCTGATAATGCTCAATATCGTGACGATGTACAAAAACATGTTCAAAATGTGGAGAAATAAAAGGAGTCCTATGATAAGTTGGCAACAATTTATGAAGCCAAAAATATATTAAGATCCTCCATCTTCAGTCAAAGATGCACAACCTCTCTATGGGGTCAGATGAGAAAGTTGAGGAGTTCTTACATCGTGTGGCTAAGCTGCAATCGGAGTTGTTAGCAATCGGTGAAATGGTGAACAAAAAAATTCTCATGCCGATCACCTTGAGAGCACTCCCTTCTCAATTCCGAGTGTTTGTTACAACACTAAATGTATCTAAAAAAATAGTGGCATTCAAAGAACTCATGAATTTGTTGTAATAGGAAGAGGCCATAAATTCAGCCCAGGAGGAGACTCAGGATAAATCCTTATTCTCAAAGCCATACCATGGCCAGAAGAATTGAAAGGGTCCCCTAGAGAAGCCAACTCAAGTGCAACCAAATCAACAACAAAAAGATCAAAATTCAAAGAGGTGGTGTCACATTTAAAGAACCAACACTCATGAAACTAACAACTGTACAATATCTTGAAACAAGGGTCTTCAAGTCAAACAAACACATCAGGGTGTGAATATTTTCAAAAGTCCAAATGACATCCTGTTGGAGAAAGTAAAAGGGACATCTCGCAGCCCAACATGATAATGAATCTGATGAGGAAACATCAGAGGAGCCCATTGTGGTAAGAACCTTGTACTCATCTCTCAGACTTCACATCCCACAAAGAGAGTCTTGCTGATAGACTCCGGTGTAAGTAAGAACATGTAAGGTGACAAGGAGATGTTTTATTCACTCGACGAACAACCCACTGATGATCGAGTTCGGATATCCAATGATAAAGAGTATATTGTAGAAGGAATTGGAAATGTCACCTTTCCTTTGGGACCACAAAAATGTATGCTTACAAAGGTACTATATGTTCCTGGATTGACTACCAACCTCCGTCGCTGACTCAAATTTATTGAATCATCACTGAAGGTAGAATTTCTTTTCAAAAATGGTATCAAATCATGTTTGATCTCACGAAAAGGTAATATTATTGCTAGAGCATTTATAAAAGATAAGTTATTTTCTTTAGATACTATTTCATCTTTTGTAATAGCTTTATCTGCATCAATAGTACAATCTACTACACTCGGCATTTTAGATATGGACACTTGTCGGGGTTACTTCATTACACCAGATGAGTTCAAAAGCAATGGTCCATGGACTACCCAAATCATCTAGTTCCTTGCCTATTTTTCCCCTTTGTCTTGCATGAAAAAAACATATAGATCCATTTCTGCGAACACCTTCCATGCCAAGAAGTGTCTGGAGGTAGTTCATACTGATTTGAATGGACCACTGCCTACTTCATTTTCAAGATACAAGTACTTCCAACTGTTCATGGATGACCACTCTCGTAAGATGTGGGTGTTTTTCTTGAAGGAGAAAAGTGAGGCTATTCAAAATTTCCAAAATTTCTATCATCGTGTTGTGAAAGAGACCAGACAACCACTTCTACTTTTCTCAGATCGAGGGGGGGAATTCACATAAAAGAAGTTCTTGGCCTGCTTGAACCAACAAGGTGTTAAGTAAAACCTGACTACTCCCTACACACCCCAGCAAAATGACATTGTTGAGCGTCACAATCACATAGTGATGGAGATGGCTCGATGCATGCTAACAACAGAAAAGCTATAGGAATGTTATTGGGATGAAGAATTAGACAATCGTATATCTTCTCAACAGGCACCGATAAAGATTCTATAAAATAAAATGCTAGAAGAGGTATGGAGTGGTAGAAAGCCATCAATTTCTCATTTACGAGTATTTGGTTGCACAACATACATGTATGTCCCAACTCATAAGAGAAAGAAGGTTGAGCCAAAGTTACTCTCGTGCATCCTACTTGGCTATAAAACTACCTCAAAGACATATTGTCTCATGGATCTTGAGACAAAGAAAATATACGAGAGTCGAGATGTGGTTTGTGATGAGTCATCCTTTGACTCAGTAGTGACAACAAAAGAACCATTACCAACCACCTCTCACCGACTAGTCTCCGAATCAGATGATCAGCTAGAGGAGACTACTCAGAGAAAATAAATGCTGCCAACAGAGCTATTTATTGACCTCGAGAACCTGGAGAATGTGACTCCACATCAATCCACATGGAAATGACATAGTTCTTCTCAAAAGCATCCAAGTTCTCATTCAAAGTGGGTACAAAGAACCATCAAGGACTCACATTTGCAACAACTCCCAGATACATCATCCAAAGTAAAAACAAGGAGTCAAACAAGAAATTAGGTAAACTTTGCACTCATTAGTTCATCGATTAATAGCTCCAAGCTTGATAATGTTCGTGAAAACTCATTCAACCTTAGTAGAAGGAAGCCATGGATACAGAATATGACTCACTCATGAAAAATCAGACATGAGAACTTGTCGACCTACCTACAGGATAGACACCCATAGGCTACAAATGGATTTTCAAGACGAAATATAAGGTATATGGATCCATCGACAAACATAAAGCACGTCTTGCAGCTAAAGGATATGCTCAGAAAGATGGCATCGAATATGAAGAAACCTTTGCACCCACTGCAAAGATCAAGATCATCAGATTTGTTTGTGCATTGGTAGCACAAAAAGGATGGAGACTTCAATAGATGGATGTCAAGAGTGATTTCCTAAATGGTGATCTGAAAGAAGAAGTGTAAATGACCCAACCTAAAGGATTTGTTGATGAAGAGAATCCTATGAAGGTGTGTCATCTCATCAAATCATTGTATGGACTGAAACAAGCTCCAAGGGCATGGTATATCAAGATCGACGATCACCTTTTGTAGCATGGGTTCACTTGTAGCCCCTCATATTCAAATTTGTATATAAATAAGGTAGGAAAAGAAATTGTCATTCTTGTTGTGTATGTAGATGATATTGTGATCACTAGCAGTTCAAAAGATCAAGTTGATTTTGTGAAGAATGATCTCAAAAGAACCTTCAACATGATAGATTTGGGGCTACTCCATTATTGTCTTGGCTTGGAAATATGGAAAAAGGACCATCACATTTTTGTCTCCTAGATAAAGTACACCAAGACACTCCTGGAAAAGTACAAAATGTCTTACTGTAAACCTATATCCACTCCCATGGAGAAATGCTTGCAACTTTCAAGATTCTAGGACTCACCTCAAGTAGATGCTACTCTCTATAGGAAATTTGTTGGCGGGCTCATCTATTTGACATATACCAAACTAGATCTATGCTATGCTGTCAGCTATGTTTCCAGGTTCATGCAGGAACCGAAGAAATGTCACTGGACTACAACAAAGCATGTTTTAAGATATCTCTGAGGAATAATTGATTATGGTCTAGAATATAAGAAGAATGATAAATTCTAATTATAGGGATACCTCGATTCTTACCACGCTAGATCTATTGATGACATAAAATCAACCAAAGGATACATTTTTCATCTTGGACTTAGACCTATCTCATGGATAAGCAAGAAGTAGAATGTTGTTTCTATCTCATCCACAGAGGAAGAATATTGCGTCGCATGAGGAGCTGTATGTGAAGTGATATGGTTATGTTGCATTTTGGATGACCTAAGAATTCCTGAAAAATAGTCACCTATTCTCTATTGTGATAATCAGAGTGTGTTGAAGCTCATGTAGAATCCATTTTTTCATGAACGAACAAAGAATATTGAGATTGATTTTCATTTCATTCGAGAGCACATCTTGAACCATCACATTCAGCTCCAATCATCCTACTGTAGCAAAAAGTTTCCGACATTCTCACAAAATCTCTTGGAAAAGTGAAATTTTAACTTTTCAGGGGTCACATTTGCAAGAATAATGTAATAAGGGGGAATGTTAGCATAGTCTACATATATTATCTTATTATTAGACTAGTTGTTATCTATTCCATTATTCTCTCCTTGTTTGTATCTTCTCCATCCATTCAGGGGAATATTGTTTATTCAATATACCTATAAATATGTACCGTGCTTCTGATAATATATGGAATAATAAGAGATATCTAATCTCTATTCTCTCTCCACTTTTTCATACTCTCATTAAAAATGAATCATCTCATGCACGCAAAAACACTAATTACAAAGCAACATAAAATATAATGATTTGTTGTCTAATGTGTGTTTTCTAGTTCTCATTAAAGTGTAGTCAATGAACCTTGGGAAGTGACTCCGTAGAGTAGTTGTTTGATGCAACTATTTGTTTTTCATTTGGAGACATGGAATAAATCTTGGTAGTGACTATTTGAAAATTCTTGTTAGAGTAGGAGTTAATCAACTAAAAATTTTGTGGGTGTTTTGAAGTTTGGGTGACCAAAACAATGTTCCGTTGTGCACCGAAATCGGTTGATTCTTGTACTTCCTCATAAAATTCATTATCTTGCTAGGCCACAACATGTCCTTTTTCCTTCCTTGGGTGAGGATTTCATTTGGATTGTTGAGACATTATGACTAGATGTGCTCTCCTTGTTGGAAATTTCCTTGTGTGAGGCCATTATACAAACTAGTAGTGTCGTGGGCATTTGTGATGCACATGTGACACCATCAACTTATTTTTGATACTTATGCTATTGTAGTTGTTTTTGGGATTTCTTCTAGGACTGTTTATTGGATTACTTATGTTGTTGTCCCTTTTGAGACTTTTTCATGTGTTGTTGTCTCGATATCAATGCCTTATCTTCAAACTCCATGTGTGTTGTCTAGATGGATTCTTCCAGTTGGAGAAAAATCACCAGTTCTTCAAATTTCACCACTTGTTTTGTGATGTTCAATGTTGTGATGAAAATATTGAACTAGGAAAGAAGAGCTCTCAATATGATAGGGAATAGTAGCATTTCCTCCAACTTCTCTTTGAGCGCCACAAGCTTTACTCGTAGTTTTGCAACATGATCTATGAACTCCTCTACTTTCACTTCATCTTTCATACTGAGCATATGAAGGTTTGACTAGAGATGGAGGATCTTTGTTTGCTTCTTCACCTTGTTGATGGTGGATAAAGCATCCCAAGTGGCCTTTGATTTTTTTGCATTCCATACATGAGGTTTAACTTTGTTAGAAATGCTAAGAGTGATCAACATTAAGGATTTTTCATGTGTCTTTTCATACTTTGTCTACTCATCTGTGCTAGAGGGACGTGCTATTTTTTTAGTGAAAATTCTCCAAATCTCCCCAGACTAGATAATTATGTTCATATTCATCTTCTAGGAAGCATAGTTTTTCCTTTTCAAGAGCCGGGCATTGGAGATAAGAAATTTTGGTGTGGACATGGTGTCAAAAAATTATTATTGTATTAAAAAATACAATTTCTTACATATGAAGAAGAGAATGAAGGTGAGCTTAGTATGCTCATGTAGTGAGATGCATATGCTTGTGGAGGCATTCTACCTCACGTTTTCATTTGTTTCGTAGACTTCCTCGAGCTTGGCACAAATCTTCTCTACTTGGTACCGCACGTTGAACAAGAACCGCTCAAGTAGTCCTTGGTGCACTATGTCCTCAAATTGAAAGTTGTCGATGTTTAGGTTACTTTTGAGAAATAAAAACTAGAAACCAACACTCTCTAGGGCTTGATCTTGGCCTCTTAATGGAGATACATCTCCATGGTTACTTCATGCATACTACTAACATTGGTTGGCATGATTAACATGTGCTCATGTGTTCACGGTTAAGGTTCCACATGGTGGAGTCTCCTATTAAGTTTACCTCTCATGAGAAATTTTTCCACATTTTAGTAGGTTCCTTTCGATGCTAAAATGATACATATGCCTCTTGGTATTTTTCTAATTCAAAGAAATTTTGCAAGACAAATCGAGTAATTTCCCATACACTATACCCGAGCAGTCAAACAGTGAGAGAAATGAAATTTTTGGATAAAAACATGTCTACAAATTGTTTTCAAGCCATGTCTTCCACACCTTCCACGCATATCTATCCTTTACGGAGGTCTTCCAAACACTCGAAAAACAAGAGAAAACAGAAAAATTCCAAACTTACGTCATGTTGGTCTCGCTGATAGCTAATCCTTCCATGCTAAAAAGTCCACACTAAGGTCCCTATGTTGTTCGTTGTGCCACTCGATTTGCTCCTCCACATAAGCCATTAGATCCTCTCCATGTAGACCAATGAAAATAGGTCTCTTCTTTCTTCTATGTCTTCTTTGTACACTAGACATCAAAACAACAATCAATCTAGTAATTCTATCCAAAAATATGTAGGTGATGGGCGTCAAAAGAGTTCCTAGAATTTTACTCCATGAAAGGACACCAAACCGTTTTCGATACCAATTTTCGCAGGAGAGAGACAAAATAATTTGATTATTTATTTAAAGGGAAAGCATTTACAAATACATGTGGAAAATAGTTAGGAGGAAGTTGGTTACACAACCGAATAATGTAATTACACAATCAATATAATATAATTACGATATCATTAAATTCATTAAATTTACAAAGTGAACCTTATAATATGTATTCAAATTTACTCTTAATAGACCATGTTTTTATATTATGAAGTAATGTTAAGTTTTTAGGGTGTTTGTAATTTTTGTTGTATTAATTTAATGTTTATATTATTATAAGACATAATAATGTAAATGCTTATATATCCATTAATTCTTATTTAAGAAAATATTTATGTAACCTTTTATTTTATACAAAAATATTAAATCGCTGCATAGACGTTTTATATCATCTATTATATGATAGAACAAATCCATAGAAATATTGCATTTGCATCCCTTATAGTGTTTTTGCACCTCAAGTACAATTGCTAGTATATTAGTAATAGCATCGTCTTGTTAGCGCCACATAGATATAAACTAGGAGTTGCTCGTATAGGTGTAATACTACACCATAAAATTTGTAATTAAGTTGTTTTATATGACGGTTTATTCCTATATAAAAGAAGTGGATATTGTGAGAGTGACATAAAAGTTAATTGTCGTAACGAAGTTGATATTGTAAATTACTATATCATTATAGATTTAAAAACACATGGGCTCATTTTTTACATTGTAATATCAATACACAATAGTGTACAAATAGTTTTCCACATCATTATTAATATCATTTGTGGTGGAATCCATCTCAACTTCTACCATAATCAAGCTATATATACATATGAACATGGAAGATCCATGTAAAAGTAAGAAAAAAACAATATCTCAATATGAGGAAATGTGGAGGAACAAAAACATACATGTGTTAAGCAGAACTATAGTTTCATAAAGTGTTTTATATGGTATGGATATGGATTGCCCATAATGGTCAACCCCCTTATTGATTCTGACCAAATGTTGCACTACATTTCCCAAATGAGGGGCTCAAACTCCATGTAGATATCCTAGTGCTTGTGAAAGTATGAAATCAAATATTGATTTCCCTCACTATGATTTCCCATGTTCGTTAACATGAATAACATTATAACTAGGAATACTTCATATGTACCCTTCATGAGTGTTGAATAAATAGTGCTAAAATTAATCACAAAAGTTGAGTTCTCATAGGTAGATGAACTCAACAAAAATACCCCTTGAATTTCCCTTTTGATAATTAAATATTTGATAATGATTGATTTAAATTTTATATGATTTTGAATTTGTCTTGTCTACTTGTAACATAGTTTGGAGTGTTTTAGACTAGAATACATTATGCTCCTAATTGTTTTCCTTCATTTAGGGAACTTTAGGGAAATTTCTCTTGAGATTTGATAGATATTGCTAGAGGAGGTATTTATAAAGATAAGTTATAGGCTTACCAAGTGAGGAAACGTTTGCGCTTTATTTTCCTTTATATGTCACCATAGAATATAATTTTACATTAAGGATGACTAGGAAGTGGAATTACGATAAACATAAAAAAAATTGACCATTGGAGTGATTTGGATGGATCCTCTAAGTAGGACACAACCAACAAGTGCTTTTATCCATACTTGAGACCAATGTCAAAAAGGATAAAATGTTGAAGATAAATATCTAGAGAAATATTCAACATGGGAAATAATATGTAAACGAGTAACTAATTCTATCCTAAAGGAGTCCGACTAGCTATGTGAGAGAATAACAAGTATTTTGCAAGACTTCATAATAAATAATATAATGCATTTAAGTTGTGTTTGTGTGAGAAAGTCATGTCCGGAAGATTTAAGCCAAATCAATATTTTTAACCACATAATTACCAAATATAGGTTTGTACGATCTCTTGGTATCCAATTTTTTTCATTTCCCAAATATTTATTCCACCTTTCTCCAGTCCAAATGGAGAGATGAAAAATCTCTAGAATGTAGATTTTACATTAGTAGAAATAACAAAAATTTCTACTTGGACACCATCTATAACTAAGAAAACAATAAAATTACACTTATTGCTTTGAAAAAACATTAAAATTTTCATCATAGCACTAATTAAGAAGGAAAAAAAGACATTACATTCTTGTATATTCCATATTATATTATATTTATTTTCATTAAAAATGAACCAACAGTTTTTAATTCTAGAAGGAAAACAAGATATTTCCTTGTCATATATTTTATATGAGATGTCAATTGATCCACACAATTTAAAGAAGTCAATATCTTCCATGACAAAAATTCACTAAGACATTAAGAAGTGTTGGACAATTAAAAATTCAACTATTCTCAAGTTCTATAACAATATATGACTTCTTCGCTATTACTCGATTACAAATTCACATGATAGGAAAAATTTAATTAGAAAGATCCATAAATACATTATTTGTAGATACATTGTTTTCCAACTTCCTATTCCCTAAGAGAAACCCAAATAATATGCAAAAAGAACACGTAAAAAAATAAATAAAAAAGTAAAAACCATCTATTTAACATTCATTATCACACATGACCTATTGAGCCCACATAAAATCGAAACCAGGTTACATATTGGGCATTTCATAAAATCAAATCAGCCATCACAAGAAAACTATTGTGATCCTTATTTCGAGCCTTTATTAATAAACCTTGATTGTGATTTAGAGGCCTCACTAGTTTGCAAAACCAACACAATAATAATGGAAGCAACACAAACTTGATGGTTTATCCCACTTTTACACTTATTTCACATTAGAAACTACTTGTACATAATTAATCTTCGATCTGAAAATCAAATTTAACTAGCAATGATGCACACACATTTCTTTGCTTCGTATTGATTTTCGATGTAAAAATTGAGCATTATATCCTTTTGTATTCTTAATAAAAGAATAAAAAATGCAAGTACTGTGTAAATATTTAAAGAAAAGAAGAGAATTGACCAGCAATTTTACACAAGAATTGATAACGGAGTTTGGCACTTGAGGCCTACGTCTCCGGGTCCGGTTGAATAGGAACAATCTATTAAAATCTTGAAAATAATTCTTTACAAAGAATTATACAAAATTATGACCTTCTCACAGTCTTCCTCTATCAAAAATAACAGGGGTTGCTTTTTACATCTCCTCAAAATTCCACTCCTAGCTCAAGTTATGAGCATTACAATCTTTTAGCACAGACCCGAATGCTATTCAAATAAAATAACTCTCCTTTTATAATGTTTCCAAGCGGTTGGCGCAATGGTTAGGCACCTAAACTTTTGCATGGGAGGTTAGCTGTTCAAATCCCCTCCACTTCTCTCTCCTTCTCCTTAGGCGGATTTGTAGTGGTTTATCCCACATTGTGGGTGCGTGAAAGAAGGAAGGCATTTAATAATGCAAAAAGGGGGTGTTTGTATTGGCTTAAGAGCCACCTTAGCTACTTAGGAAGTGGGCGCATTTGTTGGTTGGATAAATATGGCGCATGGATGTGTATTTTTAGGCACCTAGAATAATGCCAAAGATAATGCGTGGAAATGGTAATTGGGAAATTGGATTAAATGCGTGGAATATGGAAAAAATGCGTGGAAATGGTAATTGCATAGTTTAAAATGGCGTATCATATAGTCCCACATGCATAGCACAAATGCAATTACAAGCATATATATACACAAGTTGGTATAGTGATAAAATGAGAAGGAGGCCAAGACACCCCTCCATAATCAAGTGTGTCGAACCTGGCTGAGGGCCCCCAACCAGTAAATAGTGGGGTCCATTTGTCTGAAAACGAGTGTCCAAGACCGGCATTCCCAAAAACCTCTTTTAGTTCATCACACAAATTGTCCACGTGTTGCAATATAATTGAAACACTTGGCGAGCGTGCACACGTCCAACCTGCACAAAAACTCCAAATTTTGCCAGTTGCCTGAAAATTTCAGCGGGCTATAACTTTTGCAAACGAGCTCTATTTCCTGCAAACAAGATATCGACAGAATCGTATAATTTTTCTCCACGCTTTAAAAATGACTGCAATTTATTCTGAAAAGATATTAGATCAAGAGTTTCTCGTGATGATCCTCCGGATCATTCCTTCCCACTGAGAAATTTTTGGACCCCAAAAGTCAACTTAATTAGTGAATAGGTGAGGGTATTTCTCCCTCACCTTTCTAGTTTCCATCCATTTAGCCTTGTTCGGATGCATGGATTTGAACCCAACATGAAGATAATCAATATCACCCCTTTGTGAAGTTCTTACTTTCCTATCCAAAATGATGTCTTCCTGCAACTCATCAAGATACTCAGGAGCAAAATCATCAATGGAAGGCATTACATTAGAATCATCATGATCAACAATCATAGGCGGTTCATACAATCTTAAATTCTCAACATTTACAACTGAGTATATTTGCATATATGGAGGTAAATCCAACTGGAAATCATTATTACCAATTTTTTCCAATATTTGGAAGAAGACCATATCGTATAGGTTTCAATTTTTACCTTCACCGTCGGTCTTTCCTTGCGATGTGAAGCCAAACTGAATCACCAACTTTGAACTTGTGATGAGTTCTATGTTTATCATGCCTAGCTTTGTACTTAGCCCGACTTTTCTCCAATTTTTCACGGACATACCGATGAACTGTTATATTCTCTGCACAAATCTTTTAGCCTTGTCAGAATCACTTGAACCATTAACATCAGTTTTATGTCCATAATATATATCCAATGGAGAATTAGGCAGATATCCATAACAAGTATCAAATGGAGACTTCAAAGTAGAAGAATGTAAGGCACAATTATAAGCATGTTACACATAATAAAGATGTTCATCCCATAATTTAGGATGTTTGTTACTATAGCCCCTAAGTAATTGTACCACTGTGCGGTTTACAACCTCTGTTTGACCATCAGTCTGTGGATGAAAAGTAGTGCTCTTTTTCAGTTTTGTGTCCATTAACCCCCACAATGTTGACCAAAATTCCCCAAGAAATCTAGAATCCCGATCAGATATAATTGAAGTAGGTAAACCAAAATGAACCCAAACAAACTGAAAAAACAAATGTGCAGTTCCCTCACCAGTTATTTGTTTAGTACATGGAACCAACACACACATTTTGCTAAATCTTTCCACTACCACATATAAGTAATCATGTTTCTTTCGTGTCATGGGCAAGCCTCCTACAAAGTCCATGGAAACACTTTCCCAAGGCCTTGTTGGAACATGAAGAGGAGTGTAAAGTCCTAATTTCTGTTACTTGGCTTGCTTTTGGCACAAAGAACACATCCCTTAATATACCTGTTTACATGTTCATGCATTCTAGGCCAATAACAATATTTTTGTAAATGTGGAATTGTCTTACTAACACCAAAATTCCCTGAAATAAGAGAAGTATGTGCTTCCCTAATCATATGCACATGCTCATTTTCTGAATACAAAGTTTTCGAGTAATGATATAAAAATCCTTCATGCAAATGATAATCTTTTCTCCTACTTTTTCCCACTTACTAGATCCTCATACACTTCTCTAAAGTCAACATCATTTACATATTGTTCCTTGTAACTAACATGAGCCAAAGAACTATGCTGCAAAAGAATAGATACTACTACCACTTTGGTGGTCTAGATAACATGTCGACAACCTTGTTTTTGAATACCTTTTTTATACCGATTACAAGATGAAATTGTTGCAAAAATCCCATCCACATGAAATGTCTAGATCGCTGCAATTTGGTTTGATTTTGTAAGTATTGAAGCGGTTGATGGTCAGTATGGATAATTGTTTCTTTTCCCATTAAATAATGCTTCCACTTTTTAACACTTTGAACCAAAGCATACAACTCTTTATCATAAGTTGGATAGTTTCTTACCGCACTTGTAAAGGTTTCTGAATGGTAACACACTGGTCGTTTGTTCTGCATCAAAACTGCCCCCATTGCGTAGTCACTAGCATCTATCTCAATCTCAAATGAATGTTGTAAATCCGAAGTGCCAAGATCGGAGTGGTACTTATCTTCTCTTTCAGTGTATCAAAGGCTTTTTGTTGTTTTCCTCCCCACTAAAAGACCTATTTAATACTTGTCAAAGCATGCAAAGGAGATGCAATATATGAGAAGTTAGAAATAAATTTTCTCCAGTATTGAACTGCACCTAGAAAACTTCTAACTTCCGTCACATTAGTGGGTCTAGGCCATTTCACAATAACCTCTATTTTTGTAGGATCAATTCTCAATTCTCCATTTCCTACAATATAACCCAAGTAAATTAAATATGTTTTTCCAAATTCACATTTTGACATCTTCAAATACAATTTCTCTTTCTTTAGTGCATCTAAGACTTTCTGGATGTGTTTAACATGTTCATCCCATGACTTACTGAAAATAAGAATATCATCTAAGTAGACAATAACAAAATTATCAATGAATGGTCTAAATATTTCATTCATAACTCTCATGAATGTTGCCAGTGCATTGCACAAACCAAAATCCATCACTAACCATTCAAACAATCCCTGTTTCATTTTAAAAGTAGTTTTCCAAACATCACCTTCGACAATTCTTACTTGGTGATAACCACTTCTTAAGTCTAACTTAGTGAAATAATTTGCATTCTTTAATTGATCCAGTAAATCATCTATTCTAGGAAGAGGGTAATGATTCTTTATAGTAATCTTGTTTAAAGCATGGAAATCAACACACATTCGCCAAGTGTCATCCTTCTTAGGAACCAATATAATTGGTGAACCACATGAGGATGTACTTGGACGAATTATACCTTGAGCCAAAAGTTCCATTACCTATCTCTTGATTTCCTCATTCTCTACTACTGACAACCTATACATTCCAATATTGGGAAGAGGTGCATCCTGAAGCAACTGTATCTCATGTTGAACCCCTCTTTTGGGAGGTAGACCCTATGGATCCTGAAAAACATCATCAAAATGAGAAACAATTTTTACCAATTCATCCTTATGTTTTAGATCGCAAGTCTCAAAAGCCATCTCATGTTCTTTTTCTTTGGCTTTGACCACCATGAGCACAAAACTCTTGCTTGAGTTTACAAGCCTTTTCATTTGACCTGTAGTTACCAAGGATAGATTATTCTTTTCACGGTGAGCTCTAATAATAAAATCAATTCCATCCTTTACAAGAAAATATTTATTTTCTTCCCTATATAAGATTACTTTATGCTCATACAAATAAGGAATTCCCAAAACCACCCCACAAATATCCAAAGGAACTACATCCAATTCAACCTCATCAATAAAATTGTCGTAATGTCAAATCTGAAAGTACAAGTTTTAGTTACTGCAGTTTTACATCATCACAAACCTAGCCCAAAGGATAAGGCTTAGGATGTGGTTTAGTTTTGAGTCCTAATTTCTTAACAATCTCCTTAGAAATTAGATCAGCTTGAGATCCACTATCAAAAGAGTATCAATTTTCATATGCTTTGAAATTACTCTAATGTGGAAAAGCTCATTCCTTTTCTTATCATCGGGTATAGTTTGTTTACTAGAAGAAGATGTAACATCTGTAGTGCTATTGTTGGAAATTGAAAGAGTTGATTTACCTTGAAAACTCATAGTTGTGATTTTGGTTTCATCACCTAAATCAGAACCAAGGTCATGCACTACAAAGTATTTGTTTTCTTTTCTTTTCCTTTCTTAACCATCCATTTAGGCTTCTTTTTAGGATGTAATTTCCAACATTTAGACTCATCATGGTTTTTTTTACAATGATTACAAAATGGTTTTTCATCTTCCTTCTTAACAGTAGAGTTTGTTTTATGCTTACCCTTTCCTTTTCCTTTTCTTTCGAACTTTTTCCTTGATTGCTTATTCTTCGATTAATAGAAGAGAAAGAGGACTCCTTTGTCATTTTCCTCGTGCTTCCAAATGGGTTGCTTGAACACATCGCATCAAGATTAGTAGGACCTAAAACAAGTATCATATGCCTTAGATAACTATGCAATCCACCAATATATTTGAGTAGTGTTTCTTCTATGTTTAGAGAAATTCCTAGAATTAGAGCCCTTTTCCTAAATTCCAATGTGTATTCTTGAACACTTTGTCCCTTAATTTGTCTTAATGTTTTCCAATCCATCATAGCTTGTTGCTTATAACCAAGAGGATAAAATTGTTGCCTAAGATTTGAAACAAATTCAGACCAAGAAGTGATTTCTATACCTTTGTTTTCTTCCACTTCCGAAGCTTAATCTCCCACCAAATGAGTGTTGTGCCACCCATCTGAAGAGTTGTCAGATGGATCTTTGCTTCATCATCAACAATTCTTTGAACCCCTGCAATATACTTCTATCTCGCTTGACCTAGTTATCTAACTTCTCGCATTTAGCTCTCCAAAGATACATAGGCAATTCAAACTTGATATCCAACTTTAATGAAGGAAAATTAGATTTTAAAGAGTCTCTTTTTGGAATATCAGAACTAGAGCTTTCTTCTTTCTTACCTCCTCTAGTTCCCTTTTCCCTTTTCCTATCTTGGTACATTTCTTCCACCATTTCCTTCATCTGTTGGAATGATTGACAAAAATTTTCTTCCACTTCCTCTCGATCCGCCATTGTAGGACTTCGAGATCATGGTACCAATTTTGGGATCTCCTTCAACTAACTCTCCTTCACCCTTCTTAGATTGAGACCTTGTTAACATCCAACACACAACTTGCAATCCAAAACACGTTAATCTGAACCAAAAATCAGTCAAAACCAGCTCTGATACGAATGATCAAAAAATCAAATTTAACTAGCAATGGTGCACACACGTTTCTTTGCTTGCAGTATTGATTTTCGATGTAAAAATTGAGCATTATATACTTTTTATTTTTAATAAAAGAATAAAACTGCAAGTACTATGCAAATATTTAAAGAAAGAAGAGAATTCACCAGCAATTTGACACAATAATTGATAATGGAGTTTGGCGCTTGAGGCCTACGTCTCAGTCAGTTGAATGGGACCGATCTATTAAAATATTGAAAATAATTCTTTACAAAGAATTATACAAAATTATGACATCCTCACAATCTTCCTCTGTAAAAAATGACAAGGGTTGCTTTTGACATCTCCTCAAAATTCCACTCCTAGCTCAAGTTATGAGCATTACAATCTTTTGAAGCACAAACTGAATGCTATTCAAATAAAATAACTCTCCTTTTATAATGTTTCCAAGCAGTTGGTGCAATGGTTAGGCACCTAAATTTTGCATGGGAGGTTAGTTGTTCAAATCCCTCCACTTCTCTCTCCTTCTCCTTAGGCGGATTTGTAGTGGTTTATCCCTCATTGTGGGTGCGTTAAAGAAGGAAGGCATTTAATAATGCGCAAAAGAGGGGATGTTTGTATTGGCTTAAGAGCCACCTTAGCTACTTAGGAAGTGGGTGCAGTTTTGGTTGGATAAATATGGTGCATGGATGTGTATTTATAGGCACCTAGAATAACACCAAAGATAATGCGTGGAAATGGTAATTGGGAAATTGGATTAAATGCGTGGAATATGGAAAAATGCGTGGAAATGGTAATTGCATAGTTTAAAATGGTGTATCATATAGTCCTACATGCATAGCACAAATGCAATTACAAGCATATATATACAAAAAGTTGGTATAGTGATAAAATGAGAAGGAGGCCAAGACACCCTCCATAATCGAGTGTGTCGCACTGGTTGAGGGCCTTAGCCCCAGTAAATAGCGGGGTCCATTTGTCCAAAAAAATGAGTGTCAAGACCGGCGTTGCCAAAAACTTTTAGTTCATCACACAAATTGTCCACGTGTCACAATATAATTGAAACACTTAGCGAAGCGTGCACACGTCAACCGCACAAAAACTCCAAATTTTGCAGTTGCCCAGAAAATTTCAGCGGGCTATAACTTTTGCAAATGAGCTTCGTTTCTTGCAAACAAGATATCGATGGAATCGTATAATTTTTTTCTCCACGCTTTAAAAATGATGATGCAATTTTTTCGAGAAGATCTTAGATTGGTGTTTCTCGTGAGGATCCTCTCGGATTGTGGGGAGGAATGATCCAGAGGATCCTCACATAGAAACACCGATCTAAAATCTTCTCGAAAAATTGTAGTCATTTTTAAAGCATGGAGAAAAATTAAACGATTTCGTCAATATCTTGTTTACAGAAACGGAGCTCGCTTTGCAAAAGTTATAACCAAATTTTTAGCAATCGCAAAATTTGGAGTTTTTGTGCAGAGTTGGACATGTGCACACTCGCCAAGTGTTTCAATTATATGCAACACGTGGAAAATTTTGTGGCAAACTAAAAGAGGTTTTTGGAAACGCCGGTCTTGGACACTGTTTTGTGACAAATGGACCCCGCTATTTACTAGCCAGCCCTTAGCAGTGGTCGACACACACTTGATATGGATGGAGGGGTGTCTTGGCCTCCTTCTCATTTTATCACTATACCAACTTGTGTATATATATTCTTGGAATTTCATTTGTGCTATGCATGTGGGACTATATGATAAACCATTTTAAAATATGTAATTACCATTTCCACTCATTTTTTCCATATTCCACGCATTTAATCCAATTTCCCAATTACCATTTCCACGCATTATCTTTGGCATTATTCTAGGCGCCTAAAAATACACATCCATGTGCCATATTTATCCAACCAACAAATGCGCCCACTTCCTAAGTAGCTAAGGTGGCTCTTAAGCCAATACAAACAGCCCCTCTTTGCATTATTAAATGCCTTCCTTCTTTCACGCACCCACAATGTGGGATAAACCACTACAAATCCACCTAAGGAGAATGAGAGAGAAGTGGAGGGGATTTGAACAGCTAACCTCCCATGCAAAAGTTTAGGTGCCTAACCATTGAGCCAGCCGCTTGGAAACATTATAAAAGGAGAGTTATTTTATTTGAATAGCATTCGGTCATCTGTGCTAAAGAATGTAATGCTCATAACTGAGCTAGAGTGGAATTTTGAGGAGATGTAAAAAGCAACCCCTTTTATTTTTGACAGAGGAAGACTGTGAGAAGGTCAAAATTTTGTAGAATTCTTTTTAAATAATTATTTTCAAGATTTTAATAGATTGGTCCCATTCAACTGCACGTGAGACGTAGGCCTCAAGCGCCGAACTCCGTTATCAATTTTGTGTAAAATTACTGGTGAATTCTCTTATTTTCTTTAAATATTTGCACAAGATTTACAGTTTTTATTCTTTTATTAAAAATACAAAAGGATATAATGCTCAATTTTTACATCGAAAATCAATACGAAGCAAAGAAATGTGTGTGCACCATTGCTAGTTAAATTTGATTTTCAGATCATCTTCGCATCTCTGGGAACTATTGCAAAAATGCATGGTAAATTTTAAGACCCCCTCAAAAAAAAAAAAAAAAAAATCACATACATTTGTTGGAAAATATGTTAAAATGGATTTTAAAATTTTTTGAAAGGTTTGGCAAAGTGTTTAATAATGGTGACGGCTGGAAGCAATTTTTGACTAACACTATATATTGTTGTTGGAGAGTATATGATGTCGGCCAAAATCATATGTAATTTTTAGAAAAATTATTTTTTGACAATAGCAACTAAAATGACTAGCTTGATGAAAAATATATCCTCAGCAAAATATGGCGCAAATTTTTTTCAAAAAAGTGATTTTTTGTGAAAAAAAATGCAACTTTTGCTAATTTTGTATGGAATATTTATTTGTTGAATTTTTTTGATGTTAGCAGTTAAAATGATTGTCTCAATGAGAAATTTTTTCTCCCAAAATATGGTGTAAGAAAAAAATTCGCATACTTTTTTAATCCATCTAGCGACATCAATACCAGCCTAATAACATAGAAAAATGCTATTAACAAAGAAGCATGGAAAATTGGATACCGATCGGTAGGATTTTCCCATGCTAACAACCTGGTATCATTTTCCCATTCTACTAGCCGGTAGCTTTTTTATGCTACTAGCTAGTATCTTTATTATGCTACCAAACCGGTAACTTTTTTATGCTACCGACCAATAGCATAATATATGTTGTGGTTGATAGCATAATACATGCTATTGATATTGGTAGCATTTTTTAATACTACGGTCAATAACATGTTTTATGCTACTGACTGATATCATATAATATGCTAGCAAGTTGGTAGCGTTAAAAAAGTTACAAGATGGTAGTATAAAGGTGAATATCAAAAATTTTAATTTCGCGCTAATGGAAAATTGAATTAAAATTTTTAGATATTGGTGTAAATGCTAGGTGAATTGAACCCTAAAATTAACTTGTACATAGAAAATTTAGGTGAAATAGACAAGGTACCGAACCCCAATTTTTTTCCAAACCATATTTTGAAATCCAGAATATTCGTGAATTAATGAAGATTTACCACTAAAATTTTCTATGCAAAAATTCCATTGGTATCTAATGAAGAAAAATCAACTTCTCATCATTTACAAAAAATTCACCGGGCATTTTATTGCAAATCATTTATGAACTTGTTTTGAAATAACCACTTTATGTACTCTACAATCTAAAGCAAGAAGCTAAAAGAACATCATTGAGAATTGTTCTCAGAGGCACCATTCAAATTTTGACCATTGGTGACCTGGAGTAGTCTAAAATTTACCTTTTCTTTGTTAGGAACATACAAAATAATATAAAACTTGAAGTGTTTAGTTTACATATCATAATGTACAATGATATACAAGATGCATACGAGGTCCATAATCCTAGTCAAAAAAGGAAAAAATAAAACTTAAATTTTGAACCAACTATTCATTATTAGACCTTGAAATGTGTTTTATAACTATGTAACAAAGCATGAAGATTAAATAAATGCATCATAAAAATATTGTATAAAACAACGAACTTTAAATTCATTTTTCATGTTACAACATTACATACATATTTCCATGAAAAGTTTGCCTTCCGAAAAATAGATATACACATATATGAATAGAGGTAGGTATACACAAAGTTTGTTTTGCACAATTCCAACTTTACATAAAAATTAAAAAATTATATTATTTTTTTTTTTAACACATAACGAAGTATACTCCCTTCAATAAACAAACTCTATATATAATGGAATGTAATTTATCCTAGACAAGGATTAACCACTTATTTGTTTCTATCTACACTAAAAAAATTGTTAGACCCACTAGACACATCAACAACAATTAGAATGTGCCAGAAAGATAGTATCTTCCCTTAAATATAACAATAAATGTACATCTAAATTTTAGAAAATCAATAATATATAGCCTAAAAAATATGGATGTATTTTAAAATTATTTTTTCATATCATATCTAAGATAAATGATACAAAATATATTTTGGGAAAAAAATTATTGAAATGCTAGAGTATTAACAAGTAGGTATGAGTCCCAATTTAAAAATAAAAACAAAAAGACAGTTTTAATTTGCAAGTTGCATTTATACGGTAAAAGGATTTTGTACGCAACTTGAATATACATGAATGGATTGTGGTCTAATGGTAGATACAATAGTATAAATGAATTTGATGGAATTGAAACCCTCATTCCTTGACAAGTATATATTGATAATGAAGTCAATTATTAAAAAGATATTAGAATTGTAATACCCATAATGAGCTATACCCCTTCAATAATAAACTACACATATAATGCAATGCATTTTATCCTAGACAACACATTGTGTCCACTTATTTGTTTCTACCTACATTGACCAAAAATGGACTCGTCACCAAAAATATTTAATGTATGGGAAAGATAATCTCTTCCTTGAATGCAACAATAAAAGTATATCTAAATTTTAGAAAATCAATATTATATAGCCTAAGAAAAATATTGATGCTTTTTAAAATTATTTTCCAGACTATATCTAAGATTTAGCATACAAAATATATATTTTTGAAAATAAATAAATGAAGCGCTAAAGTATAAACAAGTAGGTATGAGTCTCTATTTAAAAACAAAACAAAAATAGAGTTCCAATTTCCAAGTTCCATTTTTAAGGCAAAAATGAGTTTGTATGCAACTTGAATATATGTGCATGTATCAAATGGGTTGTTGTCCAATGGTGTGTACGATAGCACAAGAGAATTTGGTGGAATTGAAACCCCTCAATCCTTAACCACTGCATATTGATAATACGGTCAATTATTGGATCAAGACAACACTATCTTTTACAAACTAAAACAGTCTACACGTCGATCAAATGTGAGACCAGACCATTTTATCCAACAAAAATTACAAAAAAAATCCACTAGGACGTTAAGAAATATTGAATGTTTAAAAATCTAACTATTTTCAAGTTGTATAACGATATTTGACTTCATAACTTTTATCGATTACAGGCTCACATGATAGGCACACTTTAATATAAAAGAACCCTAAAACCATTATTTGCACATCCATTGTTTTCAGGTTTCCTATTCCCAAGAAAAACACAAATACTATGCACAAAAAAAACATGTTACCAAAATAAATAAACAAAAAACAGATATTTTCTATTCATTATCACACATGCCCTCTTGGTCTCTCCTAGACTCTAAAACCAAGTTAGATATTGTGCATTTCACAAAATCAAATCAGCCATGATCATAGATAATCTATTTTGATCCTTATTCCAATCCCTTGTGGCTAGATATTTCTTGTGATTTAGAGGCCTCGTTAGGTTGTAAAACCAACCCAATAACAATGGAAGCACCACAAAAAATCAATGGTTTATCCCACTTGTACATTGATTTCACATCAGAAACAATGTATACAAATTTTATCTTCACATCCGAGAGCTGTTGCACAAATGATAAATTGGTATTTTATGAAATAAAATCAACTTCTCATCCTTTACACAGAATTTAATAGACATTTTATTGCAAATAATTTATGATCTTGTTTTGAAATAACCACTTTGTGTAGTCCATAATCCAAAAAGTGAGAAGAGCATCATTGATAGATGCGTGGTATGCACCATTCAACGTTTTGGCCATTAGTGACTGGAGTAGACTTAAAATTTACCTTTTCTTTGTTAGGAACATACAAAGTAGCTGCCAAATTGAAGTGCTCATTGTACATATCAAAACGTACAACAACACACAAGATATATATGAGGTCCATAATCCTAGATTAAAAAAAATAAAACAAAACTTAAATTTTAAGTGACAAGTGAAAGAAGATGCTACAAAAGTAAGCTTTTGCACGGGTTAATCGCGTGCTTTTAAAAGCTCCATATCTGGTACAGTGCTATTTCATTTTCTCAGGCATAGTGGACATCCATTTCAAGCTCTACATAATGCTTTTGTGGGGACGTTCTACTTATTTCATCTGTTACTCCACTTGTATGTTACGTTGTTTTCGGTTCAGATATTACACTCAAATAAAGTGTTTGTGAACAGGCTATAAATTCTCCTCGTGCCAGAAAGAATAGGCATAATTTTCAGTTGTTAAAGTTAGTATGAGTTGCAATATGGAAACATTAACAGAGGGTGGTAAGATCTCTGAGACAAAATCCAAGCTGAGTAGTAGTTCTACTACTACAACTAGTACATATTCACTCTATGCAGCAGTTGCTAATGAAGAAAAA
Organism: Taxus wallichiana var. yunnanensis; assembly: GCA_018340775.1. Lineage (NCBI taxonomy): Eukaryota > Viridiplantae > Streptophyta > Pinopsida > Cupressales > Taxaceae > Taxus > Taxus wallichiana. The sequence goes on from CM031243.1 coordinate 77,615,258, forward strand.
CAAGATACCAGCAGCTTGACAGATAATGGCAGCGTCATACAAGGTGAGTTTTGTCTTCATTTTCACCTCATCATACAAACAAGTATGTTTTGTCTCGATATGAATTCTAAATTATTGGTTTGGATGGATGGATGTATGTAACAAAGACAAACAAGTGGAGGAGACTGATCAGGCTGTAAAAGTGAGGCTCTACCTCCTTCCATCTATATTGTTTATTGTTTTCTAAGTGTATTTGTATTGTTTGATTAGGAAAGTAACGATTCGTGTGTTTCATGTTTGAGCTGTCAAAGGATGCAGGGAGTACTGTAGCTGCAATTTCAACCAGGGAAGTGGAAGTCCAAGTGACAGCAAGGGGAGCTACTGCCCCTGGTGTCGGCTCTGAATCCCCCGGACAAACTCATGAATCCGCAGCATAAATACTGCTCTATAAATCTTAGTATTATATTATATCACGAGTGAGTGTGTTTCACTTTGTGCATTATAATCCTTCCATCATATTATGTCATCTCAGTTTCTCCTACTTTCATGTAACACTTTCTTCATGTCATGTAAGTGTTAACAAGAGTTGCCCTTACATTATGACTTTCAAAACAATATATACTCTTGTAGCATAAATTATGGAGATAAAATGAGTGGAATATATGCTCCCTTCTAATACATGGGATGAAAATATGAATCACATCTCTCAAAATTTGGTGATTATCCACATCACGTGTCAAATACATAATAAAATTGTTCATGTGCAATATAGTGTTATGCATAAAATTACCCCAATGGCACAATTATATACATATTATGAATATTGATTCATGATAACAATGGGAAATCCTAATACAATATGAGTTGAGTAAAATCTTGAGATTTGAATATTATATATCGTTCTAGAAAGACAAAATGATTAATTAGAGCACAAAAATGGAATGAATTCATTGACATAGGCTAGAAAATGATGAAATAGGTTATTTAGATGTTGAAAAATATTATTCCAACACCATAAACACTATTTACCACATTTAACACATTCATTTAAGATAATATTGGGCACAAAACACATTAAGAATGAATGCACACACTTTAACTAACCATACCAAATGAAAAAACAACATATAATGATGATATGGGATCACAATTTTCTTGTACACAATGTTAACTCAACAAAGACAAAAAGATAAATGATTTAATACATCTTATTCAAAGTGATAGCATGAATAAATACAAGTGGTAGACGGTTAAGTGCAGTTTGGATATGAACCAAATACCTCATTGAGAGAAACCGTGGAGGTGTGTATAACAGACTAACCACAAGTTTTTAATGTTTACAATGTAATATAGTTATTTACAATAGCATTCCCCCCTTATTACATTGATATTACAAATGTACTCTCGAAAAAGTTCAATTTCACCTTGCCAAGAGACTTGGTCAATATGTCTTCTACGAAGAAGTTGTTGGGAAATACTAGAGCTAGATGTAGTGCTTTAAGACTTATTATCAAATGTAATGACATTCGACCTCGATGTTCTTTGTTCATTCATGGAAAACTAGATGAAATACACAAGCTTCAACACACCATGATTTTCACATTGAGTGATAGGTGGATTTTCTTCAGGAATGTCCATATTAGCCAAAATGCAACATAACCAAATCACTTCGCACACAACTCCTCGTGCGACACGATATTCTACCTCAGTAGATGAGAGAGTGATAATAGTTTTCTTCTTGCTAATCCATGAGATAGGTCCAGATATGGCATGAAAAACATGTTCTATTGTTGATTTCCTATCATCAATAGATTTGACATAGTCCTAGTCGGTATATCCCTACAAAAATAACTAATATTTCTTTTGATATTCAAGACCATAATCAAGTGTGCCTCAGACATATCTCAAAAAATGCTTCGCTACTACCCAATGACATTTCTTTTTCTCCTATATAAATATGGAAAGATAGGTAACAACAAAGTATAGGTCTGGTTTGGTATAAGTCAACTAAATGAGACTCCCAACAAGTTTCCTATATTGAGTATCATCTACTCAATGTGAATCCTAGAATTGAGAGAGGTTCTATTAGATTAATTAATATTATATTATTTTATTTCTATAGTTGGTTATACTAACCAATTAGATGCAAATTATTCACGGTTCTCCATTTAAGGGTTTCTTTGTATAACCGTTTCTCTATACGTATAAATTGATATACATGTATTGTATATTTCAATCAAAAAAATATGTTATCTATATTATGAAACATTGTTAATAGAGCTTATCTCCTTGGCGTGGCATTTTGAGTAACACATAATAATTTGGCATTTTTTTATCTTTGGTGTTTTGGAGAAACACGTGATCTTTTGATTTTTGGCTGAAAATGTGGATGTAGTGACCTATCTTGAAATATTTAGCACCCAATGTTCCAAATTATTAGTGTGAGCAAAAAAATTTCGAAATCCTTGAAAAAAGAATCGGTGTGTGAAGATCCTTTGGCATGAAATGATCAATTTTGGAATTTTATTATTTGAGTTTGTAGTTCTTAAGGTGATTAGTGAAATCAGAATATGTAACATCCTCATTTTAAGACTTCAATAACAAGGGATTTGTTTTTATTTATGCTTCACGATTTAAATACCCATATATTTAAATCCACCATAAATATTAATGTTCACTATTCCAAATTCACATAATTTAGAACAAAATTCATTTAACTAATCCATCTCATAACAATAAACCATATGCAAATGTCATGACTCGGTATTAAACCGATCTCTCAAGTTTCTTTATATCAATGTGTATACTTAGTATACTTGTGCTTTTCTTTTCTTGTTCCATTAAGGGTTAATAAAGTGTAAACCTTTAAAGATCCTATCTCGGATATCTCTGTAAAAATACCCATATGACATCACACATCTTTAGCCCAGGTGAAGTCAAGACAACAAAATCAATAGCTTGCATGATACTTTGGCCAACGTTTTAAGAAATGTATTCCTTGATTTTATTCCTGGAAGAAATACTCGTTAAAGTAATATGTCTTTACGCACACTCTAAATTGTTATCTAAATTAGAGCTACCTTGACTTACGTCAATTACTTAAGTGTGGGATTACAAATTTAAATATGCATTATTCATAATCATTAAAGCATACAATTTCCATCAAAACACATAAGTGTCATGTTCTTATTCTTTGTTGCATTTAATGTAGGCAAAAAATCACACATTAATTATTTTCACACAAAATCCCTTAGGAATAGTTTAACTATTCATAACTATTGTGTTTAGGTATATTTTCATACTTTTACAAAGTAACATAACCTATCAATGCGACCAAAACACGTGAATAAAAAGTATAATATTTTACACCATTAATTAGCCCTTTATTTTTAATTTAGTTATATCCAATAAGCATCCCCTTATACATAAATTCATTATAATCACTAAGTTATCACAACTATTTTAATTAATTAAACAATCATATAGATAAAGAGATCAACCTTTACAAGTCACTCTACATTGTACAAGTACAACTTGTTTTCATCCAAGCTAAGTAGAATTAATCTACAACCATATAACTTGTCATATTACATAAGTTTACTTAGGCATTCAACCACAATTTGCTTATTTCATAATTGATATTTAATCAAATAAGGCATATAGTACTTCAATAGTGGTTACATTATTTTTAATATAACTAATGAAGTCTGCCTTTCTTTTACAAATGAAACACAACTAAGTTCAACAATTATCATCCAACCACTTTCATTCAAGATAATATAATAAAGTGAATTGTCTTTATTTCATTCTGAATTCAATATCAAATTCATGTTTCAACAATTAATCAACAACTTCTTTTCTGAACAATTACAATATAATGCCATAGGCCTTTCTTATTTTCAAAATAGAACTACATAAAATAATGAATACAATATTCATTTATTCAAATCAACTATCTTCAATCAATAAAACAAATGCAAATTTTTATACGTCTTCCTGTTTCCCTCTTTCACGAAGTCCATTTGCAAGATTGTTAGCATATATCAATTTATACTTAACCGAGCATGATAAGAACTAAATCTACATAACATTATGTTCTATCTAATAATTTCATAAAAAGAATGCTACTTTTAAATGAAATTATTCTAAGGTTCAAAGAAAACATGCAAATATTTTGATTGAATGCAACAATGATATCATAGAGTAGCAGATAAGGAAAATAAGATGACATATTACATCATTCAAGTGATTCGACGCAAGTATTTCCTTAGGACAACATAAGTGATCCAATCAAACATAATGGATCACAATCAATCATAGAAGTACTAATACTAGAATAATAATAATTGGTCATACATATAATCCATACTTATATAACAATAGTTACGTTATTCTAATCCAATCAACACAAAAAAAATCACACTACTTTAGGTAGTGTCGAAATCTGAATATCAATATTAAAGTCATATAAGCCCATACTTATATCATAGTAACATTATATTCACCAATAATAATTTCAGCTAGGTAACTTAATTCAATTAAAGCGACATATCACAATCATCCCAGACAGAGCATAAGTTGGAATAACAATGCTATAGCCATATAAGCCCATACTTATATCATTGTAACAATATTTCAAGTTCACAGAAGTATGTAGCCATAACTTCTACAAACAATATATTTCATATTAATCTAACAATACCTTCACAAGGTAAAAACCTTTTTCAACATATATCTCTAAGTTATATTCAATAATAACTTATACGAATTAACAAAAATACACTTGATAATGCAACATACAGTCTTGTATAACCTTTAATATAGTAAAGCAAAAAGAGTTACTTCCTATTACAATCATCATTATAGGATCAACATTTAAGTATGGTCATAAACCTAATCTTGATCATACTTACATATGAGTAAAAACTTGTTTAGCTTAACATAACAACTTAACCACTATGTCTTATAAGACTTACTCATATATATGTTAAACATTCTTATCACATTAGAGTAATTCAAGAATAATATGCATACAATCAAGTTCACAGATCTCACCTCAATAAATTAAAACCAAAATTTTAGATATATATTCAAATAATAGTTAGATCCTGTAACGTAATCATAATAAATTAAGTTATACTTCATTATCTGATATAACGGTCAAGACAACATTGGATAATAGTAACTATTACAGTCATTAGGTACTTGACATATCATTCATACATATTAATTAAGTAACTCTCAACATGAGATGATCATACCAAACCTAATCGCCTTCTATCAACAATTTTAACTCACAACTTACCCACATCTCTATTATTTCTCTAATCACAAGATAAAATTTCCTTTGTTCGATGATCAATCAAGGATAAGGGTATAAGTGATCTTCTAGTCGGGATTCAAAAAGATAAGAAAAAGATTCAAACTTCGCAGGACTCAAGATTCAGAACAACATTACATCCGGAATCTTATATCAAGTAAAATGAAACAAATATCTTCCATACCAGTGTATGAAATTGAGTTAGACTTAGACTTACTCATTTTTATTCAATCCTAAATTCATCCATCACAAAAAAACTAGTATCGATTGGTTTTGATAAAATCCATTAATAAAGAAATCAATACGTATAGTTGGAAATAAATACTTATTACCAATCTACTTGAGACGAAGGCTCGACTCAATGTTGTAAGCAAGACAAGAAGATCATAATAATCCTAATATCTTATCACATTCAAGAGGGGTGAGTATGAATTTAGTCCGGGCAAGGGGCATATAGATAAATACACTAAACTAGAGGTTGATTAAAGTTATCTACATACAACCGAATCGGGTATTAATTCCATGAACCAATGTAAACCGAGTCATCCTCCCACAAACCAAACAAAGTCTAGCTAATAACCAACAGTTTTTACAAAAGAGTTACAAAGGCAAGGAAAAACACTCCAAAGAAGGCATACATCTCATCTTAGCTGTAAACAATTAAAACACATGTACATACTAGAGGAACAACGTCAACCCAGCCGGTTCAACTATTGAAAAGTGTATTCTAATGAAGGATGAATATGAGAACCACTTAAGGGAATCGATTTGACATGGTATACCCATTAATACTTAAACCAAAGAAACTACCCATGGAGTCGATGCAAGCCAAATCGAATTGATAACCAAATTCAAACAATAGGAAGGATAATCAAAACAATAACCATAGACACCAACAACTTATAAGGTTTAGTTAATGAATTCCCATAAATGATTAACCAAAACAATTCATATTCCTAACAACACCAACTTCCAGATCTAATATTTCTCATGATAAACATACATTAAACCCTATGAAAGATAAGTATCCACGAACGAAGTTACAATGCCTCAAACAACATGTAGATGCAACTATCAAGGTATTCGTTTATAAAAACACAAACCAAGTAATGATAATGAAATGCAATGATATCAAGGAGAAAGATGGTATGATACACACAGATAATCAAATTTGGAGAAAATATTTAAAACCCGGAACCATAAAATTCCATTTCAAGAAAGAGCAACATTCTATTCATGAAGCCATTAAATAGTGAAAAATATTTCAAAGAGTCTATCATGCCTAGTAGAGCTCTTGAAATTCCTCTCCGAGCTCTCAAAATTCTTCTCCAAGCTTTCACGAAAAATACCATAAAAAGATCGAACTGGATTCCACAGAAACCATTTTTTCTCCATCTTTCCAGTTTTATAGCCATTTCATTTAATGTCTTCCACTATTTCCTCCACCATGCAATTGGTAAATCCAATTTTATCCAAAAATGAACTATGAGTTCGAAAAACAAAAGTCGACAAGTAGAGCTAAAGAGCTCTAATGATCGAATGAACAATGAAAACCAATCCCTTTCTTTTCTCCCAAAATCATCTTGCTTCTCCCGTGGTTTTTTCTTAATCAATGTCATAAATTCAAAGACCGTGAGTGTCATTCATACTCCTAAATCCCATCAATTGTCACCTTACCATTTAAACTTAACAATCAATCAAATAGTTTAAAATTCATTAAATAAGCCTTTAGTCACCAATTTAATTTATCATGCATGACCAAGTTTTACGAAGTCCTTGGCCAAAGGGTGGCAGTGGTCCTTTTAATAAAATAATTAAATGGCTCAAGACAAGTATGGGTGGAACCCATCCCATTTAACCATGTTACTAACCCATTTCAAGAACGCTAACCATGGTTAGGTCTTAGGGGTAGGTTTAAGGATCTCATAGATAGATTAGGATCTATCTAAATTAGCATAAGCCATCAACCTTAGCTTAGGTTTTCATCATTTAATAAAATGTTCATATAGTTACATTAGACCCTTATAAAACTTTAAACATCACCATTAGAATAGGTTAGACTAGGTTTTCATAATATAAGGAAAATAACAAGACCTTACCACAAATTATATCTGAGAATAATTTAGGAATTTAATAATGAACTTGACTTTCCATAGCAAAATTAAGCCTTCATAAAATTATTACAACCAACAACTATATTAGGTTTATCTGTCTCATAATCTATGATTAAAAATTGTAATCCGTAATCAATAAGAAACTAAGTAATCATTTAATTTAAATTCATAATCATATATCGATTTAGGATAATACCTTGGATCACTGAAATTGATCCAAGGTGCTATCCTAATCAACTATTGATACCAACGTAGGAATTATATCCAGACATTAAAAATCTTACCAGATTACCTAATCACTTAACTGTTCCAAGAACCTGATTTTTACTTTCCACAAATTAAATCACTAAGTCCATTTCAAAAATTAGTTAAGTAAGTACTTCATGATCAACAACCTAAGTAATTTTACTGCCATAATAATGATTAATAACCATATCTTATAAACACTTTATATCATTCCAACAAACACTATTCAATAGTTCAATAGATCATAACAAATCGTAACACAATCACATGCCAACGTTTGCCAATCCACTCATAAAGAAGTTAGTACTAATATCAAAATGGAAGAGGTATTAGATACCTCTCCTCTAAAAAGCATCATCGTCCCGATGATTAACTTAATTAAACATAACTTTAATAAAATAGGTAATAACATAATTCATTCAACTATCAAACTCTCAACCAATAAGCAAAATTTTACAAAAACTTAAATTTCCAGAGGTTCATAACATCATCATAATGGATTTACTAAACACTTATTCAAATTTTTAAAAAATAAAAATAATCCTTAAAAATAGTTATTCAATCAACCAATCATTATTATAAATCAAGTACATCAATTATTTGACGTAAGAAAAAATTATCCAAAAATAAAGTTTTTCAAGTATTCTCAATATCAAGATGAACGCTATTTTAATCTTTCCTAGAATGTACCAACTGTCTAATTGGTATCACCATAATAGTTTTAGGTTCCAAAGTATTTAAATCCTTTATTTTTCACTTCTTTTTTAGTTTGTCGATTTATAATCGCAACATGAATCGTCTTATTTGGATTGTTCTCCTTGTTTCTTAAGGGGAAATCCTTAGCATAGTTACCATTGTCACCACATTTAAAGCAACCAATGAAATGTATCTACCTTTCAAACCTGTCATTCCTACCGTAAACGTCTTCTTTCCCATTCTTTTTAAATTTTATAGTAGTATTGTTTCCACCATTATGAGGTTAATTTTTCTCTTTCTTCCCCCATGTCTTTCTAGGTTACAATGGTGAAGGAGTGCCATTCAATTTATGCTTCTTATCTTTATGAGCAGCAATGGGTTGGAGATTTTTATCCTCCCTAATGGCCTTCTCAAATACTTCTTCCATCGTTGGTGGCCCATGTACATCAACTTTTCCACCTATTACAATTTTTAATCCCATAATAAACTTCCTTGTGTGAAATTTCTTGTCAATTTGATATTATGAAACATTCTTAAAGATTTTGGTAAATTTCTCCTAGTACTCGCCATATCATTTTACCTTGTTCAAGGTTATGAAACTCGACATCTTTTGGTCATAATATAATTGGGGTAACCAACGTTCTACCTGAAATAGGCCTTAAACTGGTCCCATGATATGTTTTCATTATCTACTCCCAATTCCACTTTCCGGTTATCCCACCATGAGGACACCTTGTTGGAGAGCTGATATGCTCCCCAAACTAATTTTGTCTCATCTAAAAAGTTCCTTATTGTGAAGTATTTTTTTCATTTCACTAAGCCAATTCTCAACCCCATCCCCAGAGTTGTACCATCAAACTTAGGTGGACTAATTATTTTTATGTCTTTTGACAACTCATCCACCAAGCGTGCTCTTGCATTATGAGGATGATTGGGTAAATTTTCATTATTATTAGCCACATTACTGTTGTTTCTAGCATTGGAATATTTAGCATGTATAATGTTTTCAATATGTGGAAATCTATGAGACTCGTCAATTCAGACTAAACATTATTTCCATCCCTTTATTGTTTAATTACAACAATCCTACTCCTTATGTCCAATAGAGCAGCAAGGATCTCATCCATTTTGAGCTATATCTACTTCACCACCCAGAGGATGGTTATTTGTAGCATGTCCCCTTGTTCTAACCATTTTATGTTAACAAGAAATTCAATTTTATTAGTGATGGACTCAAATAGGTCCAAGAGCTGAAACCTTTAGCTCTAATACTAAGATGGAACATCCTTATTTTAATACTTCAATAAGAAGGGAATTTTTTTACTTTATTCTTCTCGATTTAAATACCCATATATTTAAATCCAACATAAATATTATTTTTCATGTTAGAAATTAATATAATTTATAACAACATTCATTTAGCTAATCCATCTCATAATAGTAAACCATATGCAACTGTCATGACTCAGTATTAAAATGATGTCTCATGTTTATTTATATCAATGTGTATACTAAGTATACTTGTGGTTTCCTTGTTCTGCTAAGGGTCAACCAAGAGTAAATATCTAAAAATCCTAAATGGGTATTTGTTACGGATACCCATATAACATCACACATCTTTAGCCCGGTGAAATCAAGACAACACAATCAACAAGTTCGATAATTTGGCCAAAGTTTTAAGACAAGTATGCCATGCTTTTATTCCTAGTTGACATACTTGTAGAAAGGAATATGTCTTTCACCACACTTGAAATTTGTTATATAAATTAGAGCTACATTGACTTACGTCAATTACTTAAGTGTAGGATTGTAGATTTAAGTCTGCATTATGCTTAATCATTAAAGCATGCAATTTCCATCAAAACACATAAGTGTCGTGTTCTTATTTATTGTTACATTTAATGTAGAAAACAATCACACATTAATTATGTTCACATAAAATCCCTTAGGAATAGTTTAAGTATTCATAACTATTGTGTTTAGGCATGTTTTCATACTTGTACAAAGTAACTTAACCTATCAATACAACCAAAACATGTGAATAAAAGGTATAATATTTTATACCATTAATTATCCCTTTATTTTTAATTTAGTTATATCCAATAAACATCCCCTTATACATAAATTCATTACAATCACTAAGTTATCGCAACTATTTTAATTAATTAAACAATCATATTGATTAAGAGATCAACCTTTACAAGTCGCTCTACATTGTACAAGTACAACTTGTTATCATCCAAGCTAAGTAGAATTAATCTACAACCATATAAATTTTCATACTATATAAGTTTACTTAGGAATTTGACCAATCTTTTCTTATTTCAAAATTGATATTTACTCAAATAAGGCATATGGTACTTCAATAGTTGTTACATTATTTTTAATATAACTAATGAAGTATGGCTTTCTTTTACAAATGAAACACAACTAAGTTCAACAATTATCATCTAGTCACTTTAATTCAAGACAATATAATAAAGTGAATTGTCTTTATTTCATTTTGAATTCAATATCAAATTCATGTTTCAACAATTAATGAAAAATTATTTTCCAAACAGCTACAATATATTGTCATAGGCATTTCTTATTTTCAGAATAGAAATACATCAAATAATGAATACAATATTCATTTATTCAAATCAACTATCTTCAATTAATAAAGCAAATGAAAATTTTTATACGCCTTCCTTTTTTTCCTCTTTCACGAAGTCCATCTGCAAGATTGTTAGCATATGTCACCATACAACCGAGTATGATAAGAACTAAATATACATAATAATATGTTCTATCTAATAATTTCATAAAAATAATGCTACTTTTAAATGAAATTATTCTAAGTTTCGTAGAAAACACACAAATCTTTTGATTGAATGCAACAAGGATATCATAGAGTAGAAGATAAGGAAGATAAGATAACATATTACATCCTTCAAGTGATTTGATGAAATTATTTACTTAGGATAACATAAGTGATCCAATATAACATAATGGATCATAATCAATCCAATAAGTAACAATACTAGAATAACAATAATACGGTCATATAATCCCATACTTATATAACAAGAATTAAATTATTCTAATCCAATCAATACAACAAATCACACTAACTCAAGTATCGCTAAAATCCAAATATCAATATTACAATCATATAAGCCCATACTTATATCATTGTAACATTATATTTAGTCCATAATAAGTTCAACTACATAACTTAATTCAATTAAAACAATAGATCACAATAAGGTCAGATAGAGCATAATATGGAATAATAATGTTATAGCCATATAAGCCCATATTTATATCACTGTAAAATTATTTCCTATTCACATAAGTCTTTAACCATAACTTCTACAAAGAATATATTTCATATTAATCCAACAATACCTTCACAAGGTAAATTCCTTTTTCAGCAGATATCTCTAAGTTATATACAGTAGTAACTTATACAAGTTAAGGAAAAATATATTTCATAACTCAACATACGGTCTTGTAAAACATGTAATACAATACAACAAAAAGAGATACTTCCTATTATAATCATTGTAATAGGATCAACACTCAAGTAGGTTTAAAAGCCTAATATTGATCATACTTACATATAATTCAAAACATCCTTATCTTAACATATAAAATTAACCACTATTTATTATATGACTTACTCATATATATGTTAAGCATACTTATCACATTACAATAAGTCAAACATAATCGCATATGGTCAAATTCACGAGATGTCACCTCGATAAATTAAAACCACACTTTTATATCCATATTCAAATAATAGTTAGATCATGTAACTTAATCATATTAAATTAAGTTATAATTCATTATCCAATATAACAATCAGACACCACCATGTAATAGTAACTATTATAGTCATTAGGTACTTGACATATCAATTAAGTAACTCTCAACATGAGATGATCATACCAGAGACCTAATCGTCTTCTATCAACAATTTTAACTCACAACTTACCCACGTCTCTATTATTTCTCTAATCATAAGATAAAATTTCCTTTTTTGGATGGTCAATCAAGGATAAGGCTATAAGTGAGCTTCTAGTCGAGATTTTACAAGATAAGAAAAATATTTAAACTTCTCAAGACTCAGGATTCAAGAACAAAATTACATCTCGGAATCTAATATCAGTAAAAGTAAAAAGATATCTAGCATACCAAATTATTAAATTGTGTTAGACTCAGACTTACTCATTTTCCTTCAATCCCGAATTCATCCATCACAAAAAAACTAGTATCGATTCATTTTTGATCAAATGCATTAACTAACAAATCATTATGTATATACGGAAATAAATACTTCTTACCAATATGCTTGATCTCAAGGCTCAACTCAACGTTGTAGCCACAAAATAAGATCATAATAATCCTAATCTCTTATCACGGTCATAAGGGGTGAGTATAAATTCATTTTAGTCAAGTGCCATTTAGATAACTACAACAAAAAGAGGATGTTAAAAGTTATCAACATACAATCATCTCGGTATTAATTCCATGAATGAATGTAAATTGATTCGTCATCCGAAAACCTAAACAAATTATAGTTAATAACTAAGGGTTTGGAAAATGGTTACAAAGGCAAGGATAACCACTCAAAAGAAGGCATATAACTCATGTTAGCTTCTAAACAATTAAAATTCATGTGCATACTAGAGGGAAAATGTCAACCTAGTTTGACTATCAAAGAGTGGATGCCAATGAAAGATTAACCCGAGAACCCATTAAGGGAATTGATTCGACAAGGTATAACCATTAAAACTTAAACCAAAGTAGCTACCAATGCAATCGATGCAAGTCAAATCAACTTGATATATAAAGTCGAACAACGTGCAAGCTAATCACAAGGATAACCATAGACACCCGCAACTTATAGGGTCTGTTTAATGAATACCCAAGAATAATTAACCAAGCTGATTCATATTCCTAACAACACAAACTTTAGGATCTAATATTGCTCATAAAAACATACATTAAACCCTACGAAAGATAACTATCCACAAAACAAAGATATGATGATGCAAATAGGATGCAAATGCAACTATCAAGGTATTCATTTATAGAAACACAACCTGCAAGCAACAATAATGAAATACATTGATATTCAGGAGAAATATGGTATGATACACACAGATAATCAAATTTTTAGAAAATATTTAAATCCCAGAACCATAAAATTCCATTTCAAGAAAGAGGAGAGTTATTTTAATAAATCCATTAAATAGAGAAAATATTTCAAAGATTTAGAGCCTATCATGCCTGGTAGATCTCTTGGAATTCCTCTCCAAGCTCTAAAAATTATTCTCCAAGATTTCACTAAAAATCCTAGAGAAAGATCGATCCAAACCTCCACATAAACCATTTTTTCTCCATCTTTCTAGTTTAATAGCCATTGCATTTTTTTTTTCCACTATTTCCTCCACCATGCAATTGATAAATTCATGTTTATCCAAAAATGAACTATGAGTTCAAAAAAGAAAGTCAACATGCAGAGCTAAAGAGCTCAAATGACCGAATGAACAATGAAACCCAATTCCTTTGTTTTCTCCCAAAACCATCATGCTTCTCCCAAGGTTGTTTTGGTTTAATTAATGCCATAAATACAAAGACATGACTATAAGTTATAATCCCAAATCCCACCAACCGTCACCTTACCATTTAAACTTAGTGATCAACCAAATAGTTTAAAATTCATGAACTAATCCTTTACTCACCAATTTAGCGTGCATGGCCAAGTTTTACCAAGTCCTTGGCCAAAGGGTGGTGGTGTCCCTTTTAATAAAATAATTAAAATGCCTCAAGACAACTATGGATGGTACCCAACCCATTTTACCATTTTACTAACCCCTTTCACAAATGCTAACCACAATTAGATATTAGGGTTAGGTTTAAGGATCCCATAGATAGGTTAGGATTAATCTAAATTAGCAAAATCCATCAACATTATCTTAGGTTTTCATCATTTAATCAAATTTCCATAGGGTTACATTAGACCCTTATAAAAATTATACATCACCATTAGAATAGGTTAGATTAGGTTTTCATAATATAAGGAAAATACAAGACCTTACCCCAGATTACATATTCTTAAGAATTTATAAATTTAATAACAAACCAGACTTCCCATATAAAAATTAAGCCTTCATAACAGTAGTAAAACCAACAATTAGATTAGGTTTACCGTCTCATAATATGTAGTTAGAACTCACAATCTAAAATCAATAAGAAGCCAAGTAATCATTAAATTTAAATTCATAATCACATATCGATTTAGGAGAATACCTTGGATCACTAAAATTGATCCAAGGTGTTATCCTAATCCACTATCGATACCAATGTGGAAATTAGATAAAGACTTTAAAAAGCTTACTAGATTACCCGATCGCTTAACTATTCGAGGAACTTGATTTTTACTTTCAACAAGATGAATCACTAAGTCCATTTAAGATATCAGTTAAGTAAGTACTTCATGATCAACAACATAAGTAATTTTACTTCCATAAGAATGATTAATAACAAGATCTTATACTCACTTGATACCATTCTAGCAAACATGATTCACAACAATTCAAGAGAGCACAACAAATCCGAACATAATCACATGTCAACGTTTGCCAATCCACTCACAAGAAGTACTCATATCAAAATGGTAGAGGTATTACATACCTACAATCTAAAAAGCATCATTTTCCTGATGATTAACTTAATTCAACAAAACTTTAAGAACATAGGTAATAACATAATTTATTCGAACATCAAATTCTCAACTAGTAAGTAGAATTTTGCCAAAATTCAAGCTTTCAAAGGTTCATAATAAAATCATAATGGTTGTACTAAGCACTTATTTAGTTTTTTGTTTAAAAATAGAAATCCTTAAAAGTAGTTTTTCAATCAACCAATCATTATTATACATCAAGTATGTCAATTATTTGACAAAAAAAAAGAATAAATTATCCATAAACAATGGTTTCATTATTCTCAATAATATTTCCTAGACTGTACTCGTAAGTCTAACTCATATCACCGTAAATGTTTCAGTCTTCAAGTCTTTAACTCCATTTTCACTTGTTTTTCATTCTATCGATTTCTAATTTTACCTTGAATATTATTTTTCATATTGTTTTCCTTATTTCTCAAGGGGTAATCCTTATGGTATTGACTGATGTCACCACATTTAAATATATCGTTGAATGATCTCTTCCTTTCAAACATTTCATAACTACCAAGTAGTGTCCTCTTGCCCATTATTTTAAATTTTCCAGTAGTATTGTTTCCACCAATATGAGGTTTCCTTTTCTCCTTCTTACCCCATGTCTTTCTAGGTGACAATGGTGAAGGAGTTTCATTTATTTTATGGTTCTTATATTTGTGAGAAACAATTTCTTGGATATTTTTCTCCTACCTAATGGCCTTCTCAAATAATTCTTCCAACATTGGTGGCCCGTGTACATCAAATTCACCACCTATTATAGGTTTTAAGCCCATAATAAACTTCCTTATGTGAAATTTCTTATCAGTTTGATACTAGGGAATATACCTAAGGAGTTTGGTAAATTTCTACCAGTACTCAGTTACATTCATTTTACCTTGTTCAAGGTTTTGAAGCTTTGACATATTTTGGTCATAATATAATTGGGGTAACCAGCGCTACTTAAAATAGGACTTAAATTGGTCCCATTTTATGTTTTCATTATCTACTCCCAATTCCACTTTCTCGGATGTCCCACCATGAGGGCCTGGTTGGAGAGATGATATGTTCCCAAAAGCAGCTTTTTGTCTCTTTCGAAAAGTTCCTTATTGCAAAGTATTTTTCTCTTTCGCTAAGCCAATTCTCAGCCCCACCCCCTTGAGTTGTACAGTCAAACTTAGGTGGACTAATTCTTTTTAAGTCTTTAGAAAACTCAGCCACCAAGTGTGCTCTTGCAGTAGGAGGATGATTGGGTACATTCACATTATTATTATCTACATTACTTGTTATTTCCATCATTGGAATATTCATCATGTACACTATTTTCAATATGTGGTAATCTATGTGACTACTCACTTTCAGACTTAGCATTATTTCCATCCACTTTTTGTTTAAGTACAACAATCCTATTCCTGTCTGCAATAGAGCAGCAAAGATTTCATCCATCTTTTGAGTTGTAGATGCTTCACTTCCCGTGAGGCTGGTTATTCACAACATGTCCCCTTGTTCTAACCTTTTTATGTTAACAAGAAATTAATTTTTATCAGTGATGGAATCAAATAGGTCCAAGAGCTACAACCTTCATCTCTAATACTAAAATGGAACATCCTCATTTTAATACTTTAATAACAAGGGAATTTTTTTAACTTTATACTTCAAGATTTAAATACTCATATATTTAAATCCAACATAAATCTTGATGTGCGTTATTCCAAATTCATATAATTTAGAACAAAATTCATTTAGCTAATCCATCACACAACAGTAAACCATATGCAACTGTCATGACTTGGTATTAAACCGATCTCTCATGTTTTTGTATATCAATGTGTATACTAAGTATACTTGTGGTTTACTTATTCCATTAAGGGTCAATCAAGTGTAAACCTCTAAAGATCCTATCTGGGTATCTGTTACAGATAACGCAATCAACAACTTGCAATAATTTAGCCAAAGTTTTAAGACATATATGCAATGATTTTATTCCTAGATGACATACTCATCGAAAGGAATATGTCTTTCACCACACTTGAAACTGTTATCTAGATTAGATCTACCTTGACTTACGTCAATCAATTAAGTTCAAGATTACAGATTTAATCGCATTATGCTTAATCATTAAAGCATAAAATTTTGATCAAAACAGATAAGTGTCATGTTCTTATTTTCATTTCGTTTAATGTAGGACAACAATCATACATTAATGATTTTCATACAAAATCCCTTAGAAATATTTTAACTATTCATAGCTATTGTGTTTAGGTATGTTTTCATACTTTTACAAACTAACATAACTTATCAATAAAATTGAAACATGCCAATCAAAAGCATAATAATTTATACCATTAATTATCACTTTATTTATAACTTAGTTATATCCAATAAGCATACCCTTATACAAAACTTCATTATAATCACTAAGTTATCACAATTGTTTTAATTAATTAAACATTCATATTGAGTAAGAGATCAATTTTGATGTATATAACATGTTCATGCATTCTGGAACCATAGATCAAATGGAGAGAGTCTCATCTTCATACCCATTCGACATGCTCCTCAAAGAGGCCTAAAAGAGAAATATTGTCTCAATCACCCTTTAAGCAAGAAATGACTTATAAAAAATAAACCAAGAAATTTAAAATATCATATGACACATTAAAATATAGATCTAGGCAATAGACAACATCAATTTAATACAATTAAACATGGCTACCTTCATTCTTCTTCACTAGCTTCTCGAACAAGCTTCTTTTGTTGGTATGCTCAAATATGAAACTATTACTACAATTTTCTCTGAAAGAGTAACCCAAGTGACTTCATTAAATTGAATTAAACATTCCAAAAATCATCCACCTCAAATTTGAGCATTTTTCCTTTGCAATATTTATCTCGTGCACTTTGAAATATTCACAAAATTCTTATTTTTCAGTGGGGCCCACCATGTGTCATGAAATAAAATTAGCATGGAAATGTTCCCTAAGGATTCCTCTTCATGTTAAAATATATTTCCAAGAAAAATTATTCATTTAAGACACCTATCCATCTCAATTTTCCCAACCTGGTCCAAACTAGGGTTTGGAGGGCTACAAACATGCTCACAAAAATGGATAGAACTTCTAAAATAATAATAAAACCACTGAAATAATTTTTGCACCATAATTTTATCAAAATTTCATCCATTTTTTTCTCTTATGAATTATCCAAATGAGGATCCACAATTTCTCTTGAGTACTAAGAAGTTTTGTACTTAATTTGCATATTTTGAAAAACCTGGTTTTGGAAATACTTGCGTACCTTGCAAAATATTCATCCTCCGATTATTAAATGTTTCTCACACCTTAAGGAAAGATACCTATAACAAATCCAAGTTATATTTTTCTCTCGGTTCATCCTAAATCTTTCCATTCCATCTCACTTTGGTTCCCTTTGGTCTCTAATTCCCAGTTTGTTATATTATATTGACCTATAGAAACACATGTAACAAATTTGGAGACCATTAGATCACCTAGCCAACATACCTATATAAACTATCCAACATACCTAGATCACCTCGACCACTAGACATCAAAGGACCCGACATCAATGACAACACAAGTGACACTTCCAATAAATTCCCCATTTTTCATTGTTGGAAACCATACTAGAAACATTGATGGAAACCATGAATGCACACACACTTAGATGACCTCATTTTCATGTTTATTGGCACACTTATCCCCAGTTTAAATATATTACAAAGGATAAACTTGAGTACAAAGAAAAAAATGACACAAATGCACACAAACACGACTTACTTGCCTCGAATCGCTCCCCTTGGGGACCGAGATTACACGTGTTTGACTCCTTCAAGAACACATGTCGATCCTATTAGACCTGAAAATAATCCTCCCGAGCATGATATTCCATCATGTTGACTCATATGCACTTCAAATATTTATTCGTCTCTTGAGACCATACCAATTTTGCATTAAGAAACATAACTCTAGCCCTATGTCTTGTTTTTTCTTCTTGAGAGTTCTAGCAATATTTATGTGTACAAAGTGTGAGTGCAATTCTAGCTATGCTAATTTTTTACTTTCTTGAACAAAATGGTTGATACAGTGAATAACTGGTAGGTCTAAGACTTCATAGCCTTGTAGTTGAGTTTTAACACTATGAGATGTATATTCATCCACACATGCTTAAAGAGAAACCTCCTATGATCTTACATTTCTTCACAAGATGGTTTTGTTGGTTTCCAAATTTGTTCTCCTTTTCAACTGAGTAGCACCATAGATATGTCATGGAGCTTAAAGATATATTAGAACATGTTGTATGTTGTTGGTAGCCGGGGATGTGGTTTAGCCGACACTGTGTTTGTGGAGAAATGGATATTACTTCAATAGGACTTGATCTTGTCCTAGTTGTTTTAGGTTGTGCCTCTGCAACCAAGGTAAGAGGACCTATTTTAAACCTTGTAATGGTGAAGGAGATGAAGATGTCCTTCTATTTTCTTGAAATTATATGATGGAGACCTCGATGAAAACATGATCAACACCCCTGATTTGAACGCTCAAGAGTTTTCACTTCTCAAAACATGGGTATGTTCTCAAAACAAGGCAAAGGTTACTAGAGACATTGGAAATCCTGATCTGTTATGCATACTTTTGAAAATGGACTTTGATATTTTGTGGGTATAAAAATGCAAATCAGGGATAGTACATGATAGGATCTTTGTTTTTTAGATAATTTTTGGTGGGGGATTGACAAGAAAAATGGGATAGATCAAATATTTGACAATCTCTACAATACTTGAACAACTATCAAAAGAGATGCCTTAAATAATAAGAATGTTCCTTCAACTAAAAGAGACACAAATGGAAGCCCGTGTTTCACTCTTCACAAAATCTTTGAGAACTCACCACAAAATCTTGAAGTAAATAACTCAATTAAACAAACAAATCCTTTATCAAACCATGCCTAAGGTGCCCCAAAGGCTTATAGGAAATCTATGCAATCAAGTAAGGTAAACTGATTTTAAATTTGTTTCTCCTTATCGATGAAGGCTCTTCGAACATGAGATTGAAAATTCCACTAAATAATCAATAAGAAATGGAGATTCTGTGATTTCTAAAGACATTCAATGCAAGATTACAACAAGAACAATGAAAACTATCCACAGCATTTAAGAATGATTGAGACACCATATTGCCCAAAGAAAACATAGATTTAATTCAAAACTTGTTAGATTCAACAATAGGGGAGAGTTACATGAACAATCTCAGAGCTGTGTGATGGCTATACACTTATAACCAACTCACATACATGAATTTCCAACACATGAGACATTAACCTAGTTCTTTGGTGGATTTATTAGAAAATGAGCTTTCTCTCGAATTTTTCTCGTGATTTTAAACTCCCTCCCTTTACAATTTCTCCAAAATGCATTATATATCTCTTACCACATTTGATCCTTCTTTCCCAAGCAAAGAATATGCCATCGATTAATTCTATTACAACAACTCTTCATGATTCAATGAAAATGACATCAAAATGAAAAAAAAACTCACATGTTTCCAGGTGTGCCCAAAAGAAAAATATCTGGATCATTACCCATCATGGAGGCATGTTTTTCATCATTGAGGCATACAAACACCTTCTACTCATCATTTTCATCTTTTTACCTTTTCAAATTACCTCTGTGACTTTTGATTTTTTCATTTCACATGTTTTCTCGGGATGGGAAAAAAATTACTTCAAAAACATCACAAGTCAAATAATTAATCCATGAAAGTGATGCCAATGATCCTAGAAGGCCAAGACGACACAAAATCACTATAAATTTGATGAATTTTGATGCAAAATTCATGATTCCAAGCTTCCTGGAGGAAAAATGGCGGCCAAAAATGAAATTACACAAAAAAATAGTCGATCTTATCCATCTTTTCCCTTTAATCTGGGCCCTCCATGTGTCAAAAACAATTGGGTCCGAAATTGGGATCATTTTTGACTTTTCCACATTTTTTGGAAAAATGGAAAATTTTGAGTTTTTTCTCTGCCCCTCCGCCCTTGAATTTTGGAGCTGACACATGGCACTGGTGGGTCCCATCGGGATCATGCTTCAGTTCTACACATTTTGAAATTTTTTGAAATTTGGGAAAAATTTCACTTTTTCCCCCGCGGGCCCGCACCTCCATATTTCTCCCTTGCCACGTGTCGCTTTCTCTATCGCTAGCGGGCCAGTGCTTCAAATTTTGATTTTGATTTTGATTCCTTTTTGCAAAAGGGAAATATTTTCCTCCTTCCTCCGCTAGCCCACCGACTCGCCTTGTCCTCTCCGCCATGTGTTGCTCGATGATTCGCTTGTGGTCCAAAGTGGCTTAGATTTTGATTTTGAACTCTTTTGTGGAAAAGGGAAAAAATCCCCTTCTACCTCTGTCGGCCCGCCAACCTGCCTTGCTCTGTTGGACACGTGTCCACTTGTGATTGGTGCGGAGCCATTCTTCATTTTTTACCTTTTAGACAACAAAGGAAAAAAGTTATAAAAATTTCCTTCGGCCCCTTCCTCCGCCTTTTTCCCTTTTGGACACGCGTCCTTTCCTAATTCGTTGCGGAGATTCGGCCCAAAATTTCAATTTAGCCCCCTTTTTTGCTAAGGAAAAATTTCAATTTTTATCCGCCAGGCCACCGACTAGCCTAAAACTAATGCCATGTGTCCTCCTCTAATTGGAGTGGGGAGAAAACTGATTTTGAAACTTTATAAATTTAGAGCCAAAAAACTCTAAGTCCCCCCACGGCCCGCACTTCTATTTTGAAACTTCTAGGACACGTGTCCTCTTGCGATTGACTGCATGGTTTCAGGCCAAATTTTGAATTTTAGAATTTTCACAAAGTAAGGTCATAAAACCTTAAGGGAATTTGAATACCCGCCATCCCGCCTACCAATCAGAACATGCCACATAGGCAAATTGGAAAAAACGGAGCCCCGGGCCCGAAAATGCCCCATTTGCTTGAAAAGGTGAAAAATGAAAAGTTAGAGTACCTCCCGCCTTTCCAAAACCAATGCAAACCTGCCACATTGCCAATATCTTCGAGGATGAATTTGATGGGCAAATGATGCCCGTCTAACCGTCAAAACATAAAAAATTCCAGGGATGCCCTGAATTCAATTTTTTCACCAAGGATGGCAATTTTTTTGATTTTGGATCAACCAAAGGATGATTTTACAACATTTTCAACCTTGGTATTGGATTTTAAAATACAAACAAGTATGAATTGATCAAATTTGATTTTTCCATGATCCGCGCAAAGGGAAAAAGACGTATCCGTGAAATTGGAAAAATTAGGGCACAAAAAAGGGCAAACTTGGATTATTCCTTCAAATTAGGGCAAAACAACAAGTTTGTGAGCATTTTAAAGAATTCAACTGGAGGGGAAGAAATTTAGACCATTAATTCAAAGGGTAAAACGTTTTTTGAGCACATATATATTTGAAAAATTGAGGCAACATGGAGCAAGCTCAAAAATGACACCAATAGGTTTACCACCAAACATGATTCATGTACGGTTTGTGTGCAAGACATTTCAAGTGTGTCTTATCTCATCAATCCCCATCCTTCTTCAATATGTTTATCCACTTGGTTGAGTATTCTCTATTATTTTAAAACATTTTCACATGTCTCGAGAACCAATGGTATTGCACATTCAACCATTTTTTTACTTAAACTTGATAATCAAATAGTCACATTAGGCCTTTATAAGAAAGAAGCAAAATTTTATCATGTATGTCAAATATTTATCTTGACTAAGAGATGGTTTGACTAAAATACTTCGTGAATCTTGATTTGAGTTTCATAGAGGTGAAATATTGTGGTTTGTAGCATCTAGAATTGAATTTGACTCCTTCAACTTCCATTCTTGCACCAAAACCTAAGAGGGTTTCATTCAAAAATAGTGACCGAGTATTTCCTCACCAAGTTAACCATACCAGATCTCGAGCTTCTAATAATGACTAATAGGTTTGCACACATGTTTATAAGGTTCTATTTTTATTTGTATGCACAAGTATTTGTTAGTTCAAGTATTTAGTATCTATAACCAATATTTTTGCCCCTTCCTTTGATAGAAAATCCATGAAAACCATGGTAAACCTTAAACTATTGCAAACTACACTTTTTAAGGTTATGGAACTTTCTTAGTCCTTAGGACTAGCCTGTAGCTAGGCATAATGAGTGTTTACTCAAATGTATAGTACATGATTCTTGAACTTTCATCGAATATCTCAAACTCATAATTTTTATATTATGACTAGAAACAACATGACTTAGTAGTATTCCTCAGCTTCTTGTAAGATCATATTGCAAGCTTGTATGACAACATCATATCATGATGCTCACTAACATGATTAAACCTAAGAGAAAATTTCCACCTTATACTCAACTTTTCAAAACCGCATTGTGGTTGAATGTCCCACCTGCCTAGCCTTTCATGGATTCAAATTACCTTCATAAGATCTTTGCATATGTTGTGTACCATAACATCTCAAAAGAAGGATCCTCATATTAAGATCAGTATCTTACACTCGCTATGTATACTTTTTCAAACAAAATTGCACACCCCAATTATATGACTTCATGTCTTCTCTACTTCTTTTATCTACCTTGAATACCTTCTCCCTTTTTATCAGAAACACTTCTAAAAACATATAAGAAACTTGTTCACCTTGAATTTTATTTGAAACAAATTTCTATCTTCACATGCAAAATATTTGGCATCTATCTTCTTGAAAAATAACATCCAAGGCTTCCCACATTCACCTAACTCTTCCACTGCCTCTTGTTTTTAGTCCTTTTAAAATCTTCCTTTTATTTTAGAATCATGAGTTTAATACAAGAATGTATTGATCAAAACTATGCCAAGAGCCTTTGTAGCCTTCAATTAAAAGTTATAATTTCCAAAATTTGTCTTTAATATGCTCTACAACCTATAGCTTAATTTCACTTCATGTCTTTACCTTGTTGACTTTCATATTTAATTTTTAACTTAGAGCACTTCCATGTGAATGGGGGACACTAGTCACATTGAAATATGAATTTTATCATCTTTCAACCTCATCAAGAACAAATTGGAAACCCTTTTATGATTCATGATAACACCATTTAACAAATACTACACCACTTTGTCACATATTTTTACACCTTTAACCAAAGAAAACTAATACCTATATTTGGAGAGTTCTTCCAAGACACTTCAAAACTTTACATGATGGGTTTGATTAGTTACAACAAAAAAAAGGCATCCACACCCCCATTTCTTCTTCTCGCATAGGTGGAGCACGAATTTGGAGAAAACTATCGAGAAATCTTCCCGATTTCAAAGGGAAATTACTTAATTTATTTTGTAAATCACTTATATCTCATAGCAAAGATATCTACAATTTTTGCAAATTTTCATAGGATGTGGTTTGAGATTTGAATAATTTTCTCTTCTAAACCCTAGAATCAGGGTTGCACTAGTTGAGAAATCTAAGAGCTTTAAAATTATAATTCTTCCTCAATTTTAAATGAAATTTAAATATTTCTTCTTTTGTGGTTCTTTAGAAAGGTACGACATCTTCCTCTATCCATTTTTATGTTTGAAATACTTTAAACTTGCTCTTAGACCTCATTGTTATGTGATTTAATATTGGATAATAGGAAGTAGTTGAATATTCTTCACATAACATGTTCGATGTCTTACCGTAAATAAATTGAGACCCGGTTATTGCAAATTTTCTTCCAAACAGATACACTTTTTCTCTTTACTCTTAGCAATAAAAATGTCAATCAAGTATGTGCTTTCACGGTCATAGTACACATATATGAAAGTTGGCCTTTGATGTTTCCTTATCAGTATGACATCAAAGGATATCATCCTAATTAGAGGAGACACACACTTCACAATTTCAGATAGGAGTTATAAGCATGCTATATTTCTTCGAAGTAGAACCTTACCAAATCAGATCAACATGATGGACTCAGAGATAAAAGACACTAACATAGAGATACATTCCCTATTTTTCTTGACAATATCATTTGGGCTCTATCATCAACTATATTCACTTTCAAACTTCCATTCTATATGAACCTTTGACGTTTCACCTTCTCTTTCCATCTTGAGAAAGCATTAGTAACTAACTTCAAGAACTCAACTAACTCGAGCAATGATACTTTTCACCTTCCTAGATCTTTAAAAATCTCTTTGAATAGACAACATACCTTTTAATGACTATCAACTTTAAGGTAACTATCAAATAACTCTTCAAATTATTTTATTCAACATTGAAGACTTCATGAGACATGTTCTGTCTTTTTGTGTTTGAGCTAACAAAATTATACTTACCAATATAACTCTAAAAATTCCTTGTTTAGCACTCTTTTTCTCTTGATTAGATTACAACATAGTCATGTTAGATACCAATCTTGCGTATGTACAAAGATACAAGTACATTTGAAAACTACTTAGGGACATAGAATCACAAGCTTTTGCATTTCTTTGAATTCCTCAAGATACTCTCTTTTCTTAGTAGTCATTATTATACCTTAAGCATGTGAGAGACATCTTCATCTATCCTTAACACACTCTTTAAGCTTCCAAAGACATCAAATCTTATTGTCAAATCACATATAATAGTTACTTAATACCTAAGAGAATAAGCTTTTCCCTCAAAACTATTTATCGACCTCCTTCAAGTATACTCTAATATATTCAACATATCTATAGGCTATCATATTTCCCTATGTACACCATGTTTACTCAATTCTTCAATCTTGAGGACCATTGTGTCTTCTTACTGGATTCAACCTTTTTGCCCTCAAGACTAATATGGATTTCTTTAATGGTTTCATGAACTCGAAATCAATATCAATACTCATAATCTATGGATCACAATGCATGAATTGAGATTCCTTTGATAGAATCCATATAGTCATGATACTTTAGACTCGACACTATTTACCTTATTATAAAACTAGACTTCATACTCCTTTATCATATGATAGAAATTATTTTGACAATGCTTAGACACATAAGACATCAACCTCTTCTATTTGTTTTGAAAAATATCATCTCTTCTTGTCAAGTAAAAAAATGTAGAAAATAGGGACAATTAAGACACAACCATACCTGACCTTTCATGATCCTTGAGTGAGAACTTGTATACAACTAAATTTTTTATTCACTTCAATGTCTTTGAGGAATAACAATTTTGAATTCTGAGTCTTAGCTTAATGCAATTTTAGAATATTCTTTCATTGAGACATATACACCTTTGACAACTCATTGAGAAAACTAAAGGCTCCTTCTGATGTGATTTAGATACTGAAATACCCATGATACTTCTCAATATTTATAACACATACCATACTTGCAATTTTTATGTGAAGATACAAAAAAAGACTGAGGGAACTCATTGAGACATCACAAATCCTAGACTCTTTTGACTTTTACACTATTAATAAGACGCTTACTCTTGATAAAGAGAGCTCCCCCTCACTATAGTTCTTTTTTTGCACCTAAATACCATGGAGGAGCTTGATGAGAGACCTAATAAGGTATCAAGCTCTTTTTTTTCTTCTTGACTAATTTTTCTTTTTTTGATTCTTCGTTTGTCACAAAAAAAAATTCTTTTGATCAGTCACACTCTTGGAGTCCTCTTTAGCACCTTGATTAGCTTCTCCCTTCTTCTTGTATGTCTAATTTTGATGCTTGAGTATTTAAAACTCTTTCTTGAGAGACCGCATCACAAAAACTTGCAATGTGCCTAACCTTGTGACACCTAAAGCATTCAATATACCTTACTTTGCACTCAAAATCCTTGTGTCCAAATTCATTACAAGCATAACTATAGACATTGAATTTACTTACATATCTTCTCATGTTTGAAGGGTCATTTGTGTAGTAATTTTCTAGATGTCCCTTCTCGTGACAAATGATAAAACTCAACTTCATATCTTTTCCAATTTTTTTGATCTTCTTTTTATCTAAGATATTGATGTTCTCAAATCTTATCTTTGTAATATTATATCTTTTCAACCTTGGGAATACACATACTAGCCCTATCCCATAAGCACCACACTTGTAGGAATTACCATGAAAAACAACATAACTCTATGCATTACACCTCCTAACAGATGATTTTCCATGAGGTGAAGGCCTTGTACTATCACACTTGCTTGAATGAATTTTTGCATTTGATTCGCCTTCATTTTTCTTTAAACTGTATGAATCTTTTGTGAAACCTAGTCATGTTTTGTCACCATATGCCTTTTTTTTTCCTAACATCTTATATAAATATTCTGATCTTTCTTGAAAATATGATACCTTGCTTGTCATGATGTTTAGCTCATTCTTCAGTTCTTCATTCTCTTTATTGAGTTATTCTTTATTAGCTAGAGCTTCCTTGAGTTGAATCTTCACACACTTGAAAATTTCCTTAAGAGATGCACATAATTTTTGCAATAGTTCTTTACAGAAGTCTACTCCATTCCTTATCCGATAAATATATCCCATACTTTTCACCAAATATCTCCCTATATCTTGTTAACGCTGCTCCCAACGGCTTTATCGGATACCAATTTTTAGAATTGACAAGGGACTGAGAGGGGGGAGGTGAATGATTCCTTTAATAATTATTTTCACTTTTTTATTTCAAAACAACAAGCATATACTTTTATACATTAATTCTAGATGAAATAAAACTCATCAAGATATGCATATTTATCAATAACACAAGAAACCTTATTCTTGGAATACAAATCAGATCACAACTCATGAAATCAGATTATAGCCAACAACGATATCACCAATTTTTCTTCATTCACATCCTCCTCATGAAACTCCAACCAACTACAAACCTAGAAGAGACTTCAAGGGGTTTTGGGCTATGCCCAAGGATTTTTTCTTTGCAACAAAGTTTTATTCAAAATTAAAGAAAGGGTTTTTCAAAAATTCATCTCGACAAATGAGCTTACATGAATAGATATACGTCTTAGGCACGACCGTTGACCTTCCACTTGCCATGACTCTTCAAATCACTCATTCTTTTGTCTTCTAGCTCTTCAAACTTGTCCAAAAGTATATCAAATTTGTATTCAAGTGGTTCATGGTATAAAAAATTTAAATAATGTTATTGTAGTATTTGAAACTCACCACATAATCCAAGATACTTATTTAGGCCCATAGGTGTGCCTAAATAAGCTTCTACAAAAATCATCATGAAAAAGATCTAACTAGACCACTTCTAAATATCATCATGACCCAAGTAATATATAAAAATGAATATTATGATGTATTATTTTGTTAAAATTTACCATAAATATCCAACTCAAAGCTTAACACATCAAGAAACACCATTTTGTAAGACTTTCTGGATGGTTTCAACATCTCTCAATTTGGTATTCAAGAATTAAGATGATAAATGCCTCAAATATATTCATCATGAGGAAATTATCCTATATATGAAAATATAAGGAATTTTAATATCTCATAAACCTATTATTATCCTCCAATTCATGGCATAAGGCTTCCAAAAACTTGGATCTTTACAACTAGTCCTGGATGGTCCTAAAAACACAAAAACTAGTCTTCCATACAATGTGGTCAAACACCTCAAAAGAAATTTTCAGAGATCCTTATCACCTCCAACACTTAAATTTGGATTTATAAAACATGTTCAGGTATTCTTGAACCATAGGTAAAATAAAGAGAGTCTCATCTTCATACCCATTCATACATGCTCCTCAAAGAGGCCTAAAAGAGCAATTTAGGCTCAATCACATGTAAGAAAGAAATAACTTATAAAAAATGAGACAAGAACTTAAAAATATCATATGACACATTAAAATATGGATCAAGGAAAGAAACAACATCAATTCAATGCAATTAAACATGGTTACCTTCATTCTTCTTCACTAGCTTCTCAAAACAAGCTTCTTTTTCCGGTATGCCAAAATATGCAGCCATTACTCCAATTTTCTCCAAGAAAGTAACCCAGTGACTTCATGAAGTTGAATACCCTATTCCCAAAATCATCCACCTCAAAATTTGAGCATTTTTTCCTTTGCAATATTTGTCTATGCACTGAAATCTTCACAAAATACTTGTTTTTTAGTGGGGCCCACCATGCGTCATGAACTCCAAACAACATGGAAATACTCCCTGACGGGTCCTATTCATTTTCAAATATGTTTTCAAGAATAATAGTTGAGTTAAGACACCTATCCAACTCAATTTTCCAAAATTGGTCCAAACTGGGGTTTGGAGGGCTACAAACATGCTCACAAAAATGGATAGAACTTATAAATACTTATAAAAGCACCAAAAAAAAAATTTCACAATAATTTTATCTGAATTTAATCCATTTTTTTCTCTTATGAATTTTCTGAAGGAGGCTCCATAATTTTTCTTGTCTGTTAAGAAGTTTGGTGCTTAATTTGCATATTTTGAAAAACCTAGTTTTGGAAATACTTGCATACCTTGCAAAATATTCATCCTAAAATTCTGAAAATTTTCTCACACTTTAAAGAAACAGACCTCTAATACCTCCAAGTGATATTTTTCTCTGGTTCATCCTGAATATTTCCATCCTATCTCATTTTGGTGCCCTTTGGTCTCTGATTCAGAGCTATTCTATTATACTGACCTGTAGTAACACATGTAGCACCTTTGGATACACCTATATCACCTAGAAAACTTACCTAGCTCATTTAAACTATTTTACATCAATGATAACACAAGAGACACACACTTCCAACAATTCTAATAATATATTTAGTCACGTAATAAGTTCAACTACATAACGTAATTCAATTAAAAAAACAAATCACAATCATCTCAGATAGGGAATAAGATGGAATAATAGTGTTATATCCATATAATCCCATATTTATATCACTATAACATTATTTCTAGTTGAGAACAGGAAAAGGAGTAGACGAAACATGGGGGCCACCATGCAAAACCGAATGCACCCACAATCCTGAGTGGAAAGAGAACACGGAGCTTTGGGATTACCTGCAAATCGGGGCCTGTCTAATTTCATTGAAAGGATCCAAGGCTTCAACCAAGACATCTCTATCAAATTCACCCGGGGTTGGAAGAATAGAATAGTCAAATATAGTAACATGAAAATGGAAATCACGGAAGAGCTCATAGCTCAGATCACGGGCCTCAGCCTGGAAGGCACAAAATTCTTCAATAAGAAGGTAGACAGGGAGGTGGAAACCAAGAAGTTTCTGGAAGAGGGGGAGAATATTGAGTTCATGATTGCTGGCCTCAAGGTGGTGTTGATCCCTGAACCTTTTGATGAACTGGCCAAAATGGTGGTAAGGTATGTTACCCTTGAAGGAAGATATGTGACTATACCTCAAAAGCATATGATTTTTCTGAATCATTTTCGTAGAAATAACATCATCGATTTCCTCACTATCCGATTAACTCTCTGGAGAAATATATAAGGGAATTTCAAATCCACTCTAGGGCTGTCCCTTTCGCACTAGGGCCTTATCCTCTTGATTCACCGCCATTTCTCTAGATGTCCTCTCGTGAATCCTATCCCACCTCCCTCCTTCATACCTCCACCGCCCACACCGCTCCCACTCCCCCTACTAAAAAG
The DNA here is from genome assembly GCA_018340775.1 of Taxus wallichiana var. yunnanensis. Taxonomy (NCBI): domain Eukaryota; kingdom Viridiplantae; phylum Streptophyta; class Pinopsida; order Cupressales; family Taxaceae; genus Taxus; species Taxus wallichiana. The sequence goes on from CM031243.1 coordinate 77,645,956, forward strand.
AATGAATGAAGATGCTTTCTCCAGCAAGAAAAGCAAGAGTCTCAAAGCTAAAATCCCTGCTTCCCAACGGGTCCTAAGGAGCCATAAAGACTTGGAACTAGCTGAAAACCTCCCGCATATTAGCAAAGCCGGTGGAGGAGCCCAAAGAGGAGGAATTGCTACATAGGGTGGATAGATTAGAAAAGGAGATACAAGAGCTCAAAGGGGCTATAAAAAACATGGAAAGAGCTAAGGGTAAAAGGATCCTTCAAAGTGAGGAGGAAGAGGGGGTTATTGGGGAAGTCTTCAAGAAACTTCAGTCCTTAGATGACAGATTGGGGAATGCTAAAAGCCGAAATGACTGCATATTGTCTGCCCTCAAAAGCATTTATAATTTCATTGAACAACATGTCCACAGTGTTTGCAGTTTAAGTGGGATTAATGAGGACATATGGGGCCCTAAAGAGAAAAGGGACATTGCAATTTCCCAAGAATATTTGCAAGACTCCTCTCAAGACACTGCCATTGCCTTCTTCATGTCACTGTAGGCTATCAAGACCAAAATTGATTGAGCCATCAAGTAACGGGATGTTGTGATGCCATTTTTTGGCTGTGATGTGGCTGTCATCAGGAGGTTCTGGAGCTGTTTTTTGGTGGAGCTCTTCATGTTGTTTCTCTTTTGGTTTCTTTTTGATCTTTCCTTCTTATTTCTGGATCTTTGTACGTTTAGATCCTTTTTTCACCTATATTGTAATATTTGGCTGTTGAGCCTTCCTTGGTTGACTGTTTTTCCCTTCTCTGGGCTGCTTCTCTCATCTTTACTATCTGGATTTTGAGCCCTTTTGTATACAGGGTATAGTCCCTTCAAAACTATTTTCCCTTAATAATTTTTTTTTAAATTTCTAGTTCACATTAGTCTTTAACCATAACTTCTAGAAATGATATATTTCATATTAATCCAACAATACCTTCACAAGGTAAAAGCCTTTTTCAACATATATCTCTAAGTTATATACAATAATAAATTATATGAATTAAGGAAAAATATACTTCATAACTCAACATAAAGTCTTCTATAACCTTTAATACAATATTGTAAAAAGAGTTACTTCCTATTACAATCGGTCATAATAGGATCAATATTCAAGTAGGGTCACAAACCTAATCTTGATCATACTTACATATGAGTCAAAAATTCCTTAGCTTAGCATAGAAACTTAACCACTATGTCTTATAAGGCTTAATCATACATATGTTAAGAATACATATCACATTATAGTAAGTCGGGCATAATCTGCATATAGTCAAGTTCATATATCTCACCTCAATAAATTAAAACCATAATTTTAGATCTATGTTCAAATAATAGTTAGATATTGTAACTCAATCATATTAAAATAAGTTATACTTCATTGTTTGATATAAAATTCAAGACAACGCCAGGTAATAGTAACTATTAGAGTCATTAGGTACGGCATATCATTCACACTTATTAATTAACTCTCAAAATGAGATGATCATACCAGAGACCTAGTCATCTTCTATCAATAGTTTCAATTCACAACTTACCAACATCGTATTATTTCTCTAATCACAAGATAAAATTTCCTTTTTTGATGATCAATCAAGGATAAGGCTATAAATGAGCTTCTAGTCCAGATTCAAAAATATAAGAAATAGATTCAAACTTCTCAAGACTTGGGATTCGGGAACAAAATTACATCCGGAATCTAATATCAGTAAAAGGAAACATATATCTACCATACCCAAGTATGAAATTGAGTTAGAATCATACTTATTTTTCTTCAATCCTGAATTCATCCATCACAAAAAAACTAGTATCAATTCAGTTTTGATCAAATACATTAACCAATAAATCAATATGTATAGCTTGCAATAGATACTTCTTACCAATATGATTGAGCCAAAGGCTCAACTCAACGTCGTAGCCAAAAAATAAGGTCATAATAATCCTAATCCCTTATCATAGTCAAGAGGGATGAGTATAAATTTAGTTTGGCCAAGAGCCATTTAGATAACCACACTAAACCAAAAGTTGATAAAATTTATCAATATACACCTGAATGTTATTAATCCCATGAATAACTGTAAGCCAAGTCATCATCCGACAACCCAAAAAAATTCTAGTTAATAACCAATGATTTTCAACAAGCGATTACAAAGGCAAGGACAACCAATCCAAATAAGGCATACATCTCATGATAGCTTGTAAACAATTTTAACCCATATGCATAATAGAGGAAAAACGTCAACCCAAATGAACTATCAAAAATTGATGCTAATGAAATATTAACCTAATAACCCCTTAAGGAAATCGATTAGATAGGGTAGACCCATTCAAACTTAAACCCAAGGAACTACCCATGTAGTTGATGCAAGTCAAATCTACTTGATAACCAAAGTTAAACAATAGGAAAGATAATCACAATGATAACCATAGACACCCATAACATACATGGTCGAGCTAATGAATTCCCGAAATGATTAGCCAAACCGACTCGTATTACTAACAACATCAACTTCTAGATCTAATATTACTCATGAAAAACATACATTAAATGTTACAAAAGATAAGTATCCATAGAACAAAGATACAATGCCTCAAATAGCACACAAATTCAACTATTATCCTATTAATTTATACAAGCACAACCAAGAAGAAATAATAATGAAATACAACGATATCCATGACCAAGATGGTATGATACATAGAGATAATAAAATTTGGAATTAATATTTAAAACCCATAACCATAAAATCTCATTTCAAGAAGGAGAAGAGTTATTTTCAAGAAGCCATTAAATAGAGAAAAATATTTAAAATATTTAGAGCCTATCATGTCTACTAGAGGTATTGCAATTCCTCTCCAAGCTCGCAAATTTTCCTCCAAGCTTTCACAAAAAATCCCATACAAATATTGAACCGGCTTCCATAGAAACCTTTTTTTCATCTTTCTACTTTTATAGCATTGTATTTAATTTCTTCGACTATTTCCTCCACCATACAACCTGGGAAATCCAAGTTTATCTAAAAATGAACTATGAGTTTGAAAAATAGAAAGTTGACATGCAGAGCTAAAGAGCTCTAATAACCAAATGAATAATAAAAACCAATCCCTTTATTTTATCCCAAAACCATCATGCTTCTCCCAAGATGGTTTTGGTTTAATCAATGTCATAAATGCAAATACCGAATCTGTCAAGTTACTGAGTCCTAAATCCCACCAACCATCACCTTACCATTTAAACTTGGTGATCAATCAAATAGATTAAAATTCATTAACTAAGCCTTTAGTTATTAATTTAGCATGCATGGAAAAGTTTTACCAAGTCCTTGGACAAAAGGGTGGCAGTGGTGATTTTAATAAAACCATTAAAATGCCTCATAAAATGTATGGGTGGCACCCAACCCATTTAACCATGTTACTAACCCCTTTCATAAATTTTAACCCCAGTTAGCTCAAAGGATCCCATAAATAGGTTAGGATCTATCTAAATCAGAAAAAGTCATCAACATTAGCTTAGGTTGTCATAATTTAATAAAATTTCCATAGGGTTACATTAGACCCTTATAAAACTTTAAAAATCACCATTAGAATAGGTTAGATTAGGTTTTCATAATATAATGAAAATAACAAGACCTTACCTCATATTATATATGCTCAAGAATTTATAAATCTATAATGAACCAGACTTCCCATAGAAAAAGTAACACTTCATCATAGTAGTACAACTAACAATTAGATTAGGTTTAGTGTCTCATAATATGCAAAAAAATTTCAATCCATAATCATTAAGAAACCATGTAATCATTTGATTTAAAGTCATAATCACATATCGATTTAGGAGAATACCTTGGATCACTGAAATTGATCCAAGGTGTTATCCTAATCCACTATTGATACCAAAATAGTAATTATATCAAGACATTAAAAATCTTACCAGATTACTTGATCACTTAACTATTCCAAGAACCTAATTTTTACTTTCCACAAGTTGAATCACTATGTCCATTTCAAAAATCAGTTATGTAAGGACTTCATGATCAATAACATAATTAATTTTACTTCCATGAGTAATAACAAAATATTAAAATCACTTGATATCATTCTAACAAACATGATTCAATATTTTAGCAGAGCACAACAACTTAGAACACAATCACATGTCAACATTTTCCAATCCAATCACAAATAAGGATATATGGATATCAAAACGGCAGACGTATCTCATAAAATCACAACCAAAAAAAACATTTGAGGAAGTGGTGAAAACCATGTGGAGTGAAATATGTGGAATGAATCCTACACAAATATTTGGCAAATAATCCCAACATACTTGTGTATTGAGTGATAGTGGTAGCAATCCCTTCTAGTGAAAAGAAAACCTGTGAGTTCATTTTTGTAATTTCAAATTTCCTTCTTAGAAGAATGTCATGATGTTTTAAAGGAGGATTTATGGTCATTGAAGATAAAAATTATGTAAGCATTTAGAAAGACATATTTTATTATTGTTATTTTTGTGTCCATTTGGTTCAAGAAAGATCTTTGTGTGACAAATGCAGAGAACGGTAATGTGGAGATGAATATTGAAGACAAAAATAATTGTTAACCCGTGATCGAAACAAAAGCAATATTAACCCCAAATTGTTGATATTTAATGTTCATTTCTTGAAAATCCATAATTATGGTTCCTGGAATAGGAAGATGTGTACCATTCTCTTATTCAAGGAGCTTTGGGAACTTGTCCTTTGGAAAATCTATTTCTTAACCTATTTCTTGTATTAGGATATGAGTAGTTGACTTGTTGCTTACCATGTCATTTTATTATATCATTTATACTTTCTCATGCTTAGTAGGTCGGCCTTGGTGATGGCCATAACATATGAATAGTATATATAGGAGATTGTAGGTAGTAATTCATCATCATTGGAGCATTTGAGTATTATTTTATGGTTTTCGAGGTTGCCCCTCGAAGTGGCAAAGCTATTCTAATTGCATATTGAGATCATTATTCTAGAATATTGTGTTATTTTGTGTTATATTTCTGCTCATGATCTGAATTATACAAGTAATTTCATTACAAGTGGTATCAGAGCTACGATCTGGGCCAAAATTAGGGTAAAAACCCTAATTTTTTGTTTCGCCATATATTGTGAAAAAAGTGAATTGGTGGGAGATATTTTTACTAGAGTTGAGAAACATTTCAAGTAAGGTTCCCTGAAAATTTCAAACTTTTTTGATTTATTTTGCAAAAGTTATTACAAATTTAGGGTTTTTCATAAAATCGCTCCCTAGGGTGCAAATTGTGGAATTTTTTTCAAATTCGTTAAATTTTCGGAAAGAAAAAAAAAAATTTATTTGGGGTTTTTTATTTAAGTTTTTTTATATTTGGCCAAATTATTATCGAAATCCAAAACCCTAAAATTTGACCGTGATCCCTACATCCTACTATTTTGGGGCATCATGGCGGGGCCTTCCACAAAGGGGAAAAAATCCCATCACTCCAAGTAAAACACCATAAAAGGATGAGATAGTAGTTGAGGAGTTAGAGATAGAAGATATAACTATATATTCCTTAGGGTTAGGGTTTACTTCGATAGACCATAAAGTAAGCCAACTTGAGTTTAACCTGAGAGACCTCAAATCTAGGGTGGCCAACAAAGAAGATGTGGATAGGATTGGACATATATTGAGGATTTCATGCAAAAATTTAGTACGCATATGATGGGTAATCATACTTATGTCAATCAAGGTGGATCCTCAGGTCAACATAATAGACACATGAGCTAGAGTGGATCTTCGAGTGTGCATAATCCAAATACGAGCACTCTGCAGGCCCGTACTATGTTTCCAAAAGTGGAGATGTGCAAGTTTGATGGAAAGGATCCACTCAATTAGATCAACCAAATGGATAATTTCTTTGAACTACATCAGATTCCATCAGGACAAAAGGTGACCATGGCATCTTTGTATCTCAAACCTGACCAATTCATATGGTATCGATGGTTATGTGCTCAAAGGAAGAAGAGTGGTCTTAATGTTACATGGATAGTCTTCACTAAAGAGTTACAATTACACTACAGTTCTAGTGTGTCAGATAATTACTTCAGCCAATTAGCAAAGTTGAGGTAGACAAGATCTGTTAAGGATTACATTCATCACTTCCAAAACCTTTCTCTGCATGGGTGGAAAATATTACTGAAGAGAATCTGAATGACCTATTTCTTGGGGGTCTTAAGGATCACATTGAGCATGAGGTGCGTATGTTTAATCCTCATAAGGTTTCTGATTCAATGATTATGGAAAGAAGGGCAGAGGAGAAAATTTTTTCAAGTAGGAGACAACATTTCACTTTTACTAGAGATCGCAACACCTTGGCCCCAACACTCCCTCAGCCAGTTAGATTGACACCTCAACAAATTGAAGAAAAAAGAGAAAAAGGGTTATGTTTTAACTGTGATAGTAAATTTGGACCTAGACATAAATGTGCTAAAAAGAAGTTGTTCTACATTGATGGGCCTAGTGAAGATGAAGAGAATAATGAAGATGCAGAGTTAGAGGTCTTGGTTGAGCTGAGGAGGAGTCAGGAGATCCTCAGCCAATGATCTCATGCCATGAAATTTTAGGTATTAGCACCCCCAAACCCTAAAGGTGGTTGGATTCCTAAAAAAATAGAGGGTCACAAAGTGTTGATTGATTCAGAAGTACTCACAACTTTATCAATCATAAGTTAGCAATGCACCTAAACTATTTCATTTATCCAGCTCCTAAATGTCAAGTAATGATTGTTGATGGAGGTACTATTACTTGTTCTAGAAAATGCCATAAAGATTAAGATTTCCATGGGAGATTACATACTAAATAGTCCCATGTATGCCATTTCTATGGGAGGATCAGACATTGTGTTAGGGGTTCAATGGCTTACCACTTTGGGAACCATTGAGATGAACTTCCAAGACTTGTTCATGCGATTTCACTCTGAAGGAAGGAATTTTGAGCTAAGAGGCTAGAGAAAAGTCTCCAAAATAGTAAGTTCTCATCGATGCACAAAATGCTAAAAAGGGTGCAAGAGGGATTTGTGGCACAACTCTTTTCATTGGAGGCTCATCATTCTAAGGACATTATACCATCAGATATGCAAGCAATGTTGGATGCACACTTTGTATTTGAAAATATACCAAAGGGCTTACCTCCAAAGAGAGATCATGATCATGCTATTTAGTTATTACAAGAAGTCAACCACCTAACATCAGACCTTATAGGTACCCATATGTGCAAAAGAGTGAAATCGAGAAGATTATACAAGAGATGTTGGAAGCAGGAATCATTTGCCATAGTCAGAGTGCTTATTCTTCTCTAGTAGTGATGGTATGGAAGAAAGATGACATGTGGCACATGTGTCCTAATTATAGGGAACTTAATAAGTACACAATCAAAGATAAGTTTCCTATTCCTATTATTGATGATTTGCTTGATGAGTTGCATGGTGTTGTTTATTTTACAAAGCTTGATCTTCATTCGGGATACCACCAAATAAGAATCAAGGATGAGGATGTTCATAAAACCACCTTTCGGACACATGAAGGCCATTATGAATTCCTGGTAATGCCTTTTGGACTCACAAATGCACCTTCTACATTTCAAAGTTTGATGAATTCTATTTTTAAGTCATTCTACAGAAGTTTGTCTTAGTGTTTTTGATGATATATTAATTTATAGAAAAACATGGGAGGAACATTTGCATCATGTAAATAATGTTTTGGAAACCCTTGAGCAACATCAACTTTATGCAAATCCCTCTAAGTGTTCTTTTGGACTCAAGGAGGTTGAATATTTGGGTCACATTGTCTCTCATGAAGGGGTTAAAGTGGATCCTAATAAGATCAAAGCCATGATGGAGTGGAAGGTTCCAAAAACCCTAAAGAATCTACGAGGATTTTTGGGGCTTACAAGTTATTACCAAAGATTTGTAAGGAATTATGGAAGCATAGCTACACCTCTCACATACTTTATTAAAGAAGGATTCCTTCCATTGGAGTGAGGATGCAACCAAAGCATTTGAGAAACTAAAGGAGGCCATGTGCACCACTCCAGTCTTGGCTACTCCAGATTTTTCCAAAACATTCATTGTTGAATGTGATGCATCAGGGGTGGGTATGGGGGTAGTTATCATGCAAGAAGGCCATCCTATTACCTTTTTGAGCTGTCAATTCAAAGGTAAGAATATTTCCAAGCCGACTTATGAGAAGGAAATGCTAGCCATACTTCATGCAATAAAGCAATGGAGACCATATCTCATAGGAAGACACTTTAAAGTGAAGACAAGATCATGATAGTCTGAAATACTTCTTGGAGCAATGTTTATCATCTGAAGAACAACAAAAATGGGTCTCCAAGATGTTGGGATATGATTTTGAGATTATCTATAAGAAAGGGAAGGAGAATGTAGTTGTGGATGCTCTATCATGGAAAGATGACTCAACTGCAGCCTTGTTATGTGCCATATCCATATTACAGAAGATTGGATAGATGAGGCAAGGTCCGAATGGAGAAATGACCCAACCACACAAAACCTCATTCATCATCTCCAGAATGATCCAAGCATGTCGAAAAATTTGTATCAAAGGGGATGCTTTATGGTATAAAGATAGATTATACCTATGTAAGAACTCCACTCTTAAAAATAGGATTCTATCTGAGCTTCACTCTTCTCTAGTAGGGGGCACTGGATTCTTGAAAACTTATCATCGAGTCAAACAAGATTTCTTTTGGGAAGGGCTCAAAGGGGATGTCCAAAAATTTGTGGTAGAATGCATGGTTTGTTAGCAAAATAAGGGTGAAACAGTTTGATCCCCAAGTCTTCTACAACCTCTATCTATTCCTAGCCAGTGGTGGGAAGAGGTTTCCATGGACTTTATCACAGGATTGCCTAAATCTGAAGGAAAAATGTCATCATGGTTGTGGTGGATAGACTCACCAAATATGCTCATTTTTGTGCCTCGCACACCCATTTGCTATAAGCACGAGTAAAAAACCTTCATGGACACAATTCAGAAGCTTCATGGGACACCAAAGATTATAGTAAGTGATCGAGACCCTATATTTACTAGTAATTTTTGGACTGATTTATTCTCATGTTTGGGTACTCAGTTAGCTCATAGCTCTTCTTATCATCCCCATTCTGATGGGCAAAAAAAGTTGTAAATAAGTGTTTGGAGGGATATCTTCATTGCTTTACGTCAGATAAACAAGCAAGATGGGTCCAATGGTTGCCACTTACAGAATGGTGGTATAACACTTCCTTCCATACTTCATCTAAAATGTCTCCTTTTTTGGCACTCTATGGGTACCATCCACCATCCATCACATCATCATTGAGAGGAAAACCATGGGTTAGAGCAAGTAGAAGAACACATTCAAGTATCAACAAGAGGTCCTCTCTAGTCTCAAGGAGAACTTGGTCATGGCACAAAACCGCATGAAGCAACAAGATGATCAACATCGCACGGAAAGGCATTTTGAAGTGGTGATTGGGTTTTTGTGTGGTTACAACCATATAAGAAAATGTCTTTGAAAAAACAACAAAAGGATAACAAACTTTCACCAAAGTATTATGGCCCCTATCAAGTATTGCAGAAGATTGGTATCTGTAGCATACAAATTAGAACTTCCACAATCAACCATAATACATCATTCTTTCATGTTTCTTGCCTAAAGAAAGTAATTGGACAGAGAGTATCATCCCAAATAGTGTTACCTGAGCTCGATGAGGAGGGGAGGGTCATCTTGGAACCCTAAATGCATCCTTCAAACACACACTAAAAGATTGAGGACACGGTTATTACCGAGTACGTTGATCAAGTGGAAGAATATGGACAATGAATATGCAACATGGGAAGATATGACATTCCTGAAGCATCACCCAGAGCTTCTCAACATTGGGGACAATGTTTCTTTGAAGGGGAAGGGCATGCTACGCCCTTAACCTATTGCTTGTATTAGGATATGAGTAGTCGACTTGTGGCTTACCATATCATTTTATTATATCATTTATACTTTCTCATGCTTAGTAGGTCGGCCTTGGTGATGGCCATAACATATGAATAGTATATATAGGGGATTGTAGGTAGTAATTCATCATCATTGGAGCATTTGAGTATTATTGTATGGTTTGGAGGTTGCCCCTCAAAGTGGCGAAGCTATTCTAATTGCATATTGAGATCATTATTCTAGAATATTGTGTTATTTGGTGTTATATTTCTACTCATGATCTGAATTATACAAGTAATTTCATTACATCATGTGGCAAAACTATGAGTAGAGATATCTCATAGAAAATGTGGAAGATAAGATCAAAATAAATCAATTATGGCACACATGAAGAAGATGGTGTTTTAGTCTCATAAACATCACACTCATCACAAAATGTTTGGTTGATTGAATCAAGCGCCAACAAGCACATAAAAGTTGATAGGAAGCTATTTGATTCATTGGTGATCGATCGACCTACTAGATATTGGGTTTGAATTGCAGTAAAACAAGGAATACATTTTTATTTCACTAAATATTGACATATTCCAAAGTTGAATCCGATTCTAGTATTACAAGTTTTAGAATAAATGTTTTTTTTTGCATATATTGGATTCCATTTTTGTTTATATTGGATTCCATTATTACTATTATTGGAATCCATTAGTAGAAATATTGGATTCCAATATTGTCATTATTAGAATTATTCGAGTTCCAATTTCACTATTATTGGATTCTGATTTCACTATAATTGGATTCCAATTTCCTATTATTGGATTCTAATTTTCTATTATTAGATTCCTATAGTGTTATTGTTGGATTATGACTTCACCACTATTGGAATCTAATTTCTAAATCCTAATTTTAGGATTTCAGCTTTTCTATTTTAGGATTTCTATTTTGTTATTATTTGATTCCCCTACATAAGCCTGAGGACGCTATCATACATAAGCCTAGCAGTTGCTAACTTACATAATCCTAACAACCGCTAACTTACATGATGAAAGCACCTGCTAGGTGAAATAATCCTAGGGGCTACTAACTTACATATGCCTAGTGGCCACTAACCTACATCTTCCTTCTGTCCACTAAGCTATATAACCCTAGTAGCCAATAAGTTACATAAACCTTGCGGTCGATAAGCTACATAATCCTTGTAGCCGATAAGCTATATAATCCTTGCATGTCAATAAGACACATAATCATAACATCCACTAGGATACATCTTATCAGAAATTATTTGATTAGTTCATAAAATGGAAATAATTATAACGGAAATTAGTGCTCGTTAATGTCAACCGATTTTATGCTTTTCTAGTCTATAAATCTTAGGTAACAACAAAGAGTTAAGAATTACGTTAAACAAGTTCTTTTCAAACATGGATTTCAAATTTTAATAGTTCCTACCTATGGGAGGTTATTATACCTTTCACCATAATTTATTAGTTCTTTCCATATCCTCCAATCAAAGACATTTATATTTTCTAGTGTCTATATTTCAAATGTTGGAATATAAATTAAATAATTTGATATTTATAAAAATCAATTAAATTGATATACTTGATTTTATATTGTTAATTTTTCATGATAAGATAAATTAAGGGTCATATTTGAGTCAAGTACATATTTTTCAATATTATTTAAAGTAAAATTATTCAATCAACTAGTGTCACAAAAATTATGAGAGATTTAACATCAACATTTAATAAGTGTAAAAAGAATTATTCTTCATTTTCAAAATATAATATTAATAAGTACATGCCACCTATTCAAGAATGCATGATGTTATTATATTTATTATTTTAACTTATCAATCATGTCACACTCAATATTGATTTTGGGTTCTTGACAAATATGGAAGGAGCGTGGTTCGCCAAATGTTTGGGTTCTTGACCCAACATTGACTTTTTCACGATTGGGCCAAGAGAATATGTGTGCAAAATGGATCTATTGAGGTAACTGCATATGCAAATGGTTTTTTCTTAATATCTCTTCCCAAAGAAAGAACATGTCTTAAGAATTATGAAGTATTTTAGGAACAAATACAAACCTGATATCTTGATGATATAAGAAACAAAGATGAGTACTGGAAGGTTCAAATAAGTGAGTAGGATGGTCTGAAAAGAATGCCTTTTTGATTGGGTAAGCTCGAAAGGGGCTTCAAGAGGAATTTTCACCCTCTGGAACCCCCTCTTGGTTAAAGGTTTGGTGCTCTTGTCATCGACCAACCACCTAACCATGTGCTTTATTGATTTATTTTCACACAATTCCTATATTGTTTCTAATATCTATGCCCCCAACTCTATGGTTGGTATAAGAAATATTTTGGGAGAAATCACTAAGGGGAGGTTTTTGTTTAAAGATAGTGATTGGATTTTTGGGGAGATTTCAATACCCCTGTTTCCTTGGAAAAAAATGTGGATCCATTTCCTATACTAATAGTATGGATGAGTTAGCTAAATTTTTAGTAAATAATGATCTTGTGGACCTCGAGCTTGGAGGGTCCAAATTCACTTGGGCTAACAAGAACTAGTCAGGACCTCATATAGATTAGACTAGACAGTATTTGTGGTGAGTCATTCTTGCATGGTTAATCAACTCTAATCTCTATCCACCTTGACCAAAATTGGATCGACAAAAATCGATCATTCTCAAGATGGGTGTCGCTATTCCTAAAAAAGCTAGACCTTTCATATTTGAAAAAATGTGGCTCCAACATCTTGACATCCTCTTGAGAATTCAATAATGGTGGGGGTCACAACCCATGGGCTTCTGATGTACAAATAAAGTTTTAAGTTGAAACATGTTAAAAAAAACCTAAAAACTTGGAATAAGGAAGTTTTTGGGAACATCTTTCGGCTTTAAGAGTATAATAGAGAAATACTTAAGGACTACTGAGGAACTGATACAGGAATATGGGCTCAACCAAGCACTTAAAAGTCAAGAGTAGGCTCTCCTCATTGAATACCATGATATCTTGGCCAAGGAGGAAGTCTACTGGAAGCAAAAATCTAGAGTTAAATGGCTAAAGGAGGGTGATAGAAACACTAAATTCTTCCACTTATCTTCTACCTTTAGGAAAAATCATCTCAAGATCAAGGAAATCAGGAAAAATGATGGTACACTCACATAAGATGAAAAATAAATCAATGAAGCTAATATCAAATATTTTAAGGACCTCTTTCTCTCTTGGGGTTGATCCAAATAGAACTTCTTGGGAGAAGGCCTTAGGACTCTTCCAGAATGTCATCTCGCAACAGGATAATAGAGATCTTATGTTAATTCCCGGGAGAAAGAAATCAGATATACCATTTTTTATATGGAATTAGATAAATCCCTAGATAAAATGGATGGATTCCCAACCTTCTTCTTCCAACAGTTCTAGGAAGTGGTCAAGAATTAGGTCATTGAGATGATCCAAAAAAAAAGTTAGTAATGGCTAGATCCTCAAACAAATCAACAACACCTTCTTGGTCCTTATTCCCAAGGTCCTTATCCCCTCTCCCCTTAATCTATATGATTGTGGCAGAAACTTTAAGTAGACTCTACAACCAAGCGGTTTCCCTTAATCTCTTGTAAGGACTCAAAATTTATAATGGACTTCAGCCTACCTTAACCAATTTTTTGATGACAATTTATTGATGGCAAAGGCATTTATATAGGAAACCTATATCTTCAAAGAGGTTATGAATGAGTATGAGGAGGTCTCTGGTTAGCTGTTCAACTTCCTCAAAAGTGTTATTTTCTTCATTAATGTGGAAGAGCATTTCCAAGTGAGATTGGCCCACATTTTTGGCTATAAGATAAATAATTTTACGGATTCATATTTGTGAATTCCCCTCATTAAAAAAAAACCAAATCATTCTATCTAGAACACTCTTCTCGAGATATTTTCCAATAAGATGTCTTCTTGGAAGGGGATTCTTCTATCTCAATTTGAAAAAATTCAGCTCCTCTAAATCTCTCTTTGATGTGTTCCAATCTATTGCATGTCCCTTTTTCAGCTCCCTGGGAAATATATTGGAAGCTCTTGAAAAAATTCGAAAAAGGTTCCTATGGGTTGGTGCTGAGGAAATGTTTAAATTTCCTCTTGTGGCCTAGGAAAAAGTGACCAAGCCTAAGGATTGTGGTAGGCTGGGATTAAAGAATATGAGACTCATGAATGAATCTCTTGTGGCTAAAGCTGGTTGGAGAGTGATAAAGGAAGAAGGCCTATGGATTGATATCATCAAAAGGAAATATTTAAGGAATACTGGTAGAATAGAGACTTTCTACAGGACAATATCCCTAAGGGATCCTTCTTTTGGAATTCTTTTCTCTCTTCTAGGGAGATCCTGAGTAGGGGTATTAAATGGAATATTGGGAAAGGTGATAGAATTTACTTTTGGAGGGATTGTTGGCTCTCTGATAAACCTCTAGTGGAGGAAGAACCTGGGAGAATTATGGTGCAATTATTTGAAGACAATGGTAAAGTTTGGGTTAGGGACTATTGGAGCTTCTCCAATAATCTTGTTCTTTGGGAGAAGGTGCTTCCCCCTCCCAATTTCATTGGGGACACTCAAATTTTTGATGATCTCAACTCTAAGTTAAAGAGTATTTATATTCCACTCTTCCAACAGAATGAGGACTCTATTATATGGAAGGAAGAGGATTCTGGAAATTTCTCTGTTAAATCTACATACCTCCTAAATTTCAAGAATTCTAGCCAAAATGATTACTGGGTAAAATTTGGGTAAAAGACCTTCTACCTAAAGTTAACATTTTCCTTTGGTTGGCTACTCAGAAAAAAATCCTCACTGTGGATAATTTGAGGAAATGTGGGATGTTCCTCCCCAACAGGTGTGTGCTTTGTAAAAAAGAGGAGGAAAGTGTCAACCACCTCCTCATCTCCTATCCCTTCGCTCAAGCGGTGATTTCCAAGGTGTTGGAGCTTTTCAAAGTATAATGGGTATGCCCTAATTCCATTGAGGAATGTTGGTTATAATGGGATTTTCCTTTTAGGTATCCCTTTCTTATGGCTACCTAGAAAATGGCCCTGCCCCACTTCATCTAGAGCTTATGAAAGGAAAGGAAAGCTATCATCTTAAGAAATCAAAAGGCTAATATCGAAAGGTCAGTCCTGGTTTTATTTCCTCGATTAAAGAGAACTCCAATCTCATTAAGGTGAAGACTAAAAGGTCATTTCTAGTATAGAAGAGGAAGTCCTCAAACACTTCACCTTCATTGCACCTCAAGTTTGATTCCCATCCACTAACATTAAGTGGTCCAAACAAGAAAGGGGAAAATTTAAACTTAATTTTGATGGGGCTTCTAAAGGAAACCTTGGGTTGGCTAGTGAAGGGGGCATCATCAGGGATCATAATGGGGACTAGATCTTAGCCTATGTTGGTCCTTTGGGGACTAAGAGAAAAAATGTGGCTGAATCTCGTGCTCTTCTCTGGGGTGTTAGTCTTGTTAAGGAGAAAGGAATTAAACATATTATTATTAAGGGGGACTCTCTTCTCATTTTAAATGCCATTGGCAAGATCAATTACAATAATTGGGTTTTGGGTAATATTATTTATGATATTAAAGAGAACCTTAAGTATTTTGATTCCCATATCATTACTCATATCCCTCACAACGAAAACAATTGTGCGGACAGATTGGTGAATGAGGGAGTTCAAAGTAATGATTTCAAAGTGTGGCAAAAGTTGAAGTCATACTTGTGCATATTAATGATATTATTAATCATGAAAAGTTGTAAGCACTTCACCTTAAGCAACGCGAGGGATAATAATGGGTTCATTTTCCAATATTGCAAAAGTGAGTTTGAATTAAGCTATTCTTGGAAAGGAAAGTCTAATTTCAAAAGTTACAAACCTCAAAGTGTTGAGCATTGGAGTAAAAATTTGGCCACCATGGGTGGAGATAGAACCAGAGTCAAGTCATCCAGCAATCGGTGTATTGTGAAGGATAAGTCTATGGAGAACCTATTTAGGATTTGGGGTTTTAGTAAATTTATCACCAGACTCCAAGGGAATGATCCTTCACTTAATACAAAGTTCAGGTTCACATGGAAAGAGGGGAAAGTGGTGATCCATGGCATGGAAATATATATGTCAGAGAGGAAGCCATTGCCCAAATTACTCACATGGATATGGAAGGTCTAAAAATCTGTAAGGATAAGAATCAAAGAGAGTATGAAATCAATACTTTCTTTATAACAAAGGAAAATGTCCATTACTTCACCGATGGCATCCCTTGTTATTATATTCCTGAGGTGTTGAGGGAGGTCTTTCTGCACATCATGAAGTATCTTTCCCTAGAAGGTAAATATCATAAGATATATACCCACCACTTGTCTTTTCTGAACATGTTTAGACATAAGAAAATACTTAGTATTCCCTTCTATATTTTTATGTCTCTAACCACCTCGGTGAGGGATTTTCAATGGAGTAAGGTGGAGTCCCCATCCATGAGGGCCTCATTCTTCTCCTATTTTGTAATGGAAAACTAGCCCGGGATAAACAAATGCCCCTAATTGAAGATGAGGAGGATATTACCCTAGATGAGTTTCTGTCCAAGATGAGGGAGGGTAATCTAGGTACTAAGTAGATGGGTGAGGGGAAGAATGTGGAAGGGATGGAAAATTAGGTAGCCGGCTCGTTGAAGGGTAACGATAAAGTGCCCTGAAGGAGAACATGGTCTTGATATGTGGAAGAACAAAGTTCAAGTATTTGGAGACAAAGTGTTCCGGTCCTAGAAGAGACTAACACGGTGGTGAGGAAGGGAATGATTGAAAACATTGAATCCAAAAATAATATATGCTTTGCCTAAAATAACATCCATGGGGATATCAATATGTTGGACTCTCTGGTTCGGGATTTGGGTGCTCATTTGGCTGTTGTGGAAAAAGAGAAGTGAAAAAGGAGGTGGATCAGTTTTGATGATGTTGAAGAGGAGGAGGAGGAGTCTGAGGAGGATACTGAGGAACCCTTTAAAAGAAGATAAATTCTAATCCTATCATAAAATAAGAGATCAGGGAGGTTAAACCCTCTAACAAAAGTAAAGCTAACTAATGGAACTTCTTTTTGGTATGTCTGTCGACTTTCGAAGAAATTTTTATATTTTTCTTATGTAATGGATTAGTTCTCTTTTGTTCATTGTTTCTTGGACCCCATTCTCTGTTTTTGAGTTAAGTTTGTTTAACTCTTGGGGTTCTATTCCTCTTTTGTCTCACTTTGTTTTTGTCACGATGTAATCTTTTTTTTGTACTCGGCCTCCAGTAGCTTATCCTTATTTTTTACCCTATCTAATAACAAAATGGCACACTCAATATTTTTCTAAATAATTTATCATAACTTTATTACATTATAAGTTTATTAATATTGTGAATTACAATTTCCCACTTCAATATATATTTATATATTAAATACTTCAAACATTGAAACTAATTATAACTAATTTTTAAATAATATTTTAAAACTTCTCTTTAGCAACATTTTTTTAACAATTTAATAGATTTATTGTTATATTTGAGAATAGAATTTATGTCAAAAACATTTATTTGATCTCCTTTTAATTTTGGCCACCATTTTTTTCTTTAAGAATTCCTGGTACCTTTCTTTTTCTATATTTTCTTTTCTTGTGGGTTCCCACCAACTTACCCTTATCTATTGAGCCTTTGTGTGGAAATCATGTATTGGAATTTGTTCTACCTTGCCCATCCATATATATATATATATATATATATATATATATATTGGTTATAATGAGATTGTCCTTTTAAGTATCCCTTTCTTATGGCTGCCTAGAAAATGGACCTTCCCCACTTCATCTAGAGCTTATGGAAGGAAAGGAAAGCTATCATTTTCAGAAATCAGAAGGCTAATATCAGAAAGGTCAGTCCTGGTTTTATTTCCTCGATTAAAGAGAACTCCAATCTCATTAAGGTGAAGACTAAAAAGGTCATTTCTAGTAGAGAAGAGGAAGTTCTCAAACACTTCACCTTCATTCCACCTCAAGTTTGATTCCCATCCACTAACATTAAGTTGTCCAAACAAGAAAGGAGAAAATTTAAACTTAATTTTGATGGGGCTTCTAAAGGAAACCTTGGGCTAGCTAGTGAAGGGGGCATCATTAGGGATCATAATGGGGACTGGATCTTAGCCTACGCCGGTTCTTTGGGAACTAAGAGACAAAATGTGGCCGAAACTCGTGCTCTTCTCTCGGGGTGTTAGTATTATTAAGGAGAAATGAATTAAACATATTATTTTAAGGGGTAATCTCTTCTCATTTTAAATGACATTGGCAAGACCAATTACAATAATTGGGTTTTGGGTAATATTATTGATGTTATTAAAGAGAACCTTAAGTATTTTTATTCTCATATCATTACTCATATCCCTCGCATTGAAAATACTTGTGCTGAAAGTGCATGATTGGTGAGTGAGGAAGTTCAAAGTAATGATTTCAAAGTGTGGCAAAAAGGTAAAGTCATACTTGTGCATATTAATGATATTATTAATCATGAAAAGTTGTAAGCACTTCACCTTAAGCAGCGTGAGGGATAATAATGGGTTTATTTTCCAATATTATAAAAGTGATTCGAATTAAGCTATTATTGGAAAGGAAATTATAATTTCAAAAGTTACAAACATCAAATTTCGAGCATTGGAGTAAAAATTTGGCCACTTGTGGGTGGAAATAGAACAGAGTTTAATCTTCCAGCAATTATTGTATTGTGAAGGATAAGTCTATGCAGAACCTATTTAGGATTTGGGGTTTTAGTAAATTTATCACCAGACTCCAAGGGAATGATGCTTCGCTTACTATGGAGTTCGGGTTGGCATGGAAAGAGGGGAAAGCGGTGATCCGTGGCATGGAAATTGATATGTCAGAGGAATCCATTGCCCAAATTACTCGCATGGATATGGAAGGTCTAAAAATCTGTAAGGATAAGAATCAAAGAGAGTATGAAATCAATACTTTCTTTGTGGAAAATTAAAATGTCCACTACTTCACCGATGGCATCGCTTGTTATTGTATTCCGGGGTGTTGAGGGAGGTCTGTCTACACATCATGAAGTATCTTTTCCTAGAAGGTAAATATCGTAAGATATATACCCATCACTTGTCTTTTCTGAACATGTTTATACATAAGAAAATTATCTCGTATTTCCTTCAATATTTTTATGTCTCGACCACCTTGGTGAGGGATTTTCAATGGAGTAAAGTAGAGTCCCCCATCCATGAGGGCCTCATTCTTCTCCTATTCTGCAATAGAAAACTAGCCTGGGATAAACAAATGCCCCTAATTGAAAATGAGGAGGATATTACCCTAGATGAGTGTCCATCCAAGATGAGGGAGCGTAATCTGGGTAGTAAGTAGATGGGTGAGGGGAAGAATGTGGAAGGCATGGAAAATTAGGTTCTTTGGCTCATTGAAGGGTAAGGATAAAGTTCCCTAAGGAGAGCATGGTCTTGATATGTGGAAGAACAAAGTTAAGTATTTGGAGACAGTGGTCTAGGTCCTGGAAGAGACTAACTCGGTGGCAAGGAAGGGCATGATTGAAAACATTGAAGCCAAAAATAATATATGCTTGGCCTAAAATAACATCCATGGAGATATCAATATGTTGGACTCTCTCGGTTCGGGATTTGGGTGCTCGATTATTGCTGTTGTGGAAAAAGAGAAGTGAAAAAGGAGGTGGATCAGTTTTGATGATGTTGAAGAGGAGGAGTCAAAGGAGGATACTAAGTAGGATGTTGAGGAACCCCTAGAAGAAGTTAAATTCTAATCCTATCACAAAACAAGATATTATGGAGGTTAAACCCTCCAACAAAAGTAAAGCTATTTAATGGAACTTCTTTTGAACTATCTATGGACTTTCAAGAAATTTTTCTATTTTTCTTATTTAATGGCTTAGTTATCTTTTGCTCATTGTTTCTTGGACCCCCTTCTCTATTTTGGAGTTAAGTTTGTTTAACTCTTGGGGTCCTATTCCTTTTTTGTCTCGCTTTGTTTCTGTCACGATGTAATCTTTTTGTACTCGGCCTCTAGGAGCCTATCCCTATTTTTTACCCTATCTAATAAAAAAATGTCACACTCAATATTTTTCTAAATCATTTATCGTAAATTTATTACATTATAAGTTTATTAATATTGTGAATTACAATTTCCCACTTCAATATATATTTATATATTAAATACTTCAAACATGGAAACTAATTATAACTAATTTTTAAATAATATTTTAAAACTTCTCTTTAGCAACATTTTTTTAACAATTTAATAGATTTATTGTTACATTTGAGAATAGAATATATGTCACAAACATTTATTTGATCACCTTTTCATTTCAGCCACCTTTTTTTTTTTCTTTAAGAATTCCACAGTACCTTTCTTTTCTATATTTTCTTTTCTTGTGGGTTTCACTAACTTACCCTTATCTATTGAGCATTTGTTTGGAAATCATGTATTTGAATTTTTTTACGTTGCCCATCCATATATATATATATATATATATATATATATATATATATATATATATATATATATATGTTAAAAGTATCATTTTCCCATCATGTATAATCATATTACATTGAATGAAAACTTTAAAATATCATCAATTTTTCATTTCTAACATCGATCTATTTGTGCCATTGTTTTTGGACATGAAGTGGATGCACATTTATTCTTAACCTCTCGTGCACTCGTCACATTTGACAAATAAGTTATTCTTTGTGATTGGAACATGGGAAAATTTTCCCACTTAACAAGACATGTGTATTGATATATCATAATTTATCTCCACCATTATCGATATAAATGCAATAGTTGCGACAATCTTGCTTGCGATTGTTTCTATTTTATTGTATTTTCATTTTTGCCTATTTTGTTTCCATGTATTTCCATTTACTTTCCTCCTCTCACTATTCATCTAAGATTTTTAGTATCCATAATGGCTGATCTTTGGGATTCCACAACATTAGTATGATTATCCCTTTTTTCACTTTCTTCCATGGTTTCACAACCATTAATTGTGTATGGAAGTCTCACTCTTCCATTGAATACAATACTTATTGTGATAACGAATAAGCTAGACCCCATTTCTTTATGTAATGGAGTGTAGTTAAATATGAATATATTAGTCCCTCCAGTAACTCTCACACCTTTTGAGTGTAAATCCACATATGTTCCTCCTTCAAATACAAATTTCATTTTCAACTATATCCACACATAAAAAGATAAAATTAGTAATGTGGCCACTTAAATCTTAAACCTAGTATAGAGAATTTGAAAATTAGAAATATCAATAACAATTCCAAGGTTAAATGATATGCTTGAAATCACAATGAGAAAATAAAAATAAACATCTTATATGAACATCTCTTAAACCTCCTTTAATCTAAATATTGAACAAATGTAGAATTTGGGTAGCATTCAAGATAATACGTAAGTGATTGTTGTCATTTATGCCACATATCAATCTTAATATCATCATACATATACAACTATTTATGCATACCTTATTCAAATCAATAAATGTTGATGTTGAAAATCCTATCCAAATAATACTCTAAGATAGATGTCATCTATTTTAGAACTTAACATCCTTGAATGGTGTTAAATTTGATGGTTGTTTAGACATTTTTTTGTGATTTTAGACATAAGATACTTTAAAATATTTTATAGAACTGTCATGTGTGACTTGCATGTTTAAAATGTGACCGTCAATTTTAATATACATTTATATAGAAAATTTAATTGTATATATTAAGCATAGTTAAAAAATATGGAAAAGTCATTTATTAAGTAGTGTATAAGTAACATTGTTTTGTACACACACTCATGCAGATATTTACTAGATTCAAAATTTAAAATGCAAGTGATCACACTTATAAGTGCGAATGATCGTACTTCTAAGTGCGAGCCTCAATTCACATTTCACTAAACTTTCACTTATAAGTGTGAGTCTCGACTGACACATCTAAGTGTGAGTTTTTAACCAAACATCTAAGTGCGATCACTCGCACGTTGAGGTGGAAACACAATAATTAAGGGATTTATTTTCCCAAAATTATATAAGGGATTTATATAAGCTCAAAATATTATATTTGTGAAGTATTAGCTTACATTAACCGGCGTTAAGCTCAAAACATATTACTTTATTAGTTCCTACCTCCGTAGGATTACTATATCTTTCATTTAAACAAATAATTTCTCCTCAATCCACCAATAAAAATAAAAAAATTTCTATAGCTTTTCAACTTTCTAATGTTTATATTTTATTTTAACAATTTTTGAATCTACAAAACTTATGTATCTTTTTCTTTATTGGCTAGTTAGTACTCGATTTGAAAAATATGAGGCCTTGTTACAACATTGATTTATTCTATGTAAAAATAAATAAAATTCTAAGAAGGACATGTGTCCAATATTTAAATTGGATATGACATTTAGAAAAAAAATGTTAATAAAAATTCACCGCATTTGATGTTTATCCAAAAAGAAGACTTATTTACAAACTTGGACAAGTGGCACATCCAAAATAGTACACTATTAATAAAAATTAATAAACTTTATTCAACAAATAACATCATAAATGTTTCTAAATTGAATCCCATCACACTCCTTATGTATATATATTTTACTATTTTGGTTTTTTTAGTCAAGGGGGAGGTCTACAAACTGAAGAAGGAAGCCTCTAAAGAATTGAATCTGTTTCTTAAAGGTAATGAAAATATCAAGTCCCATTTTGTTGGATACCTTAGAATGTCTTTACCTAAACCATTTGATGAGGTGGATCTCACCTTAATTCAATTCTTAACCCTGGAAGGCTGCCAAAAATGTATCTATGCTTACCACCTCCCAATGCTAAACCATTTTAGATGGGGGCAGGATTTTAGTTTCCCCTATTTCTTATATCGTTCTTTGTGTGCCTCTATTTCACAGTTTAAATCACGTAGGATCTTTGTCCCTCTCCACTAAGGCTTTATCCTTTCCCTTGTCAAAAGGGCGGCCCTAGACATTGACAAAACTGGTGCTCTCAAGCTGGCTTTGGAAGCTTATGTGGATGGTTCAGGGGTCTGATTCGGAGGAGGAGGATTCGAGTGATGATGAAGATTCTCTAGATGGTGACATGGAAGAGGATGAGGTGGAGGTGGTCGTGGCCCAAAACCTTCCAGGATTTGAAATCTAAGCAGACCTTGAGCACTGAGCCAAACACTAAGGGTGATTCTAGCAAACAGGGTGCCTCAACTCCTATAAATGCTCAATTGGAACAACACTATGAGGCTATGGGTCATGTCGGCTTGATCAAAGGGGAAAATCACTTGGCCAAGATGGTGGCTGATATCGATGAGCTCAAGGGGGACATGCAGCTCACTAAGAGCTCGGTCTAGTTTCTTTTTAATGATTGGCACAAGATGAAGGAGCAAGTGTAGGAAGATGTTAGCAATGGGCAGGGTGGCGAGATTAAGATCCTAAAGGCCAACTTGGGGGCCATAACCAAGGATATGGATTAGGTTAAATCTATCCTCCATAGCTATATGGAATGGAGCATTGTGACTGTTAAGTTGACTCTGCATCACCTTCAAACTCTGGGGCAGCTTGCCAATTCTTATTGTGTTGTGGATAGTCAAGGAAGGAAATGAAATGCAACCCGAATGGTTTAGACCTAGGCTCTTTGGTTATTAATATTAATGCTCTTGCAAAATAATGGGCTAAGGTGTTGGAGGGGCTTGAAAAATCCTACAAATGAATTTGGTGTGGGGTGTTCTATTTTTCACTATCTCTATCTATGGCTGTTAGTTCCTTCGATGTTGTTAGTTTCACTATGGTTTTTTGTTGTTGTTAGTATCACTATATGGGATCCTAAGTGCCCTTATTACTATGAACTTTTATACTATGGTGTTTTGATGTTATTATAATTGGCTTCATCCGCTCTCGTGGAGCTTTCGTGATGTATGTTGTAGGGTTCCCATAACCCTCTTTTTACCTTTTAAAAAAATGATTGAGCTTTGGTTTATCCCTTTGCAATAAAAATAGATTTGCAAGTTAAATTTTTAAAATTCAATGTTTTCTATGTTTGTATTAAAATTTTTAACAATACAAAATTTTATATGAATTATATTGTGTTAAAGACAAGAACAATAATACTATTATTAGTTCATGCCAAGGAAGGATAATATACCTTTTAGTTCATCCAATTAGCAATGTTACTGTGAGCCAATAATATGCAAGAATTTTTCTACTCATGTCAAGATTTCTAATGTATAAATTTTGAATTGACATAATTACATGAATATACTTTTTGATAAAAAAATTATTTTGATTGGTGAGAAAGGATGATTTGACTATTTTTTTCCCTTATTAAAGTGCATGATTTTATTTATTTCTTAAACCAAAAAATTAGAAATGGCCAAGTGGCCTAGCATTTATTAATGCCTATCAATTCATCTAGCCTTCAAAAATTTCAAAACATATATGACATGAAAAATTTATTTCCACAATGACATGAACAAGTGTTGGTGATATTGTCAATTTATTAAACATCCCATATTTTACATCTTCCAACATTATTTGATATAATTTGACCATATTACAAATTCTTCCATTTAAAAGTAGCAACTCATATTTCCATCGATCCATTCATCCGTGTATTAGAAATAGAGAATAATATGGGTGCTTAGAAATTAATATACTGATATGTAGTCTTCAGTGCACAAAATACAAGATTTTCAACAATGAAATTACACAACTTAAAAATGTTTGAGTATGCAGAGAGGAGGACATCAACAAAATTCATTAACCACCGCATTGAAATATTATTCGATCAACATCATCTTCTACCTACATATTATCTAATCCATCACGTGGAAAGGTGGGAACTCTAGTTCCTCTTCATATTCCAAGCAAATGATTACCAGTAAGGCTTCAATTGAGGGGCAATTGACCATGTCATTGGTTTCTCTAACTTGTATTCCTTGTTTGGTTTCATGGTTGTGACACACTGCATAATTATTCATTTGGGTCTCTAATTATTTTTTATTTTACTAATTGTCTCCCACTGAAACATTGGTGGCCCTTATACTTGTCTCCCACTGGAACCTTATCTTGTTTAGAATGGTTCTCTCAATAAAAACAATTTTGCACTTATTGTCTACACTTATGGTTCTGGATATTATTCTCTAATTATTAAGGATAGGGATAGTTTAAAGAAACCCATTTGATTTTAATTTTATGATATCTTAAATTTCATAAATTCATTCACCATGAAATATTTTTCATTTATTTGGCTCATCTCTTTCTAGATGTAATTTGGTTCAAACGTATTGTCATTCTTTCATAATTTTACTTGAATAACACCTCCAAACCAATAAAAAATCTATCTATCTTATAGATTATATCCGTACGCCTTAATCAATTGGTCATGTTTTCAAATGGATCCCTAATTCGACTCATTGAACTATAAACTTCTATTAATCCAAAAGACACCTCGTATCTTATAGGAAGGAACTAGCCTCTTCGCGACTCTTGTTTAATTTAAAATGGCATTAACCTAATTATTATTAACAAAATTTATTAAATATACATGAACATAATGATTGGCTATTTTATTTACTGAAAGGGATAATGCTTCTGCCATGTTTTTTAATTAGATTACATAAGAAACATGGATTAAGGAACCTATAAACCTTAAAATAGAGTGCATCATGAAAATGACCAAGAAGGAAAAAGAAACGGGACAAAAAGGGATAAAGCAACTTATCCCAAACTACAATCCAACAAATCAATACAAGGAAAAAACTAAAAAAAAGTATATGCCAAAACAGATCAAAAACAGGAGGGGAAAACATCCCAAATGATACAATCCACAAAAATTCAAAAAAATCTCCAAGAACCAAGGGATTAGTTAGTCTTCAAACATTTGTACTCCTTTGGTTGACTCTCTTTCTATCCTTTCATCTGATCATCCTGCTCGATCATGATAGGGATTTCATCTTCAACTTGATCTTCCTCATCATAACTACTGAGGTGGAGATTATACCTACGAACTTTGTGTCCCTACTACACCTTAGCCATATGCCCCTGCAACTCAAAACCAAACTTTTGATCTCGAAATATCCACTCGAGATAGAGTTTTGGGAGATGCAATTTTCTTAGAAGCATCAATGCATTGCATGACACTAACTCCCATGTCCATTCCAACTTCACCTAAGGAATCCATATTGCTTTCCACCAACCTCACCCGAGAGAGAAATTTTATCAAAATTCACATGCCAATCCAGCTCCACTATCTCTTTCCCTTTAGATGACTCCCCTTTCGTATCAACTAGAGAACCAAGAGTGCCCTTCCCCTAAGAATCCGTAATCTTCTTTCTCCTCGGTATGTTTATATGGTCAGCAAGATTACAATCGTCATATGAATCCCCCAATTTTGGCTATAATTCATTTACCACCAACGATTTAGCATTATTAAAAACAAAAAAATAGACCATGTTTAACAAGGTTTCAATCTTCCCTTGTTGAAATCATTCATCGATGTAAAGAGTGACAT
Source organism: Taxus wallichiana var. yunnanensis (assembly GCA_018340775.1). Taxonomy (NCBI): domain Eukaryota; kingdom Viridiplantae; phylum Streptophyta; class Pinopsida; order Cupressales; family Taxaceae; genus Taxus; species Taxus wallichiana. Next base: position 77,672,532 of record CM031243.1, read on the forward strand.
AAACAAGAAAAAGTGAAGTCTCATATCAATCTTATGCCTAAACATATTAATCACAATAAGATGGTGAGTATATATATTTCTATAATTACCTTCAAGAATAATGTACCTCATAAGGTGGATGCAAACTCTATTCCAAATATTAGGGATGTAGAATCTAGCTATATCATCTACAAGCATGTAAACCTTTTCTTTACCATGGAAGAAAGTATGAATTTCTTGTTTGTGTCTCATACGATATATGAATATATTTAATCCTTCTATCTCCATTCTAGTTTATTGTGTTATTGAAGCCTCGAAACATGAATTTCCATGCCATAGATCACCATGCTACCATTGTTCCATGCTTGACCAAACTCCAACACAACATAAGGATAAGACCTTGTGATTTTTGAGATGAAATTCCTAAACCCCCAATTTTCAGAATAAGCCACAAGGAGCGGTTTTCCTTTAGGGAACCATAGCTCGTGGGATCAATTATCCAATGACCACCTCCCATGTTTTTAGTTGATTGCTAATGAAAATTGAAGAACAATGGCCAAAATGAATCTTAAGAGAAAAATTAGTACAAATTCCACCGTATATCCTAAATGTGCGAAGGGTCGTGTTAACCTTAAGAACAAGGATGACATGCCAAAAAGGGAAAATATCCACCCACACATTAGTACTTAACATTATTAATGAGATTAATAACATTGGGGATATCATCTCCCCTCTCCCACACTTTAAAATTATTACCTTTAGCCCCCAAATTGGTAAGACGATCCACACATTTACTACCCTTTATAGCGGTATGAATAAGATCAAAGTGATCAAACTATTTAAGCATATGTTTAGTATCTTAAAGGATATTTATTAAGGTATAATTATTAATTATATCCTTTCTCATATTCTCAAGGGTTAAAATCTTATTTTGAACAACTAACGAGAAAAACATGTTGACCTTGGGAGTAAATCCTTAATCCTAATTTTCATCTAGAAATCCTTTTGTTCCAATGCTTCCACCATGTGAACACTTTGTAATACAAAATATGTTCTGAAAATGAATATGTTTGGTCCAATAACTAATATGTCAAGTGTTATACTTAAGCATTGTAGTCATTGATCTCTATCAATGCATGTAGGAATTTTTTTTTGCTAAAATAATTGATCTAAGAACTTTAAAAGACATAAAACTATTTTAGAAACATGTTCTATATTTTTCATTCAAACAAAAACTTATTATAAGTACAAAATAAAAAGTAGTTTGCATAAAGAACTAACACATCTTTCAAATAAATGCAATTTTCATCCTCCAATCTTTACAATTCAATTCCATTTAAGGAAAGTAGAATTCAACTTGTCAAAGTTTCCTGTAGACCAAATGCCATAATTGAGGAAGGCCAATGGAGAATTCATTAGTTTAATGCTTACATGCATAGAAATGTTTTCTTAGTCCATCTGCAGATTATATTGATTTTCAACATTATCAACGTCTACAACATTAAACTATAGAAGGAAGAAACTTTCCACTACGCGGCTTTTATTTGTTAAAACCTATTGGCTTATTAGATTAAAATCTAATTTGTTAGGTTAAGTTTCCTCATAATTTAGCAGACACTAAGCTCAAAATAACATAAAGTAACTTGTTAAATTATAGCGACCATTAAGCTCAAATTATTTACCTTAGTGGCATCTAAGTTAAAAATATCATCCTCTAACCTAGTAGGTGCAAAGCTTGAATTATCTTAATTTAAAATATTAAAATCATATGATGAATTCAAAAATTTGTACATATCTTGTATGTTTATACAAGAATCCAAATTAGATGAGGGTGATTGACTTAGAGGTTTCTAAATTCAAAATATCAAACCTAAATTTGTTAAAACCTAGTAACTTCGAAGAGGATATTTGTTAGGTTATGTTGAAACATAACCTAGTGGAAAATAAACTCAATATGTCTTTATTTTTTTAAATGCTAGTGAATATTAAGCTCAAAATAGTTTATTGTTTAAATACCTAGCAGCTTACTAAGTTCAAACTATGTTGATTTAATTTGTTAAATCCTAGTTGTTAGGCCCTGGAATATTGGCTAAGGATGAGATGGCACGTGGGCGTGTGGGACCTAGTTAAAGAAGGGAGTGTGGGGTTGAAGGAATTCAAGGAAGGGTTATAGTAGGGTTTTTTCAGAACACACGGTGCACGCGCACGGAAAAGAAAATTTTGGACTTAGTTATATTCGGCATCCCAAGCAACACACAAGAAAATCATGACCCTTGTGGATAAGGTGCCAGCTTGGCAACTATAGGATCAAAAAGGGAATATCCCATGCATGCGATGGAAGGTTCCAAGAGAACATAATTGCAAAGAGTGGAGATCTTGGATCAAAATAGGCATGCTCTATTGGAGGACCACTTAGAAACTTGATAAAGAGGTGTGTTACCTTTGAAGGCATGGAGGTGAAGGCAAGGAAGCTATATAGTAAGGTGCATGGGTAGTAAGAAAATGATATATAAGCGAGGACCAGAGAGTGCTAAGAGTTATAAAGACATACATGAAGTCATTATGAGAGAGTAGTGCACCGTAAAAGAGGAAAAGTTCTATAGAAACACCATAGAGGATTCTATGGGTTGGGTTCAGAAAATATAGGAGTGATGACACATTTAGAGGGATGGATTTGCATACATTTTTGTAATGTGATGAACATATTGTAGATGTAATACATGACTTGGCTCTGCATTGTGATATGAGGGTTTGTAATGGTTTCATGGAATGTAATGTGGTTATTAAACATGTTAATATGAATATAAGGTTTTGTTCTAAATCATATATGTGTTCATAAGTATAATCCTTATGCACTTCCCTTATGTATGAATCATTTATACACACTGTGTATTATTTCTCTTTTCTCGATGGATTGAGGTGACAACTCGTTCTAGGTTCTTAGAATGTTATATGGTTCCTTTCTATTCTTTTTTATTTGATTATCTGTCCTAAGATGATGCATTCTCACAAGAATCACGTAAAGGAGAGACTCGGTGCCCGTGCGTGCCTCATGTGAGCACCCAATGCCCGCTAGGTGATAGGTCGATGCCCATGGAATTAGACTATTTGTCTAAGGGTATAAAAATGAGTACATCTTGGTTCCATTTTTGGGACCTCTTTTGAAAGTTGTTTGAAATGACATGCATATTTGTTCTTGTGATGTGTAATGACAAATAATTTGACGTTTGGAAAGTGTTGAAACATGGTTCAAGAGCACGAAGGATGAGTTTTCTCAAAGATTCAACATTAGACTTGAGTTTGATGTCCGTAGATGCGTAGAAGAGAACCTATACCATGAGATGTATGAGATATTATTTTGTTGTCTTCTAGTAGAAATATATTAATGGATTTCAGCATATGAATCCATTTTGAGTTGGTACTATAGATCACATGTATGGACACAAGATGACTATCAAAGGATGTAGGATGTAAATTTGACTTGGATGCATGTTTGTGATCACTAGTGGAAGAGAGTTATAACTAGTTACACTTTTGAATACACCATTTATACATATTTTTTCCTAGAAGTTACTGAGTTTGAGTTTTTGAGGAAGCCTAGAGGATCATTTTTGCATGATATTCATTTGGATATGAATATCTTGGTCATTACCTTGAGTTTTGAGGCATTTCCCATGTCCTGGATAAAATTATCTAAGCGTTGGGAAAGGAAGCTAGGGTGGAGGAAAATGGCAGGAATTGTGGCTAAAAAGGAAAAGGAGGAGATCGACTTAATTATAGTGAAGCTTGTGAAAGGGAAATTACTAGACAACGTGAGGTTGTAAGCGTGATGGATCCATGGAGGCGGATGTTGTAGGAAGGAGTTGAGGTTCATGTAGAGGATGTGGAACCTGAGTAGTCTATGCTACCCCATCTTGGCAAGCGTGGGAGAGAATCCCCTTTAACTTTTGATGAGAGTTTATTGCATGGAGAAAGGAGGTCCGTTGGCATGCATCTTAAGCCACATGGAAACCGAACCATGGTGCTTGGTTTTCTAGATCAAGGGAGAAGTATTATTAACCTAGTTGGTATCAGTGGGAGTAACCGATTTGTGCCTAGGAGATATAATTTCTCATTTGGAACATCTATGGCTATGCAAGCCATTCCTGTATTTGGAGGAATTTTTAGACAAGGTGAAAAAATGCAAGGTTTAGGTATCATGTCTAGAAGTGGTGCGGGACACACAACTGGAAGTGGGACAATATCACAAACCATCGACGCATAGTTTAGTGATATTTTGGGAACTCTTGGCATGACCACTTCAAGCCCTTTTCTAACTATAGGAGGTGGATCTGGTGGATCGGGAGGAACAAGACTGGTGGATCTAGTGGATCTAGTGGAGGAGGAAACACTAGAGGGAACCAAGGCTCTAGATCAGGAGGACAAGGGCCTCAACCACCTCCACAATTATTTTTTGAGATATCTTTGCACTTACCAAACTATAGGGGTATTAAAGATGTTGTAGATCATGTGCACAAATTTGATTTACTATGGGATGTGAAGGGGATCACTACCATAGATTGGAAGGAAAGTAAGTTTGTAACAACGTTCTAAGGGCACACACATAGTTTTTATAGGAAGTATGACCCCCATCAGATGGTGGTAGACTACACCGCATTGAAGAAATCCTTCCTACGAGAGATCCATATCCCCGAGTTTGATTAAAAGAGCATCAATGATCTAAAGGAGATCCAATAGGGAATGGTAGAGAGTATGTGGGAGTATGATGCACATTTCAAGACTCTCTTGTTAAAACTATCATATGAAACTCATCCTTGTCAATAAGCTCAATGGTTTGTTGGAGGATCGATAACACCATTTAGAAGGGCTCTATCACATAGGACTTTCACAGACCCAAGCGAGGCATTGGAAGATTTCCTTGACACTGAAGCTATTGGGATTGTTGATACTGTTGTTAGTCCTTTTCTGGAGGTTCAAATTACTACAATGGCCAACCAATTGGGGAAGTTGTCTCGCAAACTCAATGTATGAGGTTCTTAGTGGGCTTTGGTGTACTGAGACGGTGAAGTTGAAGGGCATGAAAGGATAGTTTTCCTCGTAAATTGGTACACGCTATGGTGGTAGATCTGTGAAATTTTCCATGGGGATAATGATGCAAGTATATTCCCTCTCTTATAGTGCATAATTTGAAAGAACGTTTCTTGTTATTGCAAGATGTGTACCTCGATGACCCATGATAGCAAGGATTCAGATCGATTGATTATATCTATGATGCTAATGACCTTTTTTGTGAAAAAATAGTGTTACAAGAAGTAAAAAGGATGATGACCATCATTATGAAGGGCGTGCAGATGGAGGAGAACTTGGAAGATTTTTTCCCAAAGGATTTTTTTGCAGGTTTTACAATTTGATTTTTCACCTTCCAGTCGAACTTTGAAATTTATTTTCAAGGACTTAACTTGCTCAAAACAAGTCAAAATTTCACCGGTGATAGATCGGGGATAATCTTCAAAATGGTATTCTTATATTTTGATATTTTGACTTTCAAAATTTCATGGTTTTTAGTATTTCGGGTTTTCCTGTGTCTTGAGCATGTCCCAAGTTCGACACACAGCGTATTTCAGGTTTTGTAAGTTGCCTTGCATGACCGAGTTTAACTCCGTACCTTTCAGTGGATTAGTATCTGCAAAACAATACCTGATAACCGGATTGAAGAGTGGTATCTTCGGGTCCTTCAATGTTTTAATTTCAATTTTTAATATTGCCAGGTTTGGTGTGTAACTTGGTAGAATCCAGCCTTTTAGAGGCATATTCAAAAGCACATCTGGTGACTCTATCTGGTAAATAACTCATTCTCTAATTTGCAGACCTGTTTTCCATCCATTTCCAACCATCTTTCTTTCCATCTCTTTCATTCTTTTCCATTCCATGAAGTTGTGCAATCATGACTTCATTTCCATCATGGAATTCACATTTTCAACAACAAAGCAAAGATATCACACCTCCAACATGCTTTACAAATCCTCCAAATCAACATTTTGGTCAAATTCAAAATCAGCATGTCTACCCATATGAGCAGCAAGAGCCAAAGTCAGTTTGGTTGTGAAGCACATCAAGAACAAGGGTACACATGCAATGAAGACAATCAAATGGAAGATGCAGATTTTGTGGAAAAAATCCAAAAGATGGAGGCAAAGATGGTGCAATCAAGAGTAACAACTCAAATGAGGGATTTCAGAATTGGTTATAGGACTCCTTGTCCATGGGGAGGCCCTTTTCCAAGACACTTCAACCCTCAGGAGAAGTTGGACTTTATGATGAAGATGCTGCCCCAACTTGCACAATGGACAACAGAGATAGAAGCCTATAAAATTGGTGTTGAACAACCTTGTCAATGGGTAAGTTCTACACCATCATCTAGTTTTTCTCTTCCCATTACTCAAGCAAAGCATCATCTCATTTGGAATTTCAAATTCTAAATCCAAATCAATGCTACCCAGAGTTAATTCCATTTCTCCATTCCCTAGTCTTCCACCACATCTCAATTCTTCCTTCCCCTTTCCTTCCAAATAGTCATCCCCTCCACAAAGCTAACATAAATACCCTCTCCTCCAAAGAAACAAGAGTTTCTACCTCCTCCACCACCACGAAAAATTGCCAAGCCATTTGAGTTACAATCCACTTCTCCTCTTGCATTCCCAAATCCATGTTGGGAGGATAAAAATCAGAATTCTAGTCAAGGAAAACAACAGCAAAAAGAAAAGCCAAACAAGGATGAAGAAATTCGAAGTTTGAAGATTTTGGCTCTTAAATTTGGGATGACAAAGATCCCCTTAATGGTTAAACCTTCAGAAGACATTGGAGTTACAGAACAGGTGGTGGTTAAGACTGATTTTGTTGCAACAGGAGAAGAGCAAAAAGAAGAAGTAGATCAGCAGTCAGTTTGCTCAGAAAGTAGTGTCCATGTTGGCACTCTATTTGAAGGGAATGCTGATTCAATTCAAGTTGCACAATCAGCCATAGAGGAAGAAAGCTCAGAAGAAGATCTTGCAGTCCCAACTTGTCCTCTAGAGCAGCAGATTGAAGAGTTTGACTTGACAAACTTCATGCTAGAAGAAGAGTTCTATCAAGAGCAAGATTGCCTTCAAGTAGTAGAGGAGGAAGAAGCTACTCCAAATCCAAAAGAAGAGGAGCACATTCTAGTTGTGGAGGAGAAAATTGTAGATCCAAGGGCTTTGAGCACAAAGCAGGCTACAGGAGAACCTTTAGTTCTTCTTTCTACTTCATCTCTCTCGAGTTCTAGTGCTGAAGAAGAGTTTGATCTCTCAAACTCAATGTTGGAGGATGAAAGAAACCATGATGATCAAGTTACAGATCAAGAGGACACCATGGAGGAAGTTGAGCATTGCAGCAAAGCACAACCATGAGGTAGTGTATCTGTCAGATTTGGAGGACTGTTTTGATAAAGAAGAACCGGTTGAGTTTCCACCATTGTCTCTTTCATCTTCCACGTCCCAAATACTTGAGCCTGTTGTCATGAAGGAGAGAATTCATTTGCAGCATCCTGCATCTTATACCAGCTCTTTGGAACCAAGATTGGAAGATTTTAATCTTTCATGTTCTTCATTGGAGGAAGAGAAAGGGCAGAAAGGTTCTACCATTGCTTCCACATCACCCACCCAAGAAGGTCTACAAGAAGACTCCATTTTTGGAGTTGAAAATCAGAGCTATGGGCATATCAAACGGATCATACCTTGCCCAATAAGGTATTTGACTTCATTGGAGTCAAAGGAGAAGTCACAACCAGTCATGCTTGCTTCTAAGCATGAGGATGAGCTACAAAGAACCAAGGATCAGCTGTCATACCTCTCCAATCCAAATGCAGAACAACTAAAAGAGGTATTGAATTTTCCTTCACCGATACCTTGATGATTTGGGTGGAATACCAGCTTCTTGTTGACTTTCCACTCATCCAATCAGCCATGTTCAATGCCAAATTAGTTGCATGGTTGCCAATTTTGAAGAAAGGAAGCTATTTTGCACAACCAGTTGCAAGGTTTGTTTAGCCCACTTTTGCTTCCAGTTAGAGTAGGATAGGTAGTTTTTCTTTCAAAGTGCTTGTGCACACTCAGCATGTTCCATTTTGGAGCATGTATGACCTTTAGTTTTGTACATAGTTTTTGTGGTGCTGGTTTTTCTCTTGCAGTCCATTTCAAAGTGGGTTTCAAGTGGCTCGAGAGGAGGTTTTCAAAGTTCAGATCGGTTTGCAAGCTACAACTCATGACTCCATGCCCAATGGATTGCTAAAAGGCCATTGATCTTCATCCAAAGCAGTAGATGACCCCGCTGAGTCGCCAAAATTGTTATCCAAAATTCACCCTCAAGGTAATTTTGATAACATGCATCAAATTATTCAGTCCCGAGCAAGTAGATTGATTCGAGGCCCAAAATCATGTTTTTGGGGTCCCCTCGGCTTTTTTCTAACTCTCCCATCCAAGAAGAAATCCCAACAAGTTGAGAAAATGGAAAAAATGCAAAAAATAAGGTTGCAGGACTGTTTTAAAGCATTTCGGGTCTGAAGGGTTCGGGTCGTACTGAGGTTCGTCGTACCAAGCTTGGGGCCAAAAAAACAAAGAAAATTGGCTAAGTCGGACATTTTATCCCAGGTGGTCCGCATGGGATGTTGGGACGTCGGGACGCACAGGACGCGAAAATCCAAAATGGGCGAAAGTGGAAAAAATTGTCAAGTTTTTTTTTCGCGCGGTTTTATACATGTGGGCCAAAAGTACGCGGGGACGCGAACACCCAGCCGATTCGTCGAAAGATGGTCCATTTCGGGAAGTTCGAGATAATTATCTCGGGATAGCCGGGACAAAAGTACATGAGGGACACATGGGATGTAAAAAGGTGAAAAGGCCGCAAAAGAGACAAGGAAGCCCGAATCGGTGATGCGGGAGAATGTGTCCAGGCAATGGGACAAAAGTACGTGAGGGATGCGTGGGACGTGAAAAGGTGAAAAGGCCGCAAAGAGACAAGGAAGCCCGAATCGGCCGATGCGGGAGAATGTGTCCGGGATAGCCAGGAAAAATGTATGCGTGGGACGCGTGGGACGCGAAAAGGTGAAATGGCTGCAAAAGAGACAAGGAAGCCCAAATCGGTCGATGCGGGAGAATGTTTACAGGACAGCTGGGACAAAAGTACGCGTGGGACACGAGGGACGCGAAAAGGTGAAAAGGCCACAAAAGAGAGACAAGGAAGCCCAAATTGGCTGATGTGGGAGAATTCATCCGGGACAGCCGGGACAAAAGTAATGCAGGCGGGACGCGAGGGATGCAAAAGTCAAGCGGTAAGGCAAAGAAGAAAAGTCAACGTTTGACCCGTGAACTTCAAACGGCCATAACTTTTGACTCTGAGCTCCGATTTTCACAAAATTGGACTTTCTAGAACGAGCACGAAACATATATTTAAATAAAAGAAACATATTCGGCTCTAGTCAATTAATGCTCATTCCCGTCAAATGACAGAAAACGCCCATCGACCCAAAATAGCTGCCCGCACTCAGAAGGCCATAACTTTTGCATTTCTCAACAAAATCACACAAAATTGGTACCGTTGGAATCGTGGCTCTGAGACCGATGCAAAAAATCAAGAAATTCCATATTTTATGAGATATTGGTGGGTATTTTTCACAAAACGTGGACGGGTTTATAACAGTGTTTTATTTGGTGGTTGGGAGTGCAATTAAGAGGCATGGTCATCATTCTTTCTCTGCTGCAGCACCTGGGACAATATGGGGAGCCTTTTGCAAGTAATATACAATCATTTTACTCCATTTAATGCCTCTTACAAGTGGTTGAAGGACAGATTTCAGGATTTCCATTTTCCCTCTCTCTCTCTTCTCATTTTTCTATAAATTGGAGTGTTGGGCTCATTGTAAAGGAGGTAGTTTTTGTAGCAAAGCTCTACCAAAATTGATTTGTGAAGCCAATGTGTTGTAGGCCCTTGTTGTGGACTCCTTGCATGGTGATCTAGGCCCTTACCTTGTAACCGATTGAACTGTGCATATCAGGAAGCAATAAAATATAAGTTTGTGGATGTATCTTCCCCTGCTGTGTTTTCTTGCATTCTTCTTGCCCCTTCAACCTCTTCTTTACAAGAATATTGTGTCTATTATTATGTTCATGCAGGGATCCATTATCATTGTGTATGTTTGAAATATTGTTGTGAATGCATTTTGCTAGATTATGGAGAACTGTCATCACCTCTTCTAGTGTGCACTTTGCTTCTGTATTTCACGCATTTGGAGACTACTCTCACACCCTCCTTTTCTAGTGTATCACCGCTTTAGTGTAGGATTTCATTTTATGCATTCTCTCTCCCTGGTCCCTTGGAAATTTAGATTAGAATAGTTATTTTCCCCTGCATTAGAGTAGATTGTGGCAGGTAGTTTAGGAGCAAGAACCAATTTCTCTGGAGGTCTATCTCAAGTAGCAAGTCCCACAACTTGGAGATAGTACCCATGTTATCCAATCACACCGTGAGTTCAAATATATGTGCTTGTATAAATGTAAGGGTCTTTGTGATTCGGTGATAACATGGTATGCATTATAACTATATTTGAATGTGTTTTATATGGAAAAAAATACTAAGGTAATTCCCATTGGAGTCTTGAAGGATGAAATTATCACCATTCAAGGGGCCAAGTTCATTAGAGACTTCTAAGTCTTGGTGCACACCGAGGAAGAAAACTTCCAATGCGTTTCTTTAGCACCCATTGTTACAAGAAAAATTATGACATATGGTTTAACAAGGGGTATATTAGCTTTGAGAATAGGGAAGAAAGGGTGATCATTCCTTTGATAGAATGGAAGTCAATTCCCAATATTGAGCCCTTAGGGGAAGAATTCCTTGATAGAATCTATGTACGCTCCATCAAGGATCCTAAAATAATTCATCCAATGGAAGGAGTTATCTAGTTTGAATATGATCAATCCTTGAGCGATAACACTAGCATGGCATGCAAAAATTGGATTCATGGGACTTATGAGTTGATTTGGTGACAGATTGAGAGAATCTATAAAAGGGTAAAAATGTGCACTCAATCAAGTGCCTAGGAGGAAAGAAGTTTCCAAGTTACTTTGGAGGAGCATATCCTAAAATTTTCTTGTGGGAAATGGAAACTTAGTGGAAAAATGAGGACAAGAGAAGGGGACTGCTAAATTACAACCTACTCAGATCTGCAACGCGCGTTGGTGGGCTACACATCGGGAGAGCCTCCTAGAATGGATTTATGAAGTAGATGGTGAAGATATGGAAACTTTAGATGTTAACAATTTGAAAGGTACACGTGAGGTCATAGATAGCATTTATAAGTGAGAACATGCCAACCATGAGCCCTTGAAAACAAATAAGGTTAACATTGGAACAAAAATAAAACCTAAAGAAGCTATCATTGGGGACTATTGGTTAGGAAAAGAAGTTTCAAAGGTCATTGATGTGTTGTGTGAGTTCTAAGATTTGTTCCCTCGTGGGTACCATGAACTCAAAGGTGTCCACCATTCCTTAGGGTAGATGAAGATCAAGTTGAAGGAAGGTGTGCACCTGATTTGAAAGAGGCCTTATTGGATGAATCCAAATTTACACGTATGGGTCAAGGAAGAAATATACAAGAATATAACATCTAGTATCATCGAGGCAAAGTGGAATAATTAGAATGGATAAGGCCAATGGTTATCGATGTATCAATAAGGATGGGAGGATAAGAATCGTGTCGACTATAGGTATCGAATGTAGTATGTGTCATCTATCATTTCCCAACCCCCTTTATGAAGAAATTTTGAAGGGAGTAATGAGCGTGAAATCTACTCTTTCATAGATGGGTTCTCAAGGTATCACCAAGTCAGGATTGCAAAGGAAGACCATAGAAAGACAAATTTATCCACTCAATGGGGAAGTTTTGGCTATATGGTTATGCCTTTTGGATTGAAGAATGCACCTTTTGTTTTCTCACACATCATGGTATAAGCATATCAAGACTTCATCCATAAGTTTCTTCAAGTTTACCTAGATGACTTGGACTGTATGGATTGGTGAAAACCATTGTGACAATTTAAGGATGATGTTTGAGAGATGTTGGAAATTGAGGATATCCCTCAACATTAAGAAATGTGTCTTTGCTACTCCATTTGGAACCCTGTTAGGACACATTATATGCAAATAAGGCTTACTAGTAGATCCCACCAAATTTGTAGTTATAATGGGATTAGGGAGACTATTAGTCAAAGTGCAAAGTGCAGATTTCTTGGGCATACGGGTATTACAGAAATTCATCAAGGGGTATGCCAAGACTACCATGCCCTTGGATGAATTTTTAAAACACAAGAGTTCCTTTCATTTGGGAGAGGCGCAAAAGAAGGCATTTGACACTTTGAATGATAGGCTTGTCACGACGCTCATACTATGTTTTCCTTCTCGGGATAAGCCCTTCCATGTGTATGTTGATGCCTCGGGGATAAGTATGGGATAAATTCTAGCACAACGGTGAGGGAATTTTTGATCATCCCTGGTGTTTTACAAGTAGGAAGTTGACACCAGTAGAATAGAATTACACAACTACTAACTACGAAGCATTATCTATGATCTATGCACTACACAAGTTCAGGAAGTATCTGTTGGAAAAACCATTTATATTCGACATAGGCCATATGGCATTGAAGTACTTAGTCAACAAGCCCATTCTACAAGGGTGCATATGTTGTTGGGTCCTGTTATTTCAAGATTTTGAGTTCACAGTGGTTGTGAAACTAGGAAAAAGCAATTCAGGACTTGAACACTTATCAGGAATCAAATAAGGGGAGGACACACAAAGAATTTAGGATACCATGTTGGATTCCCAACTATTTAGGTTCAGTGCACATCCTCAAACTTGGAAGATATCAAAATTTTCTTGAAAGAAGGTGTGGCACCAGAAGGGATGAAGGCTCTTGAGAGAAAGCAGTTAGCAATACATGTTGCACCCTACATATTGATTAGTGGAGACATGTATAAGTTAGGTTGTGATGAGGTTCTATGCTGATATGTGTTAGAGCATGAGTGCATGGAAATTATGCACCAATTATGGAGGAAGTGCATGGTGGGATTGTAGGAGGACACTATGCGGGAAATGCTACTTGTGTGAAAGATTTTATTAGTAGGGATTTATTGGGAGACCATCTACTAGGATTGTATTGAGTTTTGTAAGGCTGTGACCATTGCAAGTGCCTTGGAATACTTGAAAAGAGAGATGAAATAACCTTGTTACCAATAGCAATTATCAAGTTTGAGATTGGGAAGATGGTGTTATTGTATGCTTGCAAGTATCTACATCATCTTGGGAATTTGAAAGTCTATTGGTTGGGACCCTACATCATGTCGTTCATTTTGGATTTAGGCATTTTCCATTACAAGAGTTGGATGGGATGAGATTACCAGGTCATTTCAATGGGAGTAGGCTGAAGCCCTACTATAAATAAGTCTTCTTGGTGTTTTTAATAAGGTAGTGTTGCCAATTAGTCTATAATTTCCCTTTATGCCTTTTCTTTTCTTGTGTTTCCCTTTCTCGTTACTTGTTCCTTTCTTTTTGTTTCATTTTGTGCCTTATGCACTAAGTAACCACATTATTTTTCCAAGGTTGTGTATGTGCAGAGGACCACACATTTGTTTTAGTGTGGGGTGGAGTAATGCAAAGTATAGGCTTGCAATACAAGTTAAGTGGCCCAGTAGAAGGAAGCGCGTAAGAAAGCGCATGAGGAAATTGTGGATAATGAATTATGGTGTCAAGAAGGTTGTAATAGATACCATGTACAAAGGATGAAGATTGCAAGAACAACATGAGGTAGGTGATGGAAACATTAGGTAAAGGACATAAGAAGTTCCGTAGGCGCTATAGACGCACGCGTAAGATTCTTCGGTTGGATTGGATTTTTACACGCCAGAAGGTTGTAAAGGATTTTCACGTAGGATGTGGCACGTGGGTAAGGGTGCTTAAAGTTGGCTTATTGGAAAATCTGCATTTAATGTTAAGGTATGATGGTATGTGGCATAAGATTTATTGTTAGAGGGAAGAAAAAACTATCAATACAAGGCTGGGAAATTCATTTTTTAATCTTGATATTACGAAGTTGAAGCACTCTTGCAAACTAGGGCATCCAGAGAGAAATTTGTGCAAAGGAAGAAGAATCCAAGAAATTTGATTGTGTGACTAGAGTGAGTATTTAAACTAGAAGGAAGGAGTACATGGGCATTAGGAAAGGTTATTGTGGTGTGCAGTCTTATGGAAGATTGTCCTAGTTAGGGTTTGGCAGCTAGGGCACGAAGATAGAAGGGTTTATTCCAGGAGTTGAGCTTTGGAGTTGAGTTTGGAGTGTAGAAGAGTATCGAGCAGAGTAAGTTCGTAGTTTAATCCCAACAGAAAGCATGGCACCCAATAAAGCAACCATCTCACCAAAGAAAAAAAAGGGAAAGGGGAAATGAAAGAAAACCATTGTCATCGCAAGCAACAATGAAGAATGGTATGCAAAGATGAAATGCCCAAATATAGTATTTCTAGGAAAGGAATGGGTGTCGCATCTAAGGAAAATGACTGTGAGTGATTATAACCATCACATGAGCACAAATGAGAAATAAATGGCTCTAGATTTGGTTCTCCTAGATAACAAAAGGACACTAGATGGGATTCTCATAAATAGTGACGAAGTGAAGGTTAAATTGGAGAAGGAAGGATTATTAAAACTATATGAGTTGCCTTACTTTGGCAAGCCTAAGTGCCTTTGTCAATGGTTGATGTCACGCATGCATGAGGATCACTTTTATTTTTGGGGCACAAGATGTGCATAACACCAAAACTGATATCCAAGTTCACAGGCCTCATTTGTGAAGGAGATAGCATAGATGATGATCTAAGCGACAAGGAGGCTATTAAGGAAATTGTAGCAACATATGACTACAAAAAGGGGTCGTGATACTTTGACATCACCGAGATTCCAGACCCTGTTATGAGGATGGCTGCACACTTGGTGACCAAGCTCAATGATCAGGAATGATGGACACAAGTGAACAAGGCATGGCTAAATGTATGTCCAGAAGATATCAAAGGAAACAATCTATAACTTGTTCACTTTCATCGTGGATGAGATCATAAGCAATGTGCAGGAGGGAGAGAAGATATTATTCGGTAATGTCCTCCTCACCATTTTCTTTTCAGAGATTAGAGTTCTAGATGGGCTAGAAAAAATTGTTTGGGAGTATCCAAATGAGGATCCCTTGCCCACAAAGAGATTTGAAAAATACACTTATGAAACCATGACAACTGCTCATAAGGCACACATGAAGAAGTGATATAAATGAATGTGTGATGCATTCGGGGTAGAATGGAGGATCCTAGAGTAGTTTCCTATGCTCGTGGATGGAGAAGAAAAATTTACAGTTTATCATCTTTTTTGCATTGGTAGTTTTACTTTGACAAATAGGACTAAGGGTCCATGGTGGAAGCTTCCCTTCTCCTTCACCACGCAACACTTTCAGGAATGGGTCAATAGGTTCAAAGAAGCCAAAATACTAAGGTTAAACCTTAGTGAAGTATACCAAGACCACCATGAGCTTCTCGAAAAGCTCATGTATCCTAAAAAGTGCATGTATGTGGAGAAGTATGTCTCCCACAAGTTTCAAATGATGAAACCAATAATGTTGCCAATCACTGGAAGGGCTACATCAAGGATACACCTTCAAATAAGGCCAAGGTTTGAAAAAGGCTTCTACCTGGTGAATGATGTCTCCATTCTAGAAGACCCCACAGGAAGAAAGAAGGCCACATTGAAGAAGAGAGAAAGAGAAGAGGGGCAGGAGAAGAAAGCACCAAGTGTGTAGACCACACAATCGGTGGGCACGCTTGAAGAATTCGCCAAACCTATCACTTACGTACGTATAAATAAGTCCCCCATTAAGGAAAAACCCTATAAGAAGAGGTCTCGGAGAGCACAAAAAATACCTCATCCATGAGGAATCACCAAGGGATACATCACTTGTTAAAGAGAAAAAAAAGGAAGAATCTCATGTCTTGTAATCTTAAGTAAGGAAGAGATAGAAGGTGATAGATGAGGAAGAATCAAAAGAAACAAAGAGTTTAGATTCCTACATCGGCGATAAGGATGATGATGATGAGCTTAAAGGAGGTAAAGACCATCGGTATATGATAAACATGATTCTAAGGAAGAAGGAGATGAGGATAAGAATGACGAGGAAGAAGATGAGGTTCAAGGCAAGGGGGTGAGTGAATAAGTAAACACCAAGAACCAAAAAAACCCAAGCCTCACCAAGGAGGAAGTAGAGAAAGCCACAAAGAGAGAAGTGGCTGGCATCATGAAGAATTTAGTAGATCAAGAGTTGGAAAGGAGTACAAACGAGATTATAAAAGAGATAAAATAAGAAAGCGTTGCGAAGGAGTATGGAAGCATGGGTGGAGATCCCAAATTGGAAATGAGCTTCCCAAAATTTTTGCGGATAGGTGGGAAATGCGTTGTAGTAGCACAAGGGAAGGGAATGAGAAACATTGATGATCCTAGTAAGGTGCTACACATGCATTTCAGAGCACCATACCTATAGAACAAATCCTAGAAATTTCATCATTTGATGAATAAGGCGTGTAACCATAGACAAGAAAGATGTTATCTAGGAATTTGAATTTGACGTGGATGAACCATAATTTTAACTCGAGTCGAGAGAGTGCTAATGAAGGTGATAGAAGCCAAAGGGATAAATCCGTTGGTAAATGATCAAAAATTATCGAGATGAATATGTATGTAATGCGCTTAACAAGGTTTCAGTCAAAAATTGAAGCGGACTATTAGGGAGAAATGATAGAGTGAAATTCCTGGAGGAGAAATTAGAGAAGAAAATAAGGAGCTCATGGAAAAGAGAAAATACCTAAAGCAAGAGGAGATGATCAACGCTCAACTGAGGCATGAATT
Organism: Taxus wallichiana var. yunnanensis; assembly: GCA_018340775.1. Classification (NCBI taxonomy): domain Eukaryota; kingdom Viridiplantae; phylum Streptophyta; class Pinopsida; order Cupressales; family Taxaceae; genus Taxus; species Taxus wallichiana. The sequence continues at coordinate 77,689,514 of CM031243.1, forward strand.
GAAGGAAGAAAAAGCTAAGGTGTGCGAAGTATCTAAGATGGTGGAGATGATTACAGATGTAATTATCTTGAAGCACCCCAATTTAACGCCACCCAACCAAAATTATGAGTCATCATTACAATGTTTGGAGGATCTGACTCACATTCTCATAATAGAGAGGCGACCAATTGCTTTAGAATCTACATAAGAGGTGCAGGCATGCCAAGAAAAATAAAACAAGATGAAGGTTGTTGATATTGTGGCTCGATACACTAATCTCCTTATAGAGGTAAAGACCATTGCATAAGTCACCAATTTGTGTATGAAAACTGCACTAACCAGGATAGAGTGACAAGAATCTTGGTTGCCACCCATGAAACAAAACTTGAGGAGTTCTAAGAGAAAAATAAGGGGAAAAGAGTAGAGATAGATATGATCCTAGATGAGGTGGAGAATAAATCAGATGTAATTGATACCTTGCGAGGTAGGGATAATTTTAGTGGTGAATATTCGTAATATGGCGAATATTCCATTTTTGAAAAATTGGAAAAGGTGAATTTTCTAGCGTGGGTCAGTGACCTGTTCACCTAAAAATTATAGTTTAATTTTTTTAGGGGTCAGCTTCGCCTACCCATTTAAACTATCCCTTATCTAATCCTAGATTTTTCACTAGGTAGAACAGTACTAGATCACTCATACCACCTGGGGTATATGTATTATCAAGTACAATATACACATGAAAGGAGGGAAGAGGCTACCGATGCGTGATAGGAGGGAAAAGGATATAGATGCGTGATAGGAGGGCAAAGGCTATAGATACATGATAGAGAGTTTGTTGATGTATGACAAGGAGAGTTTGTTGAAGCATGACATGGAGAGTTTTTATTTATGCGCGTGAGTGTGGAGGAAGTAGATGCGTGACAGATACTTTGTTGATGCACAACACAGAGATTTTATCGTCACACAAGTAGAAGGCGGAGGCTACAAAGAGTGATAAAATATTTCGTCGTGCATCAACAAGGTGGTTGACGCGTGTCAACGAACCTCATTGACGTGTGTCAATAGGGTTGTTGACGCGCGTTAGTGAGTTTTGTTGACACACGTCAACCACCTTGTTGATGTGCGCAGGAGACTTATTGTCATGCATCAATGAGGTTTGTTGGACGTGCTTCAACCACCTTATTGACTGTGATAACAAACCTCTTGTCGCGTGTCTGCAGCCTTGTCACACCACTTAAAAATTAGGAAAAAAATTTCTTTGTCGGACCCCCAAAAAATTTGCCTTTCCATGAAACCGGTTCTGAGGATATTCACAGGTATTTTCCACCTCCGATTTCTAAGAGGTCTCTTAAAATGAACCCTGTTGTGAGGCTTGATCAAATGCTAGTTGAAGGAACTATATCCCCAAATCACCCGCAAGATGGATGCCCTTGAAGACTTGGGAAAGCATTTGGAGAGTATTGTTGACACCATGAGCGCAAAAGGAGAGGAGCTAAGTTTTGAGGAAGTAAGCACCCTAGTGGGTAGCCTCTGTCGGCAATCCTAGAGTGAGGTCAACGCTTGGGAGAAGTTAGAAACAAAAATAGGAAATGATTTCTCCCTCCTCCTCCAGCAATAAACAAGTTCCCCATTCTTTCATTCTTTCTCCCAATTCTTCATCCCTTTATTCTTTCCTTCCAACCATTATAAGATCCCATCATTCTTTATTCTTTAAAGAGTGTTTCTAAGGATGGAGAATAGGAATAATGTGCAAAGTGATGTTGGGCCCCAAAATATCGGCTAAGATTGAGAAGGCACGTGGGCGTGCAAAACCTAGTTAAAGAAGGGCACAAGGGGTTGAAGGCACGCAGGGAAGGGTTCTAGCAGGGTTTTGCAGAACACATGGTGGCGTAAGGAAAGGAAGGTTTTTGACTTGGCCATATTTGGCATCCCGGGAAGCACACGAGAAAAGTGTGACCCTTGTGGATAAGGTGCGGCACAGCATTGTAGAATCAAAAAGGGAATATTCCATATATTTAATGGAAGGTTCCAAGAGAACATCATTTCACAGAGTAGAGAGCTTGAATCAAAGGAGGAATGCTCCATTCGAGGACCACTTGGAAACTTGATAGCAAATCTATTACCTCAGAAGGCATGATGATGAAGGCATGAAAGCTATATATTGAGGTATGCGGGTATCAATAAAAGGATATAGAATCGATGACCGGAGAGTGTTAAGAGGTATACATATATACATGGATTCATTTTGATATAGTAGTGTGTTGGAAAAGAGGAAGAGATCTATAGAAACACCATGGAGGATTCTATGGGTTGGGATTAGGAAAATATAGGAGTGATGGGACATATAGAGGATGTGTACGCATTCATTTTTGTAATGTGATGAACATAGTGTAGTTATGGTGCATGAGTTGGCTCAGTATTGTGATATGAGGGTCTGTAATGGTTTCATAAAATGTAATGTGGTTATTAAACATGTTAATATGAATATAAGGCTCTGTTCTGAATCATATATGTGTTCATAAGTATAACCCTTATGCATTTCCCTTATTTATGAATTATTTCTACACATTGTGTGTTATTTCTCTTTTTTGGATGCATTGAGGTGACAACTTGTTCTAGGTTATTAGAATGTTGTATGGTTCTTTTCTATTCTTATGCATATGATTATCTGTCATAAGATGATGCATACTCACAATAATCACATAAAGGAGAGACTTGATGCCCGTCAGGTGCCTCGGGTGAGCACCCAACACCCACTAAGTGATAGGTTGACACGCATGGGATTAGACTATTGGTCTAAGGGTATAAAAATGACTACACTAGTGACTACTAAGATCCAAATATTATAGTAGAGACTAGTATTTATGATGGGTGTTTTAGTTAACTAACATTAATATTGAATCCTCATTTCTTCTTTCTCCAAGTGTAGATGTGTTTTCCATTTTTGAGTATTTTTCATGTGGTTTGAAATGACCGGGGACTGTGAGGTTATCAGGAGGATTATGCAGATGTAAATCACATAGAGTGCTTGTACATGACCATGCCTTGAATGTGTGTACCGATTCCAACAATCCCAAATCATTATTTTCATTAAATGTTGGCAACAAATTTACCTATACAATACTTACCCCTTCACTTAAATATCTTGTATCATGATTAGGATTCACAAATTTCGGTGTTTATTGTGCATCATGAGTATGTCGTGGTCTTCTTTAAATGTGCTTATTAATATTGAAATTACTATTTTTAGGAACCTAACATAGCAGTACTACCTATTATAGTTGAACAAATTGTCCATTTTTCATTGAAAGAAATGCAATCAAGCAACCGATTGCCAAGCTATTACCACAGAGCAGAACAATCTTGATTTAAGTTAATATATATACCCACACCAATATTAAGTCACATAAGAGTTCAATCCTAGAACTAAGAAGAACTTTTAACATCCATGCTTTGATAGTTGAAATTTTGTTCGAGTAGTAACAAATTTAAAAATAGGTTACAAATTTCACTTCAATCCCCAACTAGTGTTATTCTCGACTTCACAAAATTAATGCAATGATAAATTAATATACCTTTTTTGTTATATCAGTTCAATCCTCCAACTAGATGGAAGTTCATCACAAGATTAATAATGGACATAACTTTATGCTTTTCTGTGAACATGACACGGGATCATGTAAGCAAATCATTTAAAGAGAACACAAACCTAATAAGCATATTATTCTTTTGTTGAAACCTAGAGATGCGCTAAGATCAAAATATTATGTTGTGTCATAAGCTAACAGACATTAAGTTAAAAAATTGATATCTAGTGGAAACTAAACTCAATATGTCTTTATTTAATTTGTTAAATAGTAGTGAGTTATTAGATTGAAATATTATATTATTTAAATACCTAGTGGCCGCTAAGCTCAAACTATGTTGATTTAATTTGTTAAATCCCAAAGTGGCCACTAAGATCCAAATATTATGTTTTGGCATAACCTACCGGCCACTAAGCTTAAAATATCTTACTTTTTTGTTGAAACCAAGAGACCGCTAAGATCCAAATATTATGTTGTGTCATAAGCTAGAGGACGAAAGTTCAAAATATCATCCAATAAATTGATACACTAGTGGAAACTAAACTAAGCTGTGTCTTTCTTTATCTTGTTAAATGGTAGTGACTCTTTAGCTAGATATATTATATTGATCAAATACCTAGCAGCCACTAATATCAAAGTATGTTGATTTTATTTGTTAAATCGCAGTGACCACTAAGATCCAAATAATATCTTACTTTCTTTTGTTGAAACCTAGAGACCACTAACATCCAAACATTATGTTATGTCATAAGACAATAGATGTTAAGTTCAAAATAACATTCAGTAACTTGTTAAATCATAGTGACCACTAAGCTTTAATAATATATTACACACAACCTAGTAGTAATGGATTTTTCCATGTGGCCACATATAGTAAACTCAATATTCTTCCTTTATACTATATATATAACTAAATAAACTCAAGATTCTTCCTTTATAATATATATACTAGCAATTGCATGTGTACAGTGCAATGTGAATGCATTGAATGGTATAAGTTATTTGATTTATTGGGATTTGATAAATGTGGGAGGGGACCCATGTTGCATAATGGAGTGCCTTCATTGTGAAAAGTGCAGGGAACACATTTTTTACGTGTGGTTGTAAAATGGAGAGTGACTTGTGACTAAACAAAGAAATAAGTCGATGCCATAATCACTTCAAGACAACAAGTTTGTATCATTGTACATGGTACTTGAATAAAATGCAATTAAGAAACCAACTGTTGATTGTTACTTGGAATAAATAATCTCTATTTGAGTTAATACACACACACATGTCCGAAGTCACGTAAGAGTTTCGTCCTAAAATTAAGAAGATATTTTAACATCCACGAGGCTAGTTGCACTTCTATTTGATTACTAAAAAAATCAAAATACTGGTTACAAATTTCACTTCAATTCCCAACTACTGTCATCCTTAACTTAAAAAATAATAGTACAATAATCAACCACTATACCTTTTTATTATATCAGTTCAATCCTCCAACTAGGTGGAAGCTCATCACAAGATTAATCTTGGACCTAAATTTATCCTTTTCCATGTCAACATGACCCAAGATCATGTAATAAAAGCATTTAAAGAGAACAAAAATGCAATTAAAATATTATTCTTTTTATTTACTTGTAATTGTATCAACAATTAAGTATATCTTGGTCTAAACTACACACACTTTTCTCCGTCAAATGTAGAAAAATTATATCAACACGAGCTTACTCCAACTATTTTTCTTGTGGAACCTTATACAATTAGAGCATGTAGAAACATAAGAGTGTACTACTACTAGTATTAGAAGTGGATTGATTTATATTTAACGAAAAAAATTCCTCTTGGGCAAGTGAAAAAGGAATAAAATTCCCAAAATACAATTTTTCCTCTTCAAAATAATTTGGGCACACTTTTATCTATTTTAAGGGTTCCGAGTGGACTGAATTAATATGAAAAAATATGGACTATTAAAGGAAGAAAACGTCATTGTTTACTTGGAAATCGGATCATCCATTGATAAAATCAAACCACGAGATAGAGAGGACTCGTGGGGATGCATTTATTTCCGACAACACTATCCCAGTCTCATTCAAGTCAAAAAGTGTTTTGTGAAATCACCTCACCAAATATCACAAAAAAATCCCCTGGAAATGCTACTTATGCTCCCTATAACATCTATGTGATTACCATCTTCATGTCTATGTGCAATATGAACAACCTTGGAGAACCTAAATTTACCTAATAGATGTGTCAATAAAGAAATTTTAATAAGATATTTCTTTTTGATTTGTTGTTTGATAATCTATACATCTATATAAAAATCTTGTCTAGCCATGTTATTTATATCACTATTTTATTTGCATATTCTTCCTCTATATATATATATATATGCATATTATTCCTATATATATATATATATATATATATATATATATATATATATATATATATATATAAATATATATAATATATAACATTAAAACCTTCTAACCTCACTAACTAAATTCACCTCCACTATTCAATCAAAGAGAACTATTTTGTAAGGAAAAATGATAATTAATGTTGCAGTTTCCTCAACATTAAATAACCCTTAAATCAAACAATGTAAAATGTGCCATTTGAATGTACATGAGCCATTTGAAACTATATGGGCCATTGGAAATATGTGTGCCATTTGGAGTATTTAACTTTTGAATGCCATTAATTAGCCATTTAATCCAAAGCAATGTAAAGTCACACGTGTGCCTTCTTAAATTTGTGCGCAAAGAAAGTGGCGGTTGGATTTGTTTGTTGTAAATCACTATAAGTAAAAAAATTTTGAGTCTATGTTTTGAACCTTTTACTTTATATTCTCTTCATCAATGCGTAAGCGTGACACTATGCTCATCAATTGAAAAATTTGAGGAGGGTAAGCGTAAAAAATTATGTGCTTGATTTCTAGAAACTTTATAATTTTCTCTCCGTGCCAAAAATTGGTATGCATTCTCACCATTAGGCCTTATAATATTATGAAATTTTGTTAATGTAAAAATTTCCATAGCTAATTAGGTTTTTTCTTCATTTACGAATTTTGTAGAAAATTAAAATGAAGCAAGTTTGTAATGCAATATTTTTTTCAAATCGCAAATGTATTATTTTGATAATTTAGGGATTTGTGGTATAGAATGTAATTTTTAATCAAATAAATAATTTTGTACTATATTTAATAATTCTGAACAAGATTAGTGAAAGAGGAAGGAATGGAGCTCATGTTGATAAATAAATAGTGCAGATTAATCTGTAATAACATGAGAGGAATATTTGTAGACTTTTTACAAACCGATAACACCTGCCAATAAATTATTCTATTGTGTTTTGAAACATAATTCTGATGGTATGGATGGTGGATCAATATGCACAATACAAAAGTGAATACTGGAATCAATTTATGGTCATAGTGGTACACACTAATCGATGAGAAGATGAAGTTGATATTATGTTTTGGGCCTTATTTCTATCCATAAATAGTCCTCTGTACATACATGCTTAGTAAATTTCAATGGATACAACATCATTGAAACTTTCAATGAAAATATTTTAGAATATATTCATGTTAAGAATGAGTTTCCACTCAATGTGTTGGTGTTGTATTATAGTGAGGTATTTGTGAAAAATATGGTAATGAAAGAGTAGGAGAACCAAACAGATTTTGGAGAAAAAAAGAACGAATATAGATTTTTGGAAGGATATTTCAAGGAACAAGGTAACTCTAAGATGTTTCTTATTATATTTAATAGAAGCACCACCACTAATAATGTGGAAGTAGCAGTTATCCTAAAAATATTCACTAAATATAAAGTTTCTCTTTTTGGGTCGTGCCTTTGTAAATTTTTATATTTTGCTACTAATGGTTTTCTCTCTTTTATGCTTTAATTCCATATTCTGCCTTAAGGGCCTTTTTATAAGAGGATATGGGTCCCTTCAAAACCTCCATATTTACCATTTTCCAAAAACATGCATATAGTAGTTGTAAATCCAAATATGTTGTCGTGAAATAACCTAACGAGAATCGATGATGACAATATCTAACTTTATTTTGTTAAATCCTATAATTGCTAATATCCAATTACTATGGCATGGCATAAGATAAATGAGACACTAAACTTAAAATATCTTAATTTAAAATCTTAAAATTATAGGATAAATTCAACTTATTTATAAATGTCTTGGTTGTTATATGAGATCTCCAAAGTTAATGTCGTTGATTAACTTAGATTATAATAAAATTTGTTTAATGTTATGTTGAGGCATAACCTCTTTTGGTGGCAAGCGGATACAACATGGGTGTATTTTATGGACATTTATGACATATATAAATTACATTCATGTGATGAACAAGATCGATTAATGAATATACACACCTGAGATAATACTACTAATTAGTAAAATTTTTAATTAAAAATCTTGGATACACATGTGGAAGATTGGAATGAAGGTGCTCGACATCTCTATTTAAGAATCATCTATATCAAGCCTTTCATCCCTTTTCACTATGGGTGCAATATCAAACTCATCGATCCTTCTTCCTGTGAAGAGTTCAAGGCCAACCTAGAAGTATGGAATATTTTGTATGATGGTGGTGTTACGTTGTTATGGAAATATTGTCTAGTCACTTTTTCTGAGTGACAAGCAGTGTGCTAACAACCTAGAAGAAATGAAGAGTCAAAGTGGGAAAGAAAAAAATTATTATTTTGACAGAGTCCATTGTCGTTGCGATGGGTTTCCCTACATAGGGAGACATTTAATTTAAACACTCGCTTCAGGATGAGATGGATGAGTTCCTTTGTCCTGATGAAAATTTGAGAAAGTATCACTTGGGCTATGAACGAGACTTGTTTCCATAACATTGGGATAAGGTTGTTGAGAAATTGATGAGTTGCTTCACTCTAGAGAGATGCTACAAATTGATCTATAGACCTCAAATTTTTCTTCTTGTACATCTTTGGCATAATCATAAGGTAATCTTTGCAGCTTTTCTATTTCAATAGTTTGAGCAATCCCTTAGACTGGTCGGAGAAGAGGAAGGTCCTTTCCTCCACCAAGGAATTTTATATTTACTATTTAAAATGGAAGCTTCCCAAAAATAAATCTCGTGCTTCCACTCTAATATAGACAAGTAGCCGCATATCCACTTTCTCCTCTATAACTAGCTCCCTCTATCCCCCTGTTTCTACTTGATCTTTCTGTCATCATCGCCACCTCCTTCGTCTCCCTTCAAAATCCAATTTAGACATCATGATCATTATCCATAGTGGTTTGGTGGTCTCTCCCCATTATTCTACTCTTGTCTCTCCCTCATCTTCTCTAGCAACTCTTAACCCTTAGGACCCCTCAGAGCACTCTCCCATGGTCTCGTGAACCACTTTTGGACCCGTCATCTCCATCCTCTCCACATCTTGCCAAAGATTCTGTGGCTTCTCCTCGTGCATCTCCTCAAACATTGTAATGGCTAAAACTGACTCATATCACCTGGTCATGGAAGAATATGTGGATGGCCCCCTCCTATTTCAAGGAAGTTAGCATGGACTCGTAAATTCTTGATTTGCTATGGGATCTCTCCTTAGTTTACCATTATTCTCATGTGTTGGATAAAATGGGCTCCCCACTACATTTTGAAGGACCATGAAAATTTGGAGAAGATCTCACTTGACCATGGATATGAGCCATTGAAGATTATGTTACACTCAGTATCTTCTATTAAAGGATGGAAAATTCACATGGACATGACTTGGATTAAAATCAATGAAGACTACCTGGAACACATTAAGTTAGTGGACATGTTGGTTAAAGGAGGCCCTACTACTTTTGCTAAGGAGGAAGAAACTAGTCTCAAAAATATCCATAAAAGGTAATTTGGCTTTGTTCGGTTTGGGAATTTTTGGTTTTTTTATTTTGCTGCATATGAGATTGTTATCTTCTTGTTTTATTGTAATATCTAGTTGTGAGGGATTTTTTGTACAAGGATGTGGGTCATTTCAAAACCCTCACTTTTACCCTAATTCCAAAAATATTATGTTTTGGCATATCGTAGCCATGGATAATCTCCTAATATCTTAATTTGTTTTCTTACATCCTTAAGATTGTTATACTCCAAATATTATGTCTTGGTATAACCTAGCGGCTTCTCAGATCACAATATCCTACTTTATTTTGATAAAACCTAGCGACCACTAATTTCCAAAAATTTATGGTGTGGCATAATATACCATTGGCTAAGATCAAAATATAATTCTCTAACTAGTTAGGTGTTAGCGAAAACTAAGCTCATAATATTATATTGTGGGAGTAGCACCAACTAAGTTAAAAATATCTTCCTTTAATTTATTAAATGTTGTAAAATATTGTAATTATGAATTATTAAACCCTAGCGAAGGCAATATCTAAATAAAATGTTGTGGCATAACCTAGCAACTGCTAAGCTCAAAATATCTTTCTTTTGTTTGTTAAATGCTAGTGAATTTTTAGCTTGAAATATTATATTGTTTAAGTACCTAAAGAACCGCTAAGATCAAACTATGTTGATTTAAATTTGTTAAATCCTAGTGACCACTAAGATCCAAATATTATGTTTTGGCATAACCAACTAGAAGCTAAGCTAATAATATCTTATTTCTTTTATTTAAACCTAGTGACTGCTACACTCCAAATAATATCATGTGTCATAAGCTAGCAGAAACTAAACTCAATATATCATTCAAGTAACTTGTTAAATGATAGAGACCACTAAGATTTAAATAATATATTGTGGAAGTACCTATCCCCGATTACATAAAAATATGTTAATTTAATTTGTTTAATCATATCGACCATAAGCTACAAATATTATGCCATTTTTTACACTAGTGCCTAACTAAGTTCAAAATATCTTCCTCTAATTTGTTAAATGTTGGAAAATATTGTAAGGATGAATTATTGAACCCTAGCAAATACATTCTCCAAATAATATGTTGTGGGCATAAGCCGGTGGCCGCTAAGCTAAAAATATCTTAAACCATCGGTAGTCTCCAAATATTATGTGGTGGCATAACCTAGCGAGAGTTAAGCTTGAAATATATTAATTTCAAATATTAAAATCATATAAAAAATTCAACTAATTTATATTGGTCTTGATTGCTATAAAGATATCCAAATTTAATGTCGATGATTAACTTAGAGGTTGCTAATCTCAAAACAACTTAATTTAATTTTTTAAAACCTAGCAACTTTTAAGATTACATTATATTTTTTAGGTTATGTTTAATCATAAACTACAGGACATTGAACTAAAAATGTCTTTCTTTTGTCTATTAAATGCTAGTGAATTTTTAGCTCGAAATATTATATTATTAAGTACCTAACGACCACTAAGCTCAAACTATGTTGATTCAAATTTGTTAAATCCTAGTGACCACTAAGATCCAAATATTAAGTTTTGGTGTAACTTACGGCCACTAAGCCTATAATATCTTACTTTCTTTTGTTGAAACATATAGACTACTAAGATCCAAATATTATGTTGTGTCATAAACTAGCAGATGCTAAGTTCAAAATATCATTTAGTAACTTGATAAATGATAGCGACCACTAAGCTTGAAATATTACATTGTGGATGTACCTAACATCTGCTTAGCACAAAATATGTTAATTTAATTTCTTTTAATCTCGTCGAACATAAGCTCCAAATGTTATGTGGGTGTTTAACCTAGTGGCAGCTAAGTTCAAAATATCTTCCTCTAATTTTTTAAATGTTGTAAAATATCGTAATTGAAATTATTAAACCATAGTGAATGCAATATCCAAATAATATGTTATGGCATAACCTAGTGGCCGCTAAGCTCAAAATATCTTAATTTAATTTATTAAATCCCAACCACCGATAGGATCCAAATATTGCATGGTGGCATCACCTAATGGGCACTAAGATCAAAATATATTAATTTAAAATCTTAAAATCATACGATAAATTCAACTAATATATACATATCTTGTTTGCAACTTTGAATATTACAATATCATTTATTAGGTTATGTTGAAACATGACCTACCGAAACTAAACTAAATATATTTTTCTTTAGTTTTTTAAATGCTAGTGGCTCTTTAGCTCAAAATATTATATTGTTTAAATACCTAGTGGCCGTTAATCTCAAACTATGTTGATTTAATTTGTTGAAACCTAAAGACCACTAAGATCCAAATATTATGTTGTGTCATAAGATAGTGGACATTAAGCTCAAAATAACATCAGTAACTTAATAAATTATAGTGATCACTAAGCTCAAAATATTATATTGTTGAAGTACCTAGTGTCCGCTTAGCTCAAAATATGTTGATTTAATTTTTTTAATCCAAATGACCATAAGCTCCTAATATTATGTCTTGGGATAACCTAGTGGCTGCTAAGCTCAAAATATCTTTCATTAAATTATTAAATCTTTTCCATAAATTTTATGTCGTCGCCTAAAATAGTTTCCACTAATCTCATAATATCTTAATTGAAATTGTTAAATCCTAACAACTGTAAAACACCACTAGGCTCTAACTTTTATGTGTTAGTATATCCTAGCGGCTACTAAGATAAAAATATCCTAGTTTAAATTCTAAAATCCAAATAATAAATTTTACTAATGTATACAGATCTTGCTTTACCTAGGGATCACAAATTTCTAAGCATAAACCTTTTATTTTTAAACAGGTATACATATAGATTTATCTATTTCTTATGAGATTTTGACATAATTATATAAGACATTATCTACTCATTGCACCCTAGCAGACGCTAATCTATTATTATAATGAACTTGTATTATGAATCTAAATTGGTAATATTTGCGTATAAAATAAGAGAAAAATAATAAAGTGATCACTAGGCCCAAAAATAGTATGTTTCCTATATCAAAAACAACTAATCTATGAGGTAAAGAAAGGTAAATGAAGACGAATTTCAAATAAGAATTATAGATTAGCGGTCTCTAGGGTCGAAACATTTTTCATGTAGAGTGTATTCATATTGAAAAATATATAAATGATAAAAAATAAATCTGGACTTTATATAATGGATACATAAATATACGTGTAAAATCATGTATTTTATGACCCATGCTCTCATTTCTAAACCACTAATTTTTGAATTTTATGGGACCTCTGGGTGTCCATTCGAATCTGGACCCTCCGGTCTAGATCTAGCATCCACCTCTATTGACACCGGGAATGTCACCTCGACCTCCTATGGAGGCATGGAAAAAAGTGCTTACAGGGTCCACCTTTTCCCCAAATTCAAAAAATTTGTCCCTATCCTTATGGAAGGGACTCTTTCTATTCAAATCCCCTCACACATCATCGATGTAGTTACTACTTCTAGAAATATTTCTCTTGTTGTAAAAATGATGGGGCCCAAACCCCTTTGGAAGACATTAAAAAATGGGCATGCATGAAATGGACCTCTTGTGGTGCTTTGGAGATTATAACCATGCCAAATGGATTCATACTCTTTTCCTTCAGTTTCAAAGTAGAATTCGTGCGGGATCTACTTGGTGTTCCATGGTTATTCAATAGAAGCGGCTTCTATATATACAAAAATGGAATCCTAGTTTTAATCCATTAACAAAACCATGACACATGTGCCAATCTAGGTGAATATTCCAGGCCTTCCCCTAGAGTTCTAGGATCCTGTGGTTATTGAAGGTATTGGTCTTTCTATGGGCTCTCTCATAGCCATAGATCAAGCTACTAAATCTAATACAAGATTTATTCATGCTCATTTTTGTTTCAATGTTGATGTTAGTAGTCCACTCCCAAAATTAACTGATCTTCTCTCGACTTTGGTGTTTGGACCCAACCCATTGAACTTGAATATGTTCCACAAGCATTCTCCATATGAAAGAGCATTGGACATAAGGCTCATGCTTGTCCCTCTAAGCCACAATCCCAATCAAATAACTCTAATGTCATCCCTAAAAAGAAAAGGAAATATGTTCCTAAAGGGGTTCCTAAAGCTACCCCCTTAGCTACATCTAACCCCTTTTTCTTCTTGAAGAGGGTGAAATTAACCTCGAGGAACCTATGGAAGATTCTCTTGCCCCGCAGATCCTTTCTTCACCTGTTGTTTCTCCCTTGGATGCTCCAAGGGACTCCCCTCTTCCTTCGTCTTCCAAGTATTGTCCCCACTATTATTTCCCTTTCTTCCCATCTTCCCCCCCTTTGATGTTTCTCCCTATGTAATACCCTTTCACTTCCTTCCCTTTGGTTTCTACCTTCCCCCTCTAATTTGGGTCTCCTATCCTCTTCCTCCCTACCCCCCTGTCCTCTGTCCCTTTTGATTCCCCACCCCTTTCCCTCCTCCTCTTTTCCCAGCTAATTCTCATCTTTCCCCCTCTCCCCTACCTCTAATGATAGCAACAAACCCAAGACTACCAGAAGTAGTAGTAAGAAACCTAATGTCAGAACTGAAAAAACTTAAGGGAGAACCCCTAGGAATGTCAAGATACAACAAGAATCAGCTCTAAATGTGGCATAAGGAACTCAAAGTACCATCCCCATGGTGGTGGGGAGTAAGCCCAAATCCAAAAAATGAAAATAATCTCCTAGAATATAAGAGGTCTCAACTCTTTACAAAAGAAGAGAGTCCTCAAGGATATTAGATTTAATCATTCTCCTGATATAATAATGCTTGAAACTAAACTAAAAAATGAAGACAACCTTTCCAAGCTCTGGCCAAATGCCTCTCTGGTGGCTCAAAATTCATTTGGTAACTTAGGGGCTTATGCACTCTCTGGAATCCCAAAATATTAAAAGGTGACTGCCTTATGAAGCATCCAAATTTCTTAGGCATTCTCTTCCAAGAAGTTGACTCTGATGCTTATTGGATTGCCATTAACATTTATAATCCAAATCTGGACTCGGATCGAGAACAACTCTTGAAATAAATCTCAAATTTCAAAAGAAACTGCGACAATCTTCCATTTATAATCATGGGAGATCTCAACAATACTCTCTTCCCCTCTAAAAAATATGGTGGTGCCCTTACGTGCCCATCCAACATGGAAGCACTTGCTGAATTCATACGACGCATAGATACTTCCTACACTTGGTCCAACCACATAATTGGTAGGAATCATATTGAAAGTATGTTTGACAGGGAGATAGGATACATGGATTGGATCTTACTCTACCTTGAATTATATCTTATTGCTTTAGATAAAGTAGCTTCTGATCACAACCCTCTTCTACTTTGTGCTAACACTAAACTCAAATCCAAAAACCCACCTTTTATATTTGAGATGGCTTGGCTAGAAAATAACTTGATTAGATCCTCTAATTAAGAGCTGGTGGGATATTAATATTCAGGGCACCGATATGTTCAAGTTCTCCAGAAAACTTAAGGAAATAAGAAACAACTGAAACTTTGGAAAGTTAAGATTTTTGGTAACATCAAGCTCTGTAAATAGAAGTTGACTCAGAAAATTGTGAGCATATCTGAAGAAATTGAGAAAGAAGGAAGAACAGACCAACTTCATAAGTAGGAAATTTCTCTTCTAAGTGACTACCACAATACATTGAAAGAAGAAGAAGCC
This sequence comes from Taxus wallichiana var. yunnanensis, assembly GCA_018340775.1. Taxonomy (NCBI): domain Eukaryota; kingdom Viridiplantae; phylum Streptophyta; class Pinopsida; order Cupressales; family Taxaceae; genus Taxus; species Taxus wallichiana. The sequence continues at coordinate 77,704,656 of CM031243.1, forward strand.
TATTGGAGACAAATATCAAGAGCATTGTGGCTCGAGCAGGGAGATAGAAACACCAAATTCTTCCATATCATAGCTTCCAAGCATAAGATTCGAGATAAAATCAAAGAATTGTTGTCATCTGAAGGTAATCTCTTATCTACTGATTTAGATATTTCTAATGAGCTTGTCTCCTTTTACTCTAACCTCCTATAGGAAGAGGCTCCACTGAATGATAATGCCATGAACAAGATGCTGCAACACATACCAAAAATGGTCACTGATGAAATGAATGAGAATCTAACGAAACCCTTCTCTATGGAGGAAATCCACAAGGTGGTGTTCACTATGAAAGGAGATAAAGCTCCTGGACCTAATGGATTCCCTCGCCTTCTTCTTAACTTTTGGGAAATCATCAAGCAAGACACGTAGATCAAGAATTTGGCGCTTGTTACCTATCAAGTTAATGCACCAAACTAAACACAAAAACCACGAAAAACTCAATAAAATCGATACGATGGATAAGATCCGAAGATGTAGACAAATGAGGAAGCCGATGTAGATAATACGGCGCACACGAGTAACTCGCACAATAGATCCATGTATCTGCAAAACACCGATGCTTGTGAGAAAAAGACCACGTTAAAAGATATTTAGGTGGGTGCCCGAGAAGCGGGTCGGGAAGCGATAAGCTTCTCGGCGGATGTCGATCCACGTTTTCAATTAAGAAAAGAAGCATACGATAAAAGATGTAAGTAAAAGCTAGATCTTCGATTGCAGTAATAAGACAGAATCTAAACAGCAGACAGAAAGCACAGAAAACAGGGAACTAAGAAATAATGCTGAATTTGTGTTACCTGTGTCCTTTTACCTGTCTGCAGTGAAATCGGCGTCGACTGGGTAGAATCGGCGATCGATGTGGTCGGCGTCGATTGAGACTAATTGGCGTCGACTGGGTGAGATCGGCGTCGACTAAAAATAGATCGATCAATCAGGGACTATGCGATAAGATTCGGGAATTAGAAGATGAATGTGGTCTGCTGGATGTGCCGAAGTTGGCGAGATACTGGAACAGAGTCACCAGATGATAGATGGTGGTGTGCGATGCTGATGTGACAGGGACAGAGTAACGGTGCTCCTCTCAGGGATTGATTCAGACAGGATCTGCCCTAATTTGATACAATTGATGCTAAGAAGATCTCTCTTTCTCACAACCTGTATCTCTCTCGCTCTCTGTTCGTGCGTAAGTGCTTCCTTTTTTCGTCTGTTCACTTTTCGCTCGTTCGTGGTCTCTTTTTCGGTCCCTAGAACTGAGTTCTGGACTCGCTTTTATAATCGGCGCCGCTCCTAGAAAATCGGCGCCGACCATATGGGTCGGCGCCGATCGCGGAATAGACTTCCGAGATGGCCAAAATGAGTGATTTCAAGAAAGATAAGATTCATCCTGAATACGGGAAATATCCCGCTTAAGGAAGAGGAAAAATAGATGTGGTACATAGATAGAATAAATTTAGGGTAGATAAGTGATTAAGATGCATGGGAAGAAGCGTAATCAAATATTTAATATTTAATCACTCATGGGTAAGATGTGATGGGGTGAATTAAATTTGGAATAAGTGATTAAATCACAAATTGGATAATATCCCAAGGGGATAGTTGGTGACGTAAAACATGCCCCGGAGTTACCTAAGCAAGTAAATGGATGAGAGGACACTAAATTGAGCAACCAATTTTAAGTGTCTACATTTTGCCCCTTTTTGTCAAGTAACTTGCGATAAGCAAGGTTATGAGACAAAAACAAAGGGATGGAAGAAGGGAAGAATTTGTGATGATGTGATCCCCCTCAAACTAGGGATGGGATGGATGATAGAACAGACGATCCCAAGTTTGAAAAAAGGTAGACGAAAAATGCAGGATGCCCCAGTCGGATGCCTGGAGTAGATCTGATCATTGATGACGCATAAAAACAAATAAAAGGCAGCAACCTAAGGAACTCACATTGGTAGGGAAAACTAGCCGGTCTCCTCATGAGACGACGTTAGTGCCTACAGACCCATGAGGGTAAGGAGAACTGCAAAATAGTCAGCATCTAAAGAGAGACACATTGGTAGGGACAACTAGACGGTCTGCAAAGCAGACGACATTAGTGCCTACAGACCCGTTTAACTCTAAGCTACCAGAAAGTACGAGTGTCCCACGCAAAGGGAACAAACCCGAAATAGACAAGGATATCTAAAAAAATGTGCCAAAAGGCAAAATTCAGCACACAACAATGATCAGATAGATAAGTAAGCCAAGCATCAACACTATGGCAAACAGATATAGAAAATCGGCGGCGACCAAAATAATCGGCGACGACTATAACAAACGGCGTTGACCCAAAAAATCGGTGCCAACCAATCCAGGCACATATAAATATGCAAACGAAAAACATAAACGATTTATTTTCAACGTGACGATTGATTCAGAGAGAGACAGATTTGTGATTTGAGCATCATGGAAGCCTCTGGGAGCGGTCAGAAGCGCAGGAGGACACGACCTGGGGTAAGTGGTCATTCTTGAACCCACTTTTCTTAATTTATTTTTTTTTGTTTGATTTTTTCTTGCATGGGAGGCCGGGGTCCGGTTTATGTCCGGCCAGGCAGTCGGCGCCGATTGGTTTAATCGGCGTCGATTGGTTTTGGATCGGCGTCGATTGGTATTAATCGGCGCCGACTAAAATGAACGACGCCGATTTTACCAAATCGACGCCGATTGAAAGATATTCATTTTTTTATGGTTTTGGAAGATGTGATTTGGGGAAATAAGAGACTAATTATGTTTTTGATGTCGTGGATGCAGGCACGAGAGGTACTACATATGAGGGATGCCATCCCTGAGCTATTGGAGACGATTCTTCCTGATGTGACAGATGCAGACTGGCAGCATTTAGAGCTAGCCGGGCTCGGGGTTTGATATTATAGACGAGTGCCACGAGATGTGGAGCTCATGCGGGCATTAGTGCGACAGTGGGACAGCCACACGTGCACTTTTTGGTTCAGGACGGGTGAGATGACTATCACCCATGAGGATATATTCAGGATCCTGAGATTGCCGATTGCTGGGGACCCGATTGAGATCACACCCCGGGAGCAGCAGAGAGGGCCCTGGTGCGATTATACAGAGGTAGGGCAGACGATTCTGAGATAGTATCTGGGGCAGTGAGGATAGCCTCACAGTACAGGCAGGATAGCCCTCGGAGCAGGCGGATAGCCTTGATTCAGATGGCGATATCCTATTTTGCCCTGCCAGACTCAGGAGGTGGGAGATTCCCATTGTTACTATTAGACTGTGTGTGCGACATCTTGCAGTACAGACAGGTTTTTGCCTTCGCTGATGCCCTGATAGCTCAGATTTACCATGAGCTATGGATGTACACCACTGGCCGGAGGACAGGGATTGACGTCAGTTTTGTGCTCCATTGCTGGGCATATGAGCACATAGCGGTGATCAGGCCATCCGGGCTTCCTTGGATGCCAGCAGGAGTGGGAGGGATTGACTATGGATTTCGGAGATGGCGGGCTGACATGGCCGCAGGAGATACAGGTAGACCAGCCGGGTGGTACTCAGAGCATTTCAAGATGCTTACACCGGATCAGTCATCGGGGAGACCATATCGGGCATTCCGAGCATGGGCAGTCGGAGATGCGCACTTGGTAGCATTGAGACGGAGCCGGGTGGTCAGGGGCCGGAGGCCAGATATGTGGGAGCGGGTCCCGTTCATGCGGATATTGAGGCAATTCGGCCTAGTACAGACAGTGCCGGCCACTTACACGCCATATAGGCGGGATAGCAGAGAGACGGATTTGCCGATTTTGATCGTCAGACCCATTGAGAGAGGCCCCACCCTCCGCAGACAGTGATGATGACGCGGGGGTGGATGAGGGCTACGCAGCATGGTACGACACAGAGCTTCCATGACATCTCCCACCCTCTATAGATGCTGATGAGGAGGACATAGCTCTTACTGGTTGGGCCAGATTAGAGGGAGAGCATGCCACCCTCACACAGACACATCAGGTAGCTCTGGAGGAGATCAGGGCTTTGACGGAGGAGAGGGATGCCCTGATTGTGGAGAGAGACACCGCTCGCCAGGAGCGAGATACAGTGATCCAGCAGAGGGACCGCTACTTTCGGCACTGGGGAGGCCCTCGGGGCCAAGTATGGGTGAGCAGTGCCACATCGAGTCCAGTACATAGGGTACGACCCTAGGAGGGCACCACGGCGGCGCGGCCCGGCCCGGCCACAGCGGCATCGTTACGAGCACCGGGTACTGTGAGCCTGAGCACGTACCAGTCTCTCCTCGCTGAGGTGAGATACTACGAGGATGCCCTAGCGCAGCATGCCCCAGATGTGCCTCGATACGGGGCGAGGAGGAGAGCAGCGACGGCTACAGCGAGTGGAGCCTCAGGTGGAGGGAGCACTGGGAGAGATCGAGGTGGGCCGAGACCTCCAGCAGCAGGTGCATCGAGCTCGATAGGCGGCGGTCAGGAGAGACAGCCAGGTGCAGAGGAGGGTGGAGGAGATAGTGTCCTCCACGCTTCAGATTTTACTATATAGAGATTTGATAGATTTTGTATCTGTATAGTGATGTAGCCTCGATTGGAAGGCATTGTTTAGATGGCTTGATTGAAAGCCACCCATTTTTGTACAGACACATATGTGTATATAGATTCATTATTTGTCATATAATTGTACTCATGCTTTTAATTTTGGATATACATGGATAGATGGATATAGATATAGACTGATAGAGGATAAAATAGATGTGATTGGATAGGTATAGACTGATAGATGATAGAAATAGATGTGATTAGATAGATTGATATGTGGATAAAATAGATGTGATTGGATAGATATAGACTGATAGATGATAGAAATATATGTGATGTGGATATAACTTTGATAGATGGATGTGATGTAACTTGGATGTACATGTGTTTGATGTTTGGATTAGATATGGATAGATATAATGTACCTTGGATGTACATTTTGGTGGATAGATTGATGGATGTGATTGATGTATAGATTAGATATAATGTACCTTAGATGTACATATTTTAAATATTTTGATGGATAGATAGATAGATGTGTTTGATGTATAGATAGATGTAATTTTAATGAGAAATGAATAAAGATAGATGTTTTGATAGATAAGAGGAATTTTGATAGAAGATAAATTGTGATTGAATTAACATGTGAAATGTCAATTTAACAGGATGCAAGAGCCAAAGATGTAAATGGAAACAACCGTGACTTTAGAAGAGAAGACACTCGGAAAAGAAGGGAAATGATAAGTCGGACTTCCAACCGACCATAGATAAAATCCAGATAAGAAACCGAAAGACCAAGCATACAAGGCCCTATATAAGATTAAAATAAACCTGACACTAACTAGTCGCAAACCAGATCTAGGATAGAAATGGAAAGAAAAGTAAGTATCTTGTCGGAATTTACAAGGGACAGGATACATGTCCATGATAGGAAAATAGGATTCTCCATATGATTGACAAAAGGTCTTAAATCTCAGCTTCATGACTTTGACAGAAAAGCAAACTGATCAATGCGGGAAGTTTGCTTGATATGGAAAGACTGATCGATGCGGGAAGTCTTTCAGTGATGCTAAAAAGTGTATAAACCGTATTTGGAAGGCTGATAGATTACAAGAAGCCTTGAATATTTCTTTGAGAAGCTTGCTGTCCTTCAAGGGAGCGGTGCAGTATTTTGAATTTTAATGATAGCCATCCTTCGAGGGTATGGTCTATTTTCTTTTGATTCACTTGATAATGTATGGATATTTGTCCTTGAGGATCGAGTCTATCTTTTGGGTAGCATATTTTTTTTTTTTTTTTTGAAACTCTTTAGAAGAAGTGAGTTTAGACCTAGATAGATCGGATGGAGGGAAGAGAACATAGAAGAACATGTACTCATGCCCGAGTAGATCCAATTAAGATAAGTACTTGCAAGAGATGAAGTGGTGATTAAGGTATTCCCACCATGAGGAGGGACATATCCAAAAGAAACGTGCAATGAGTAGAGCCGCGATACTCATATTTAAGGTAAACGAGGCAATAGGCGGAGAACCACATGATTTCAAATCACCACAAAAGTAGATGACTGGTTATTAGGACGGATGGAAGATCTGAGTTGCGACTAGATTTGTGTAAGATAGATTTTAACAATAGAAGGGCCGTAGATGCAAGGCATTGAGAGGTTCCGCCTCAGGTACACCATCCATGGAAGATAAACGATAAGCCCCAGACCCATATTTATGAGTGATAATGTAGGGGCCCATCCAGTTGGGAGCAAACTTACCACGTTGACTTTTTTCGAGTGTAGTGACATTTTGATTTTCCTTAAGAACAAGGTCACCAATTTTGAAGTCACGGTGCTGCAAATGCTTGTTATAAGCACGTTTGACACGCTCAAGATAGACCTGATGATGCTCAAGAGTGTTAAGACGCCGCTCATCTAATAATTCAAGTTGTGCTAGACGATTTTGACGATAATCCTCATCGGAGACAAATTCTCTGAGAGAAACACGGAGAGATGGGATTTGGACTTCCAAAGGAAGGACAGCCTCAGACCCATAGACGAGAGAGAAGGGAGTAGCACTAGTAGGAGTACAAATGCTAGTCCGATAAGCCCAGAGAGCAAAAGGGATATGTAAATGCCAATCCCTGCCAGCTCGACTAGTTACCTTTGCGAGGATACTACGCGAGAAGTTTTATTGGGCAAGCCGGCACGACCATTAGCTTGAGGATAGTATGGAGAAGAAAAACTGAGTTTGATATTGAAAGCGTTGCAGAGATTCTGCAAATCAGCGTTCTTGAAAGACTTACCATTATCTGTGATTAGCTTATGTGGAACGCCAAAGCGACAAATGATGTGTTGATAGACGAAATCAACTATGGGTTTAGCCTTTGTTAAAGAAAGAGGGATAGCTTCTACCCACTTAGTAAAGTACTCAGTGGCAGTAATGATAGAATGATGACGCTGTGAAGAACGGGGATTGATGAGACCAATAAGATCAAGACCCCACTACGAAAAAGGCCACAAATCCACCGCAGGTTGCAAAGCCTGACTAGGGATGTGCGTGAGATTGGAATGTTGCTGACACTTGACGCACTTCTTAGTGTATTCACAACAATCTCGATTAAGAGAAGGCCAATAATACCCCAAACGTAAAATGCGCTTAGCTACAGCTAAACCACTAAAATGTCCACCACAGATACCGTCATGGACCTCCTGGATGGCTTTAGATGATTCATGGGTTTTGAGGCATCGAAGCAAAATACCATCAAAGCCGCGTTTGTAAAGAATCCCGCCTAGGATAGTATAGCGATTGGTGTGTTGGAAAAAATACCTTCTACCATTGGAAGTCGAGATCCGGAGGAAGGATTGAATGAGATAGATAATCAACAATGCATTGATACCACTCATCCTGGGTATGGGTTGTGACAGCATTGATTGAAGTTAGTTGCCCAAGATAAGATGGTTGATCTAATCGTTGCACAGCCACATAAAGACGCGAGTCTTCGGTAAAAGGCGGGATAAGTGAGGCTAATGAGGCCATGGTATCCATGAATCGATTTGCAGTGCGAGGAATGGCTTGGATGGTGAACTTATCAAAAGATTGGAGTTGAGCAAGAACGATGTCACGATATTTTTGAAGGATATCATTCTTGCATTGATAGACACCCGTGACCTGATTAACGATGAGTTCAGAATCACCGAAGATGTCAATATGACGAGCGCCGAGATTAATGGCATTTTGAAGACCTAAGACAAGAGCTTCATACTCAGCCACATTATTGGTGCACTCAAAGTTTAATTTGTGTGCAACTGGGATAGGCGTACCCCAAGGAGGAATCATTACGAAACCCGCACCTCCCCCTTGCTGACATTTGGATCCATCAAAGAAGAGCTTTACTTTAAATGGAGATAGACCAAAATCAATTTGTTGGATATATTCATCGGGGAATTGAGCAAGGGGATCACGAGTGTCTGGAAGAGGAGCATCAGCTAATTGATCTGCAATAACCTGACCCTTGATAGCCTTTTGCGGGACAAACTCGAGGTCAAATTCAGTCATAAGCATGAGCCAACGAGTGATACGATCATTGTGATAAGGCTTTGCATGAATTGTCTTGAGGGGATTGACACTTGTGACAATGTAAGTTTTATGATTAAGGAGATAATGACGAAGCTTAGAAGTTGCAAAGAAGAGAGCGCAACATAGTTTTTCGGCTTTGAATGCGTGTCTCATACTCATGGAGGGTGCGACTGATGTAATAGACAGCTTGTTCTTTACCACAAGTGTCCCGATGCGAGATCATGGCTCCCAGAGCATGGTCAGTCACAGAGATATAAAGATAGAAAGGCTCCCCCTCGCGTGGAGGTGTAAGCACGGGTGGAGAAAGAAGATAAGCTTTGAGATCATCAAAGGCCTTTTGGCAATGCTCATCCCATTCAAAATGAACATTCTTACGGAGGAGATGGTGAAAAGGTTGACAACGGTCCGACAATTGGGAGATAAAGCAGCCAGCGATTGAAGAGCGTCCTTGGAGGCTGGAGTTGCTTCAAGTTAGATGGGGAGGCATCTCAAGGATGGCTTTTATTTTTGCAGGGTCGACTTCAATACCCACTGATGGAAATGATAAAACCTAAAAGTTTACGGTGAGAACGCCAAATATGCATTTAGATGGATTTAGGCGAAGACAAAAGTGGATAAGCCTCTCAAAGAGAGGTGTAAGGATAAAAATATGATCGGCGACGACGTTTGGACTTGAGAGGAGATCGTCAACATAATCTTCCACGATTTTGTGCAAGAGATCATGGAAGATGTAGGTCATTGCTCGTTGATAGGTTACTCCTGCGTTCTTAAGACCAAAAGGCATGACACGATAGCAAAAGGTTCCCCGAGGAGTTATGAAGTCTTATGTTGGTCTTACAGTGCGATGAGGATTTGATTATACCCAGAGAAACCATCCATAAGAGAAAGCATCTCATGACCCATGATTAAATCTACGAGTTGGTCGATATTAGGTAGAGGAAAATCATCTTTTGGACAAGCAAGATTAAGATCCCGGAAGTCGGTACAAATTCAAATTTTCCCAGTAGCCTTAGTTACTGGTACTACATTGGACACCCATTGTGGATAATCGATGGGTTGGATGAAGTTAAGTGAGAAGCAAGTTGACTGTAATTCTTCTTTAACAAGAAGGGCTACTCGAGGGTGCATTTTACGTAATTTTTGCTTAACTGGTTTGATATTGGGAAGAGTAACGATATTGTGGACCACAATATCGGGATCGAGTCCTGGCATATCCTCATATGACCAAGCAAAGGCTTGACGATGTTTGGAAAGAAAAGTGGTAAAATCCCCTAATTCCTGTGGATTAAGGGATTGGCCGACCTTAATGATGCGAGGATCTTCAGAAGTCCCTATATTAAGGTCGACAGTGGCCTCGTTGAGAAGGGTAGACGTATCAGAAGGAATAGTTTTGGGGAGATATGAATCCTCTGCCCCCAGATAGGTGAGGACCGAATCATCATCCGCACAGTGGATAGTGTTGATAGTGGGAGAATCGTCTCCAACTATTTCAGGGAAGATTAATGGTATAGAAGCGGACCGATTGTTAGTCTCATAGACTAACGGCCCTAAGGAAATGGTATTGATAAAAAAAAAAAGTTAGGTGGGATGGAAATGTCATCGTCCACATCAAGTGATGCTTCTGATTTAGTGGGGGAAGATGGTTCTTCCGTAGGAAGAGGCTCATCAAGAATAGTGATGGTGGCTTTTGAAAGGGGTTTAAACCCTAAACCAAATTTCTGATGTGGCATGAGAGTAGGAATGGACTTGAGGTCATGTATACCTTGTTCATATTTTCCCAGGCCAAAACCTTTCCACCGCATCGATATAGATAAGTTTTTGCAAACATGGGATTCTGTAGATAATCAAACCCTGTTGAGTAAGGTTTGGTCCTAGGAGGAGAATCTGGGCGATAGTGAGGCGTATCAAGACCACCGTAGATGAAATTAGTCTGTTGATTGGGCGGACCAATGGTGATGATGCCGAGACTGGTTGATATTCGAGGTTGTTTGTCAGTCTACCATACTCACTAGGTTTGAGATGGGCATCGAAAGAAAAGAGAGGAAGCTCTCCCAGTGAGAAACGCTGCAATGTCTCTTCTAGATTTTGTAAATCCGGTAGTTTGGTTGCAGGTATGGAAGAAGATGAGGCCCCGTCAGGAGAACAGGTATTTTCCTTTAGAGGGGCAGACCTTGTGGTCATGTCGCATTGTGCGGAAGGAAAAGGATCTCCTGGATGAGTATATATTTTGCCCTCATATTGATATTTTAAGCATCGATGGAGGGTGGATGGGACACAATGCATTGCGCGAATCCAGGAGCGTCCGAGGATCATATTATAGTGGAATTTTCCTTCGACGATGTAGAAGAGTTCATGAAGCAGCTTCTTACCTACTCGAATGGGTAAGACCACAGTTCCTAGAGTGACTGCTAGCTGATCGTTAAATGATCGAAGGGCGAAAGGCGGGGATGACACCACATTCTTTGGTAACTTAAGTTGCTCAAACGTGTGCGAGGAGATGACGTTGAGTGCAGCTCCACTATCGATCATAACACGTTTTAAGGTAGTGTTATTGATTTGGATTGTGATAAAGAGGGGAGCCTCCAAATCCTCTGAAGAAAGAGGAGGAATTTCTGAATCTTCAAAAGAAATGGTGGTTGATGGTCTATTCAATCCAACAACCCACTCGAAGGGCTGGGGCTCATCCGAATTCACTGCGATGCGACGCAGATTATCAATCAAAGCTTGGCGATGTTGTGGAGAGGATTGGATGAGGTCAAGAAGAGACATTTTGACCGGAGCCTGGGTGAGTTGTTTCATAACACTCTCCTCAACAGACACGGGAACTTGAGCCCGAGGTGCAGCATGAATAGAGACCCTAGGTCATGAGGCTGATGAGGAAGAAGAAAGCGCTTTGGGGCTGCGAAATGACAACCCGTGGTCGAGATCTTTGAAGATGAAGATGGGTTATCATAGTGTTGGGTTCTAGTGGCGATATGGATTGTGTCAATTTGGGAAGGTGGAAGATCAAGTGGAGTGGGACCACTAGAGGTCTGAGTGGATTGTTGAGGCTCAGATGGGGCTAAGATGACAGGAGGTACCTGTTCCTCCTCCTCCAGCAAAAGGTCACTTTCTTCCAGAAGGTTCTTGACAACGGCTTGAAGAGCTTTACATCCCTCGGTATCATGACCCGGGGTACGGTGGTAAGCACAAATCAGATCAGAGTTAAACCAGGTAGGTTTAACTCCTTTAGGGTTATAAGGTTTAATCGGAGGAAGGGTTATGGATGAAGATTGGATAAGTTGATGAAGGATTTCGGTATAGAATCCGGTAGACGAAGAGGAGGATAAAGATGATGAAGGTGGTTCTTTTACATTAACCGACTGCCGAGGTAAAAGAACTTGCATGTTAGGTTTAACAGTCTTTTTAGGAATCCTCTTATTTGTTTGGACATTTGGAGGAGCAGTCTTGGGCACTTGAGATGGGAGTAAGTGAGACATGATTGACTTTGGTGGAGGAGGAGCCCCTAAAATAGATTTTGAAGATGATGGAGATGTGACAAATTTTGCGGTCTTTGGAGACAAAGGGGGTTGCTTGGTCGAATTTACTGATGATTTAGATAATGTCGGTTTAGAAGAGGAAGAAGCTCCCAAAGTAGGTGTAATCGGAGGGACATAGGGTGCCTTGGTTTTTGGTAATGAAGATGATGATCCTGATAGAAGAGGTGACGTCTTTTTAGTAGGTAAGTCTATTTTTCGGGGTATTGGTGAAGAATGTGTTGTAGAAGAAGATGATGGCTTTGATAAGTGTGTAGAAGAAGATGCCTTCTCAGTGGGCAAATCCAATCGTTTATGAGGCGTAGAGAGAGATTTTTGTGGAAGAGCACCAAGAGTCTTGATGGTCTGAAATATGGGCTTTCCTTTTTCAGGGATGGTGACGACTTCAACGGCATAAGGTGATTGTAACCTTTTCGGAGGAAGTAGGTGGGGAGGTACTGATGGTGTAATGTTAGATTTTGGTTGTCTCGGTTTAGGTTCCGGAACCAAGTGTATAGGTGTTGGTGCTACTTCTTTTGATTTTTCCTTAATAGGCGAAGTAACATTGGTGATGGAAGAAGGGGGTGATGAAGAAGCAGTTCCTTGCGAAGGGACTACTTCTGATGCAGTAATCATGGGTGAAACTACTGTAGGAAAAGAGATAGGAAGGGTCAAAATCGAAGACGCTTCCGTCGAAGTCGGCACAATTATAGGTACGTTTACCAAGGACATAGTTGCAGTGGGAATGGGAGCAACAGAAGTGGATGTGTCTGTAGTGGAAACTCGAAGGGATGTAATTGCCTCGAGTATTGAAAGAATGTCTGAAGATGAGACAGATGAGGATGACACTGTCTCGGGTATGGATGGTAGGTCAGACAAAGGAGCGGAGAAAGAAGACTCCGTGCTTAGTAATGTAGGAATATTCAAAGACGGGCCATCTGAAGATAATGGAACTCCAGTGATAGATGAAGTGGAAGGAGGTTCTGATTCGATTGATGTGTTTGCAGATGGCTTGGTTTCGGAAGAAGATTCTTCGGTAGAGATGAAGTTGATGGTATGAGTGTTTGGTTTTTGAGACTCTGAAGCATTATGGTTCGGGGCATGATTGGGAAAAGGTTGTTTAAAAACATCGAGCGCCTGATTTGGGGGAGCATTTGGGTTATCCAGAATGAGCTCGCCTTTATCAATGAATTTCTGGACAAGATTTTTGAAAGTCTGACATCGTTCGATGTCATGACCCTTGGTTCTATGATAAGGACAGAAATCATTTTCCCTATACCAGAATGGGCGTTCTCGGCTTTCATCAACATCCCTAATGGGGGGAAGTTCGATCATGCGAACTTCCAACATTTTTTCTAAGATAGAGGCATATGATTCCCCCAATGGAGCGAAGGATCGAGATGATGAAGTCCCTTTTCGAGAGGATGAGGGGTCTCTTCGTGGTGTTTGATTAGAAGTATTGTCGGCTCGTGATGCTTTTAGTACGATAGCGTTGGTGGATCCTTGATTTTTGTCTTTAGAAGGGGAAGAATTTGGTTTGGTAAACCGAGAAAAATCTGGTTTAGATTTAGAGCGAAGTTTTAGCTTCCCTTGCTCAATGGCGCGAGATTCAAGTTTGCGTGCCATCGTGAAGGCTTCTTCAAAGGTATGAAAAGTTTGGATCCTTAAAGTAGAAGAAATGTGATTAGCACAAGATCGAGTAAACAACTCGATTTGTTGGGATTGAGGAAGGGAGAAAGACAATTGGTTGATTATCCCTCTCCAACGAGCGACAAAGTCTGCAATAGACTCATCATCGAATTGGCGAATGTTATAAAGATCTGTGATCGAGATCTTATGCGCGATATTTATTGAAAAGTTTTCAACAAACATTTGGGCCAATTGAGAGAAAGAAAACAGGGAATGTTGAGGAATGTTATTGTACCAGTCTAAAGCAAGTCCTGCTAGAGACATAGGAAAGGTACGGAGCATAAGCTCCTGATCCTGGACTATGAGGTAGCAAGCATGTTTGAATGCTCGCAAATGTTGTTGAGGGTCTTCCCGACTATGAAATTTTGAAAATTTAGGAAGTTCCCATTGGGGAGGATAAGGCTTGAAAGCTACTGAGGGGTGAATGGGTTCATTACACACTTCTTCAAAGGAGTATGAAGGGCGAGCCCCTTTTGTGGAGGCTTCCAAGTCTGCGATTTTCTTGAAGAGAATTTGAACCACGTCAGATTGAGGAGGAGGTACATTGGTATGTCCTACATAAGAAGTAAGTGGTGGATGTTGTTGGGGTGTCAATGGAGGATTCATCTGTTGATGGATAGGATGATAAGAGGAATAACCAGGTGTTCTGGGTGACACCGGGTGGGGTATTTGTTGTGAGGTGGCTTGCGTATAGGCAGGCTGTGAGATAATAAGTGATTGAGAAAATGAAGGTTGGATGACGGGTGGAGCCTGTGATTGGTGGACTCCTATGTTTGTTGATTGGATCGGGACAGATTGAGGAACATGGGTGTTGGTTGGATTGGACATGTTGGGGAACAAGACCTGAAAGGGGCCTTCTACTACCGGATTAGGTATTAAGGGTGCCGATGTTAAAGGATGGGCGAAGGTCACAGTTGCTGGAATATTGGAAGAAAGACCCCCTAGAGGACGAGAAGTAGGAGCCAACTGACTATTCGGAGGGGGTTGGCTCATGAAGAGGTACTGACCTTGGGACACAATGGAGGGCATAGATGAATTAACAGCAATATGCGGGTGTGCAGACGCATTCATTATAGCCAGGGCAGAAGACTTCTCAGAAGTAGGTTGTGGAATACTCGAGGTAACTGCGGTGTTAGGAATAGGTAAGACTATTTGAGAACTAGTCGATATGGTAGGTGGAAGAGAAAAGGGAGGCATAGGGGCCTCGCTCTTCTCCGTGACTCGAGGCAAGAGCGACGATGCAAACTGCTCTACAAAGGCTTGGGATGATCCACGAGGGTAATCGTACACTTGTTGGATTGGTGGTCCTTGATCAGATATTTGAATAGATTTGTGTACTAGGTAGTCCATGAGGGCTATCGGATTGCGGTCGAGGAATGCCTGGAATTCAGGATCCCCGCGGGGAACATACTCCGAGCCAGATGATATTTCCGAAGGACTAGGGGAAGCTGGACGTGATGGGATTGCCTTGGCTTGATAGAAAGGATTATATGACCAGGATGGGGAACCAACTAACAGCGGTCCCGAGGAAGATTGGGGGGGTGCCGAAACCTCCACACTAGTGGTGATCTCGGAGGAAGAAGGAACCAGTTGAGCCATTCTTCTAGATTGTGACCGAGTGATAACCGTCATAAACACGCAGAAAAGAAGATTGACCTAACTAATGCACAGACAATTCAAGCAGCGCAAGTGATTATCTCCTTTAAATTTTGATGCTTTTAAGAAAAGAAAATGTTAGGGAAGGCTTTTTAGAACAGGAACTACTCAGATAGCCAAACTAAGGATGGTTTGGGTAATGTTTGGTGAGGAGTCCCGAAGGCACTTCAGTAAAAGACCGGTACGTGGCTTGATATAGGGGCCTACCCCCGCACTTCACACACCGCTGCGATAAGGGAGTCGGGTGCTTTGCCAATATATACCAAAATCTTCCGTGAATTTATAGCGCGGCCTGAGTACCGCGTAGGCTCTTCCTCTTGGATATCACTTCCAAGTAGGCGAGGCCAGGGAAGGAATTTTGTTTAAATGCTTTATACCTAGTGATTTTGGCTTTGTGTGCAAGGGTGAAAAATAAAAATCAAATAGTGTCACTACCGATTTTGATCAATTTTCCAGCCTAATTAAAACTAGATGAAAAACATGCAGCAATGACAAAGGAAAAGTTCTTTTTAAGCGCTTAAAAACGAAGTGTTTGATTTCGATGAAGACAAGTCAAACAGATTCTTTCCCAAATGCGATTAAGTTCTTTTTAAGCACCAAAAATTGAAGTGTTTGGATGTGATAGGCAACCGACAAAGAAATCCTAAAAAGGAGAAAACACCGTAAAAGAGGAATACCTGTAGATTTAGCTCTCCAAGGTGTGTGGACTTCAAAAAGCGCGTTGTTGAGCTCTTCCCCTCGAACAATCCCATGAACAAGCAAAGTGCTCCGCAAGAAGAGGTTAAGCAAACACCAAAGAAAACCCAGAAAGATATATCCAGATAACGGTGAAACAGAAATCTCTATTTTTAAGGAACTAGAAAAATTTCGAAGATAACGATTTCGCCTAAAAAAAAAGCAAGATTGAAGTGATGAAAAGAAATGTTCAAATAGGATTGATAGAAATCAGTGAAGAAAAGGAACAAAGTTCAAAACTAGGAAAGAAATGAACTTACCAATAAGGGACTTTAGTTCAAGTCCCACCGGGCGTGCCAGAATGTAGATCAAGAATTTCGTGCTTGTTACTTGTCCAAGTTAATGCACCAAACTAAACACAAAAACCCTGAAAAACTCCAATAAAATCGATACCTGATGGATAAGATCCGAAGATGTAGACAAATGAGGAAGCCGATGTAGATAAGATAGGCGCACACAAGCAACTCGCACAATAGATCCGTGTATCCTGCAAAACACCGATGCTTGACAGAAAAAGACCACGTTAAAAGATATTTAGGTGGACACGCCCGAGAAGCGGGTCGGGAAGCGATAAGCTTCCTCGGTGGATGTCGATCCACGTTTTCAATTAAGAAAAGAAGCATACATGATAAAAGATGTAAGTAAAAAGCTAGATTTTCTGATTGCAGTAATAAGACAGAATCTAAACAAAGCAGAGAATGAAAGCACGAGAAAATAGGGAACTAAGAAATAATGCTGAATTTGTGTTACTTGTGTCCTTTTACCTGTCTGCAGGGAAATCGGCGTCGACTGGGTAGAATCGGCGTCGACTGATGTGGTCGGCGTCGATTGAGACTAATCGGCGTCGACTGGGTGAGATCGGCGTCGACTAAAAAGCAGATCGATCAATCAGGGACTGTGCGATAAGATTCGGGAATTAGAAGATGAATGTGGTCTGCTGGATGTGCCGAAGTTGGCGAGACACTGGAACAGAGTCACCAGATGATAGATGGTGGTGTGCGATGCTGATGTGACAGGGACAGAGTAACGGTGCTCCTCTCAGGGATTGATTCGGACAGGATCTGCCCTAATTTGATACAATTGATGCTAAGAAGATCTCTCTTTCTCACAACCTGTATCTCTCTCGCTCTCTGTTCGTGTGTAAGTGCTTCCTTTTTTCGTCTGTTCACTTTTCACTCGTTCGTGGTCTCTTTTTCGGTCCCTAGAACTGAGTTCTGGACTCGCTCCTAGAAAATTGGCGCGACCATATGGGTCGGCGCCGATCGCGGAATAGACTTCCGAGATGGCCAAAATGAGCGATTTCAAGAAAGATAAGATTTATCCCGAATACGGGAAATATCCCGCTTAGGGAAGAGGAAAAATAGATGTGGTACATAGATAGAATAAATTTGGGGTAGATAAGTGATTAAGATGCATGGGAAGAAGCGTAATCAAATATTTAATATTTAATCACTCATGGGTAAGATGTGATGGGGTGAATTAAATTTGGAATAAGTGATTAAATCACAAATTGGATAATATCCCAAGGGGATAGTTGGTGACGTAAAATGTGCCCCAGGTTACCTAAGCAAGTAAATGGATGAGAGGGACACTAAATTGAGCAACCAATTTTAAGTGTCTACAAGACCTTTACAAAGTAGTGAATGAATTCCAGCATAGTAACTCTCTTATGAAAGAATTAAACACTCCTTTAATTTCTCTAGCACCTAAATATATCGGCTCTAAATCGGTTGATAAATTTAGGCCCATAATTTTATGCAATACTTCCTACAAAATTATCACAAAATTGTTGGCTACTATATTAAAACCATTAATAAGTGGTCTCATCTCTGAGAAACGGAATGGTTTCATTAGTGGCCAACTCATTTAAGGAGGTATTATTCTTGTTCATGAAGCTATTCATTATACTCAAGATGTGAAGTCTCGGTATGATCCTTAAATTAGACATGCATGAGATCCTTTGGCGAGTCGGCTAGAATTTTCTCTCATGGGTGCTTCAATGTTATGGGTTGACAACAAATGGTATAGCTAGATCTTTTCATGTATTTTTACTCCTTGTTTCTCCATCCTCATAAACGAGATTCCAGATAGTTTTTGTAAGAACAAAAAAGGAATAAGAGAAGGGGATCCCCTATTTCCTTCCTCTTCCTACTAATGGATGACTCCCTTAGTACAGATTTAGAGGCAGACAAATAAGCAACTATTGTTTCAGGTATCAAAATAACTTCACACTACCATGTTGTTACACATTGTCGGTTTACGAGAAGATACTATTCTATTAAATGTTGCATTTATAGTTGAAGTAAGATCTCTAAAATAAATTATGGAATGCTATCAAGTGGCCTCTCAGCAATTGATCAACTTTACCAAAAGTAGCATAGCTTTCATAAATACTCCACCAAAAACTCAAAGAAGAATAGCGAGATATCTTTGGTTACAACATTGTGGATTTTCCTTCCTCCTATCTTGGCATTCCTCTTTTCAAGGGAAAACAGATAAAAATTCTATGGAACCCTATCATAGAAAGATACCAAAAGAAGTTTGCAGCATGGAAAGGAGATCTTCTCATTCAGGCTGGAAAACTCCAATTGGTGAAAGCTACACTTCAAAGCCTACCTATATATTTCATGTCCTTGCTCAAAATGCCCTCTTACGTTGTTAATACTATCAAGAAAATACAAAAAATATTCCTATGGTCAGGTTCTGAGGACAAGAAGAGGATTCACTTAGTCTCTTGGAATGATGTTTGTAAGTTTCGACCAAATTGGAAATTTTGGGACTCCAATGCATTGTTGACATGAATGGAAGCACTAATTGTTAAGACCTGGGGGAAGTGGTTTTGCTAGTTCTTCCAATTGGGTTTTAATATTGAGATCCAAATATTTGTCATATTCGATATTTTCCTTCACTCCTCCCATTCTCATGGTGCAACCATATAGAACTTGGTGGTTAGTTCTCTGCCTCTCTTGTGTGATGACACAAAATGGGAGCTAGGTAATAGTAGCCAAATTAAATTATGGTTTGATTGGTGGATTGGAGATAAACCTCTATGTCAGGAATCTTCCTGGGATATAATCAAAAAACCCCTCATCATTCACCATGGAAATAAAGTTGATGGTTACTCACTTATCTCCAACTCTATCCCTTCCTGGCATATTCCGATTTGGAAGGGTATTAGTGAAATGTAGATTAAGCACTTGAAAGGTTTGAGAGACTTTATCTCTTCTCAATACATCCCTTTCTCCTTACCTGCAAATGATCATTTTTGGCCTCTCTCACCTTCTAAAGAATTCATGATTAAATCAGCTTATGATTCTTAATTGTATGTTAGCTTTGGCCCTCCTTTTAGATCATCTAGCCCAAGGAGGTTATCCTTAAAATAGGTTTTTTTGTCTTTTACAAACGCCTTCTTATCTGGTGAAAATCTTAAAAGAAGGGGATTCCGACTACCTTCTTGATGTGTTCTATGTTTCAAGGCTCTGGAGTCCTCCTCTCATCTGCTGCTATATTGTTCTTTTTCTCATTCTATATGGAGTTGAATTTTGAAACACTTTGGCATAGTTTGGATCCTCCCATAATCTCTTCAAGTTACTTTCCAACAATGTTGTTCTTGTTTCTCACACTCGGTCCTCTCACTTTCTTGCAAAATTATGCTCCCACATGGCCTTTAGGGTATTTATAAGGAAATAAATAGGATAATATTCAAATAAAACAACATGGAGCCCATAAAATTAGTCAACAACATATCTTTTCTCTTCCAAGGCAATATCATCAGCTGCATCTGGAAGAAATGTCGATAAAAATTTCAATTTTGTGGCAACAAATTTTTTTCAGTAATTTTCTATTCAACTTAGAGGAAAACCATTGGTTGCAGTACATACTATGGTCTTATGGTCTCCTCCCCCTCCTAGTTGGATCAAGCTAAACACTAATGATGCCTCTAAGGGAAATCTCGATGAATCTAGTGGAGGTGTTATTCTTCGCAATAACATGGGTTCCCCTCTTGCTGCAACTATAGCTAATTTCAATGAGGGTACCTATCATAGGGAAATTGCAATGGCTATTCTTAAAGGCCTTGAACAAAATATTCATATAGGGAGTGAATGTATTATTGTGGAGAGTGATTTACACAACATAATTAAGATCCTTAACTCCGAAGATTTGGGAAAATGGATGATCAAAATATAATAGCTAACATCGTATTCTTCAAAACCACTTTTAGGAAGTTATGTATTAGCACATATACGAGAGAAGGGAACAAAGTGGCTGACCACCTTGAAAATAAGGGAGTCCTACAAGCTCAATAAAATTGGATTGTGAATTTTCCAAATGATGTCTTACTGATTTCGTATAATTATTTATCTTCTATTAATTAACTTGCTATGTTTTTGGTTATTTGTTCTAGTGTTGGCAAGTTCAATAGTGAGATGGAATTTAATATCAAGGGTGAGTCATCATAATTTTCCCATTATGATGACATGACATTTAAAAGCATTCAGATGTGTAGAAAATGTAATACCACTCGAGATATATCTTGTTTTAAGATGTACCTTTTCTAATCATCATCATTTCAAGTACAGTGTACTCATGAAGTTATAGCCTTGCAAAAAGTGAAGGTGGTCTTTTAATTTAATTCTCCCCATAATTTTTTTTCATGTATGAATTGGTTGAGCATCATGGGTTGGAAACTCAAGTGTATTGAACTAGTTTCTTACACCGAGTATAAGGATGATGAAGAAGTTTGGGATGTTCTAAAGGAAAATGGTATAACCACTTTCCTGGAAAGGAGTTCGGGCTACTTTGCCATTGTGTCATACGTGGTCTTAGCAACTTGGTTGAGAGGAAAAGTCCAGATTGGCAACAATTACTACAAAATCTTAACCAACGCCATTGCCTCGGTTACTGGTTTGCCGACATCAGGGGTTGTCTACTTCAAATTCTCATTGAATGTGGAGATGTAAGATTTCATTCGTCCGGGAAAACATCGAAAAAGTACCTATCCGGCTATGTGAGAGAGTCTCTTCGACCTCCCTGGAACAAAGTGGCTGAGGTTATAATGCAATATTTTACTATAGATGGACACTAAAAATTAGTCTACGGTCCTCATTTATTCATCCTTTCACATATCCAAAGGGGTAAGAAAATTAACATCGCCTTCTTTATTCAATCCTTAGAACATTCCATAAATTTAGCTAGGGAAGGTGAAGGCCCTATTCTACATCAATAAATTTTGTATCCTCTTTATCATTATGTCACTTCCCCCTGATCTCATCCTCTTTCCTCCCTGAATGGGTAGAAATCATCGCACCCCTACCACCTCCCCACTTGTCACAACTTTTCTAGTAATAAACGTCATCTATGAGTCATCTTAGATTATTATTTGGATGTTTCCATTATTGGTTCCTCTTTTGAAGAATTTGGTTCCCCTACGGGTACCATTTCTCCTCCCCACTCCTCTAGTCAACCCTATCTTGAATCCCCTATTGGTGATACCCCCTCGGTTCTTGCTATTGAAATTTTGTATTCTTAGCTCGGATCAAATCCTCTCCGAAGCTCTTCTAGGGTTAGCGAGTTGTATCTTGACTCTCTCAAACATTTTCTTCTAGCTATAGATGTTGATACGTTGAATGAGGATAGTTATGTACAATTGGATAATGTGGATGTTGAAATGCTTTGGAAATCAACGAATTGACATCATAATACGAATACTAATAAACCAAAAGGAAAGGACACTAAGGTTGGGGAAAATGATGGAGCTAATGAAGAAATTGATGCAAAGAAAACCCACCACAATGAGGATATTCAAATTGACTTGATCACCTTAATCCTCGCTAAGCTTCAGAGGGCCTTGACTATCTTGAATGATTGGGAAATATATACTAAAAATACGCGATTTGTCATCAACAAGGATAACATCAAATTGCTCACCTTGGCTGAGTAGTTGGCTGAAAAAAGTGGCTTCGTCCAAGACAAGAATACTGTGAACGAGATGAAAAATATCTTATGATATATTTTCTATGTTTTTTGTTATGCTCTATTTTTTTTTCTCTCTCTGTTTGTTTTGAAATCTCTAAGGGTATCTCAATGTAATTTTCAATGCTTTTTTTTCACAATATTGGATTTTTGTAAAGGTTATGGGACCTTCTAAAACCCTCATTTTACCCCAATTCCAAAAATCATATATTTTATGTGTTATACGTGTATACATATAGATTTCTATAATTCTTATGTGAACTTGGAAACATTATTTTACATTTATGATAATTTAAGAAACTTGGACTAGTGACCAAGAAGTTATACAACAAGTTTTTATATACGACGTGATATACCCATCGTATCCTAGCGACCACTAAGCTATTCTTAAAGGTAAATATATCATGTTCATAATGAACCTATGTTGTAACGCTAAGTTGTTAATCTTTACATACATAATAGGAGAAAAATTATAAAGCAATCACTAGGCCCAAAAGATAGTGTCTCACATATATAAACAACTGATCTCTGCTAATTTTGCCAAGGTAAATGAATGTTTTCTCCAAATAAGAATTATAGCCTAGAAGGCACTAGGGTATACAAATTTTTTCATGTAGAGTGTATTCATACAGGAGAAATCATATTGAAAAGCTATAAATGATAAAAATAAATAAATCTGGAGTTTATATAATGGAAACCAAAATATACATGTAGAATTAGGTACTTAATTTGAAATAAATTTTGGGTTTATTAACTTCATTGTTGAAATAAAGAATCATATCATGCTAGGCAAAAACTATGTGAATTTATGGCATGGATTAGCGGGCTCAAAAGGAAATATATATAATGATTAAAAATATATATTTAATAATATTTACGGGTATATATAATATGTTTAACTTCCATTGCAAAGAACATAAAATTGTTGAAGACATTCTATTTGGCTATTTCTACATGGAAACACATATATAATTGAAAATAATTATTATACAATTGAATTCTTAATATGGTTTTCTAGTTTTAAAGTAATTTTTTAACCTCATATATTTTCCTAAAATGTCTAAGTGGAAATAATGTAAAAATGGAATAAGAACTAATTAGCAACATTTCCTTGCATTGTTTTAATAAACAACATTAAAATATTTTGGTTCTCCCAACCAAAATAAAAATTTTTAAAAAAGTGACTATACCACAAGCCATCATTATCCTAAAAAATAATCGTAGGAACGAGAACGAAAAATTCAAAACAAAATTACCCAAAAAGATATAGAATGAAATAAATGGAAAAGCATTAAACAAACAATAATAATAGAGCATAAAAGGGATTAAATTTTCTTTCGTTAACACACTAAAAAATTGTGTTTTCATGAAGAACAAGGCGAGTTTGGCATGAAGATCAAAGGAAACTAAAAACATGGCTTGCACTGTGAATAAGGATTGATAGGAAAAGCGGGGTTGGTGTGCATCACGATTGGGATCTGTCATGTAAAACATAGGAACTAGTTGACTAAAGAGAAACTAATAGATCCCACAATAAAAAAGGTACACCTTTACTAAAAAAACCATATTTAGTAATATTTTAGGTTATTTTGTGTTTTATGATGTCTATGAAACCTCCATCGGCTACCTTAATCAAACTATCTATGCGATTTTATTTGAAACCTCTGTTGTTTGTGTCCTTCATGTACATCCTTTTAGTGAATCCTTTGTGTGCCTTGTCTACAAAAAGGATTATAATTTCTTGCAAAAAATAACTTGTATTCCAACTCTCGCCTATATTATTTTCATTTGAAGACATGCTTTTACTCGCTTGACCAAAAAAATAAAAACCCTAATCAAAATTTCTCCGAGGTATTTAATAATTTTTTGGTGCCTTCCATGAATTAAATTTTAAAAATAGAAAAAGAGTGGGATACGAAAAATTTGAAATTTTCAGTTTCTCCCTTTTAAATAAGAAGGTCGGTTTATTGAAATTTCAAATATTTGAAAATGCGGGGAATTTGAATTTCAAAATATTAAATTTTCCATGGTTTAAAATTAAAACTAAACATTAATTAAAAACAACGCAATTTGCCATTTTCTATAGCCTATAATAATATAAACATAATACAAAATATATTATACATCATATATTAAAACAAGCATAGTAAATATAAATATTATAAGAAAACAAAAGAAATAAATCCTAAACATAGTTTTAAAGTTAAATAGAATAATATACAAAAATTTAATTTTTATTTTTTGTCAAAATTTATATCAATATTGTTCTAGATATAGTGTATGCTAATTTAAATTAATTATTCAATTAAAATGTGCCAAGTGGTGAGTTCAAACAAGGTATTTGGGCTACAATATCATTAACTCATATTTCAAATTGACTTATATATATGAAATCAATTAGCGGTGGCTAAGCTCCAATTGCTACGATTTGTTTTATCTTATTTGTTCTATAATTTTTTTAAAAATAGCCTAGGGGCTGTTATGCCATTTATTTCAATAAGAAAAGGAGTTTAGCGGTTCTTAAGAATTTTCTTTGATAGGAAACAATGTTAAATATGTGTACATAACAATATATCTTATGAGAACTACATAATGAGGCTAACGATCCAAAGCTTTTGTATGATACAAGTATAATCTATGAAAAACACTAGTGTTACAAAACTACAGATAGTGTTTATAATGAAAGAGGTAAAGGTAGGATCTTATCGGTTCTTGCTAAGCTATACCATGGTTTGTCATTTTATGGCTATTTTCAAATTAAGAAAATTTTGAGCCTAGGGTCTGATATGCCATTTTTATCAATAAGTAAAGGATCTTAGTGGTTTCTAAGCATTTTATTTGGTAGGAAACGATGTGAAATATGTGTTCAAAACAATAATTCTTATGGGAAATACACAATAAGGCTAGTGATCCAAAGTTAATTTATGATACAAGTATAATCATTGAAAAATATTGGTGTTCAAAAACTATACAGATAGTGTTTATAATGAAAATAGGTACATGTAGGAGCCTAACGGTCACTAAGCTATACCATGATTTGTTATTTTATGCCTATTTTTAAAAATACTAGCCTAGGGTATGATATGTTGTTTCTTTTAATAAGTAAAGGATCTTATCGGTCACTAATAATTTTCTTTGATAGGAAACAATGTGTTGAAAACCATGTATACTATGGGAACTACATAATAAGGCTAGTAATGGAAAATTGTACAAATAGTGTTTATAATGAGAATAGGTAAAGGTAGCTGCCTAGCATTGATAAATATATACCAAAATTTGTTATTTTATGTCTATTTTCAAAATAAGAAACTTTTGAGCCTATGGTCTAATATGCAATTTCTATTAATAAGTAAAGGAGATTAGTAGTTGCTAGGTATTTTCTTTGATAGGAAATGTAAAATATGTGTTGAAAACCATTATCTTATGGGAATTACATAATAAGGCTAGCGATGAAAAACTATACGAGATAGTGTTTACAATGACAAGAGTTAAAGGTAGGACCCTAGCGATGACTAAGATATACCATGATTTGTGATTTTATGATTATTATCAAAATAAGAAACTATTGAGCATATGGGAAACACATAATACGCCTGATCCCTCTTGTGGGTATGTAGTGTAGGATTTTTCTCTACCATGGATAACCTAGAAAATATGGTACAATTAAAATCAATGGATAACACTAACGCTCCAGAATTGTACACATAGTGTTTAAATAAGAAACAATTGATCCTAGCAGTCATTATGTCATTCCATTCAATAAATATAGAAGGTTAAAGTTCCATAAGAATTTTCACAAGCATACTAACATATGTGAATTATATGTTATAAACAATATGTCTTGTGAGTACTACATAGGTCATGATCACTCGTGAGGGTTTTTATTGAAACACTTGGGTGCTGGGGAAGGCCCAACCAATATGCTACAATTATAATAAATGAAAAAAAACTAGTGATCATATACATATAGTGTTTATAATAACTAGCAATAATGGTAGGAGTCTATGTTGCTAAACTAGACCATGATCTTTTATTTTATCACTATTTTAAAATTATGAAACTATTTATCATAGCATCTGCTATGTCATTACTTTCGATAACTAATGAAGCTTAGAGTTTCCTAATAATTTTCTCCCATAAGATCTGATGTGAATTATATGTTACAAACAATATATATTATGGTAACTACATAAGGATTGATCCCTCTAGAGGGTATGTAGTGAAACTCTTGTCTCCACTAAGTACATTCCATCCAACATGATACAACTATAATAAATGGAGAATACTACCGATTAAAACTTGTAGATATAATTTATACAATGACTGTAATGGTAGGAGCCTAGTGGTTGCTTAGCTAGGTCACGATTTACTATTTTATTGTTATTTTCAAAATAAGAAACTATTGAACCTAGTGTCTATTGTGCCGTTACTTTTGATAAGTAATGAAGCTAAGCGTTCCGTAAACAATTTCTCCCATATAAAATGTTGTGAATTATATGTTACAAATAATATATTTTATGGAAACTACATATGTCCGATCCCTCTCGAGGGTTTGTAGTGTATCACTTGGCTCCATCATTGATATTCCATCAAATATGATACAATTATAATCAATGAAAAAAATAGCGAGCCAAAATTATGCAGACAATTATTAAAATGATAAGATGTAATGGTAGGACCCTAGTGGATGTTAAGCTAGGTCGTGATTTTTATTTTATCACTATTTTTAAACTCAATGCTTTTTATCCTCAATCAATACAACGTATTAGACTATAAATATTTGCAGCCTAAAAAGTGACACTTTAAATGTGTTAACAAAAGTTTGAAAAATTGGAATAAATTTCTTAAATTAGTATTGTAAATATAACTTATAGTCGAGTAAGAGATAATGGACCTTTGTTTTAGTGTTACTTAATAAACAATCTTAATAATAAAATATTTTCGAAATAGGTTTAACCCACCATGACCTTATAGAGAACATTGTTTCCATTAAAATGGCTATAGTGATGAGAGCCATACTTACATTTAGGAAAAGTGTAATCTTTCCCATTTGTATTTGATATCTTATTTTGGAATTTCCCACCAAATGTTACACTTTAAATATCATACTTATACTAGTTATAAACATTTAAGCGTCACGACTAGAGTATGTCGATATACATATGTTTTACATTGTCATATATAACAAAAATATATAGCTACAACTAACTTCGTTAATGTGATTTTATGCTGAAATAATCTCCTCACAATACCAAACATTAGATATTCTAACCGTTATGATTTAAATATCTTCCTTAGTCTTATTACAGAATTTAGTCCTCATGACTACAATATGGTGATATACACATAATTGACATCATCTTCTAAAACAAAAATATCGAGCTACCAAAAACTTCATTAATGTGATTTTTTTATCAAAAAATTATTAGATATTAATGTCCTCTACGATTTTCCATTCAATAGGTGTAAATGGCTAAATATTTTTTTAAGTTGTTCTTTTATATGTCGAATAGAAGTCTATCTACCACTAAAGTATATATATTTTTATCGTTCTTATCATGCCATCCATGGAATTTTATAGTTTGTCCAACTCATAGATAATCCTCTTAAAAGGTGAAAATGGTTTCTTATCTTTCAATGTATCATAATTTGTTGTTAGAATTTTATAAAAATTCTCTCATTATTGATTTGGTCAACAAAATTTGAATTCTTGTAACCGATTGAATGATATGTAAGATGTCTGTCGAATCCTAGCAATTGTTAACCATTAAGTAAATTACTCTCTAATGAAACATAGTAAATAAATCTAGAGGTTAGTGACTATAGTCACTAAATCATGTAACTTAGACATTATTCGGGTCTCATACTACTATCCATATGGTTTTTGAGTGAAGAAAGTACTAATTAACCCATGTCCTTTGGCCATTTTACTTTGCTTGTTATCGTAATTTCCTACATCCGCATCTACTCACCCAGTCATTATTACCATTTGGTGTTGTTTATCTTTTAATGGGGTGCACTAGGCACCCTAGTCCCATTTAGGGTGCCATGAGATTTTTACACTTTCCCAACCTTTGTTTGGGAACTTTCTAGTTGTTTGAGATTTCTATCTTTTTAGTTGTCATCCTTTTCAAGGTTAATTACAAAATTATAACAAGAGAACCATATAAATATAAAATTATGATACCATAATGAGGTACCAAACACTAAACACTACTATCATCACCAAAGTTTGCATCCATAAAGGCTCCATTTGCATCCATCTAGCTACATCACAAGTCACAAGGATGGTTCATCTACATCATACTACATAGGAGGGAATTTAATTCTATTACATCCACTATTTTATTACATTTCTACACATAGTTATTGCTCACTACTTTCACAAAGTATGATTGGCACAAGAACACCTAGGGCATGATTGCGAACACACACATAAAATTACATCGGATCTGAGATGTAGTGCAACACTCAATTGGTAAGTCCACCATTGTGGTCGATGAGAACAACCTGACCCCTTCATATGCATCTCTATTTTTAAAGGGGTTTGACACTTGTCTTAGGGTTTGTAGGTCTCTCCTTCATCATCGATTTACAGTGACATACAACCAAGTGCAGAAACACTAGTGCAATAAGAAGTGAACATAGGAAATAACTTAACAACACCTCTGAGGAGGTTTGAATATATTTTTCATAGACCAAGGCATCCATATTTTAGGATAGGGAACCCACATGCACACTGCCTCTCAGGCATCCCATTCTAGCCTCTATTCCAAATTTGTGTTTTCTAGAGCTTCTCTATGTTCGTTCCTAAATTCTATTCATCCAGTTTATTTTGTGACATTATCCCAAAGCATCATTGAACCGGATAATATCTTTCTAACTTTCCTTACACATTAGGGTATCATATTTTCATAGCTTATATTTCTTGGGTCATTTTCTTTATGAAATTATCTACTATTTATTGATGTTATTTATATTAGATTAACTATAGAATTAGAATAAATTTAATATTTTAGTTAATCATTTTGGTGAACTCGATGTTTGACACTACCTTTCACTTAGGGCTATTTTTCTCTTCTCTATTATGGATCAATCATCTTATCCTTCTTTTGTACCCACTAAAGTTTCTGGTATAACCACTACTACTTAAGATTTCATTCAAGTGCGTACTCAACATCCTCCTCACTTTGTTATGTCTAGCATTGACCCATCTATCAATGTAGTAACTACTCATCATACTCATCCTAATCCTCCTTCGGATCCACCCGCTACTATTCCTCCACCCATCACTTTGGTGGCCCCTCCTACCACTTCTAAGGGATAAGACATTATTGAACAACTTAAAAATACACTCGCTAAGATTTCTCTTTACGACTTATTACTTATTACACATGACTATCACCAAACACTAGAAGCAACCCTTTTTACATTCACATAGAAAGTGACAACTTGGAAGTGTAGTCATTTTTATACCCTTAGATTAAAAGTAAAATCCCATGCGCACCGTCCTATCACCCAACGGGCATTGGGAACTCACCGAGGCACATGTGGCTGCCAAGCCTCACCTTTATATGAGTCTTGTGAAAATTAATTTTCTTATGATAGATATTCAAATGAAAAATAAAGAAAGAATGAAAGCGTTCATTATGAGAACCTATGATGAGTTATCACATCAATGCATCCATAGAAGAGAAATAACAAACAACATATGGAAATGGTTCATACACAAAGGAAATACACTAAGATTATGCTCATGAACACATATATGATTTAGAACAGAGCCTTATATTCATATTAATGAGTTCAATAACCACATTACATTCCTTGAGGTCATAACAAACCCATATAACAATGCAGAGCAAAGTCATGCATCAGAACTACACTATGTCCTTCACATTACAAAGATGAATACAGACCCATCCCTCTAAATATGCCATCACTCCTAATTTTCACTAATCCCAACCCATAGAATCCTCCATTATATTTTTATAGAGCTTCACCCCTATTCCACCACCTTTTCTCTCTTAGGATGATTCCATGTATATATCTATCTCTAGTCTCTCTTTTTAGCTATCCTATCACCTCTATATATAGATTTTCTTCCTTCAACACCATGCCTTCGAGGTATACAGATCAGCTTCCAAGTGTCCAAGTGGTCCTCCAATGGAGCATGCCTCCTTTGATATAGGCTCTCGACTTTGTGTAGTGATGTTCTTTTGGAACCTTCCATTGCATGCATGGAATATTCCCTTTTTATCTTATAGCTATCAAGCTAGGACCTTATCCATTACGCATGCTAGACGAGTCATTATTTTCTTATGTGTTTTCTAGAACTATGATTATAGATAAGTCCCAAAATCATTTTCCTTGCATGAGCGTCATGTGTTCTACAAAACCCTGCTATAACCCTTCCCTGTGCACCTTCAACCCACGTGCCCTTCTTCAAATAGGTCCCGTGCACCCATGCGCCTTCTTACCTCGAAAAACTCTTCAATAAAGTAAAGAATGGCATGCTCTTACAATGGGTGGAAAGAAAGAATAAAGGAATGAATAATTGGGAGGAATAATGAAAGAATGGGGGACTTGTTGATTGTTGGAGGAGGAGAGGAAATCCTTCCTATTTCTACCTCTAAATTCTCCCAAGCATTGACCTTGTTATAAGCTTGCTCACAGAGGTCACCCACCGGGGTTCTCACCTCCTCAAAATTAATCTCATCCCCTTTAGTGCTCATGGTCTCAACGATAATTTCCAAATGCTTTCACAATTCCTCAACCACATCCATCCTACAAGTGATGCGGGGATATACTTCCTATAGCTTGATTTGGATCGAGCCTCACAGGGTCTCGATTTCTTCTAAATTCTTCTCCACCTTAGCTAGGATATTATCTCTTTCCACTCTATTCTCATTATTTTTTTGGAACTCCTTAAGTTCCATTTTATGAGTGTGGCAACAAAAATTCTTGCCACTCTATCCCTATCGCACAGATTTTCATAAGAACCTTCAAAGAACTTGCATGGCAGCCTTTACCTCTATAAGGAGTTTAGTGTATCAAGCCACAATCTCGACAACCTTCATCTTTTCCTCTTTCTCTTGGGGCACCTACACCTCTTCCATAGAATATAAAGCGAGTGGTCGCCTCTCCATCATGAGAATGTAAGTCAGATCCTCCAGACATTGTAACGATGATTCATACTTATGCTCAGGTGGCACTAAGTCTAGGAACTTAAGGAAAATGGCATCCATAATCATCTCCACCTTCTTGGAGACTTCCCACACCTTTGCTTTTTCTTCTTTTAGCTCACACCTAACTTGAGCACTAATCAACTCCTCTTGCTTTAGGTCATTTTTTTTTTCCACGAAATCCTTATTTTTCTTCTCCAATTCCTCCTCCATGAATCTAACTCTATCATTTCTCCCAAACCTTAGAGCCTCAACTTAGAATGAAACCTTGTTGAGCATGTTACATACTTGTTCATCGATAGTTCTTTGAGCGTTCGCCAAGGATTTACTCCTTTTATTTCGGAACCTTTAGTAGCATTATGCGGCTTAATTTGAACTCGGGTTCATCATATACGTGAGACTCGAATGCCTAAGATAGAATTTTCTTGGTTCAGGGATATGCACCTTCTTCATCAAATGATGAAATAGCTAGGAGTTTCTCTATTGGTATGGTGATTTGGAAGTGCATGCATAGCACCTTGATAGGATCATTAATGTAACCCATCCCCTAATCTTGTGCCACCACTACACCTTTCCCACCTATTCGCGTAGATTTTGGGAAGCTTACTTCCAATTTGGGATCACTACCCATGCTTCCATACTCCTTCCCAACAATTTCTTCTTCCATTTCTTTCAAAAAAAATTCTGCACTCCATTCCATCTCCTATTCAACTAACTCCATGATTCCTTTAACTTCTCTCTCTTCATCTTTCTCCACTTTCTCCTTGGTGAGGCTTGGGGTTCCTTTGTTTTTGGTTCTCATCTCTTTGCTCACCCCCTTGCCTTGATCCTCAACTTCTTCCTCATCATTCTTCTCCTCATCCTCCTTGTTATACTTCTCTTAATCTCCCTCCTCAAAATCATGTATATCATAAACCAGATGGTCTTCACCTCCTTTAGGCTTGTCATCTTCCTTGTTTCCAATATAGGCATCTAAACTTTGTGTTTCCTCTGAGTCTGCCTCTTATGTCACCTTATGATTCTTCCTTACTAGAGATTCTAGTACATGATATCCTTCCTTTTCTTTTTATTTACTAGGTGATGTCTTCTTTGGTGAATCCTCATGTGTGAGGGGATCTTCCTACTCTGGTGCTTCTTCTTCTTTGGTATTTTCCTTGAAAAATGACTTCTTTGTATGTGTGTAAGTACTAGGCATAGTTCTTTCTTCCGGCACACCCAAAAATTGTGCTATCTGCACACTTGGTGCCTTCTTCTCTTGCCCCTCTTCTCTTTCTCTCTTCTTTGGTGCATCCTTATTTCTCCCTATAGGGTCTTCTAGAATGGAGACATCACTCTCTAGATAAACACATTTCCCAAACACAGGCCTTATGTGTAGATAAACCCTTGTTGCGGTCCTTTTGATGATTGGAAGCGTCATGGGATTCATCATTTGCACTTCATGGGAGACATACTTATCCATGTATGTGCACTTGTTTTTATGTACATGAGCTTTTGGCATAGCTTGCGATCATCTTGGTCCACTTCAATAAGGTTGAACAAGTATTTTGGCTTCTTTGAACTAGTTGACTCCATCTTGGAAGTATTGTGTGGTGAAGGAGAAGGGTAGCTTGCACCATAGACCCTTAGTCCCATTTCTCAAATTGAACCTTCCAATGCAAAAGTGTTGGTAAAATAAAAACTCTTCCTCTCCATCCATGAGTGTAAGAAACTACTCGGGATCCTCCATTCTACCCCAAATGCATCATGCATTCGTTTGTACCACTTTTCTAGGCGCGCCTTGTGAGCGGTCGTCATGGTTTCACAAGTGTACTTTTCAAATATTTTTGTGGGCGAGGATCCTCTTCTAGATACTCCCAAATGAATTTTTCTAGCCCATCGGGCACTCCAATCTCTAAGAAGATGATGGTGAGGAGGATGTTTCTAAATAATATCTTCTCTCCTTCCTACGCGCTACTTATGATCTCATTTGTGATGAAAGCGGACAAGTTATAGATGGTTCCCTTTGATATCTTTCAGCATACATTTAGCCATGCCTTGTTCACTTGCGTCCATCATTCTTGATCATTAAGCTTGGTCACCAAGTATGCGGCCATCCTCATAACTAGGTTTTGGATCTATGTGATGTCAAAGTATTGTGAACCCTTCTTGTAGTCATACACTGCTATTGTCTCCTTGATATCCTCCTTGTCACTCAGATCATCATCTATACTTTCTCCTTCACAAATAAGGCCTATGAACTTGGATATCAACTACAATGTTATGCACATCTTACAACTGTAAAATATAAGTGACCCTCGTGTACACGTGACATCAACAATTGATAAAGGCACTTGTACTTGCAAAAATAAGGTAACTCATACAGTTGTAATAACCCTGCCTTCTCCAATTTGACTTTCACCTCGTCATTGTATATAGGCATCCCATCTGGTGTTATTTTATTAGTTGAACAGACCAACTCTAACGCCATTTCGTTCTTATTTATGCTCATGCAATGGTTATAATCACTCATGGCCATTTGTCTTAAGTGCGACACCCACTCCTTTCCTAGTAATACTCCATATGAGTATTGTATTCCTGCATACCATTCCTCATTGAAGCTCGTAATGGCGGAGTTTTTTTCCTTTTCCCTTTCCCTTCTATTTCTTTGGTGAAATGGTCTCCTTCTTAGGTGCCATGCTTTCTATTGGGATAAACTAAGAACTCCTTACTCTACTCTGCTACTCTACTTAACTCCAAACTCAACTCCAAAGCTCAAATCATGGAAGAAATCATTCTATCTTTGTGCCCTAGCTACCAAACCCTAACTAGGAAAACCTTCCACAAGATGGTGCACTACAAAATAAATTTTCTCATGCCCATGTACTCCTTCCTCCTAGTTTACAGATCCACTCTATTCACGCACTTATATTTCTAGGATTATTCTTCACACAAATATATCTCTGGATGCCTTAGTTCACAAGATCGCTTCAACTTTGTAGTGGAAAGGTAAAATAATGACTTTCCCAACCTAATATTCATAGTTTTTCTTTCCTCCAGAAATAAATGCTATACCACCTACCAACGTACTTTAATATTAAATGTGGATTTTTCCACTAGGCCAACTTTAAGTGCTCTTACCCATGTGACCAATCTTGCATGAAAAAAATTCTACAACCTTCTAGCGTGCAATAATCCAACCTAACCGAAGACTCTTACACACGTTTCTAAAGCGCTAAAGGCACTTCTTCTGTCCTTTACCTGATTTTTGCCTTCGCCTACCTCATGTTGTTCCTGTGCTCTTCATCCTTTGTATGTGGTCTTTGTTACAACCTTCTTGACACCATAATTTATTATCCACCATTTCTCGATGCGCTTTCGTAAACTTAAGTGCTTCCTTCTATTGGGACATTCAACTTGTATTATAGGCCTATTATTTTCTTTGCATTTATCCACCTCACACTAAAGCAGATGTGGAGTCTTTTGTGCATACAAAACCCGGAAAAATAATGTGGTTACCAATGCACAAGGCACAAAAATGAAACAAAAATAAAGGAACAAGAAACGAGAAAGGGAAACACAAGAAAATAAAATCATAAAGGGAAATTCTAAGCTAACTGGAAATACTACCTTATTTACAAACACCAAGAAGACTTATTTATAGTAGGGCTTCAACCTACTCCCATTGAAATGACTATTAATCTCATCTCATCCAAAGGCTTATAACTAGCAAGCACTTGAATAAAAATGTACAAGATGATGTAGGGTCCCAACCAATGGAATTTCAACTTCCTGAGGATGGCGCAAATACTTGGAATCATACAACAACACCATCTTCCCAACCTCAAATTGTTTTATCTTGATATGACGATCATGCCATGCCTTTTTCTTACCTTTTATATCTTTTGACTCCATCTAGCAAGTGATCTCCTTTCATCTAACTGCATCAACTTATCAATCCCATCTTACAAAAATTTCTCATCATCAACCCTCTTTTGCATGCTATATGCAACGATGGCATCATGGATTCAACTTGAAAAAAAGCCTCCGTGCCAAACACCAATTGAAATGGAGCGGCCTTGTTCAATCTCTTGTAGGTTGCCTTGTATGCCCATAGAATATCTGATACTTTTTCATGCCAATATTGTCTTCCAATGTCACAGATCTTAGTCAACGTGTGACTTAGTATTTTTTTAAATACCTCAGTAGCTTCATTCACTTTAGGGTTATAAGGGGTAGTCTTGTGATGGGCCACCATAAATTCTGCTAACAGAATCCTGACTGTTTCATTGAGGAAATGTATACCTCTATCACTTGTTAAGTTTAAAGGACAACCATACCTACTGATTATGTTCTCCCATAAAAATCTAGCAGCTATTACTGTGATGAAATCCTTCATAAGCATTGCCTCTGCTCATTGTGTCAAGTAATCAGTGCAAGTAATGATATACCATGAAATAGTCCTGTATTTGGAAAAATTGACCCTAAAAATTCAATTTCCCATTTTTCAAATGGTTCAGCACTACTTATTGGTCATAAGGGAGTTTCATCTCTCTTCCCAAGTTTTCCAAGGCACTAGTAATGGTCATAGGCCTTATAAAACTCAATACAATCCTGGTAGATGATTTCCCACTAAATCCATTCTAATAAAATATTTTGCATGGTAGCATTTCCTACATTGTGTCCTCTTGCAATCCCACCATGTGCTTCCTCCATAATTTCCACGTGCTATTATTCTAATATGCATTGGTACAGAACCTCATCATGACCTAACTTATACAGGTCTCCACTAATCAACATGTAGGGTGCGGCGCATATTACTAATTTTTTCTCTCCAAAGCCTTCATCCCTTCCAACACCATACTTGTTTTTAAGAACAATGTGATATCTTCCAAGTCGAGGGTGCATGTTGTAACCTAAATAGTTACATGTCTTACATGGTATCCTAACTTCTTTGCATTTCCTCCCTTGAGTTAATCCTTAATAAGTGGTCAGGTCCTAAATTTCTCTTTCCTAGTTTTACAACCATTTTGAACTCAAACTCTTAGAATAATAGGACCTAATGACATATGCTCCCTTACGAGAATGGGATTTTTGAATAATTATTTCAATTCCATGTGGTTCATGTAGAATATAAAAGTTGTTGCCAACAGTAATTCTTAAACTTGTGTAGTGTATAGATCATAAACAATGTCTCATGCTCGTACTTGTGTAATTTTATTACGATGGTGTCAACTTTATCTTTGGAAAAACACAAGGGGTGATCAATAATCCCCTCACCAAGTTTTCCTAGTACTACTCCTATAGCTATCCACGAGGCATCAACATGGACATGGAAAGGCTTATCCCAAGAAGGAAAATGTTGTATGGGCACCATGACAGCCTATCCTTGAAAGTGTCAAATTCTCTCTGTTTCACCTCTCCCCAATGAACGAAACTCTCGTGTTTTAAAAATACTTCAAGGAATGGAAATTTTGGCATACCCCTTGATTAATTTCCTATAGTACCCCATATTCCCAAGGAATCCACACATTGTGCTTTGACTAATAGGATCCCCTAATCCCACAATAATTGTAACTTTGGCGGGATCCACTAGTAAGCCTTATTTACATATAATATGTCCTAACAGGGTTCCAAATAGAGTAGAAAAGACACATTTCTTAATGTTGAGAGATATCCTTAATTTCCCACATCTCTCAAACATTAGCCTCAAATTGTCACAATGGTCTTTCACCAACCCATACATAATACAATCATCTAGGTAAACTTGAAGAAATTTATGGATGAAGTCCTGAAATGCTTGTACCATGATGTGTGAGAACATAGTAGGTACATTCTTCAATCTAAAAAGCATAACTGTGTAGGAAAAAATTTCCCATTCAGTGGAAAAATTTGTCTTTCTGTAGTCTTCCTTTGCAATCTTGACTTGGTGATACCCTAAGAACCCATCTGTGATAGAGTAGACATTGCGCCTGACTACTCCCTCCAAAATTTATTCAGTAAAGGGGGTCGGAAAAGGATTGATGACACATACGCCATTAAGGTCCCTATATCCCAAAAATATCCTTATCCTTCCTTCCTTCTTAATACTAATGACCATTGGGATTATCCATTCTGATTCTTCCACTACCTCAATGATACTAGATGCTATCGTCTTGTCTATTTATTCCTTGACTAGTACACGTAGATTTAGATTCATCCAATAAGGCTTCTTACAAATTGGGCACGCAACTTCCTTCAACTTTAATCTTCATCTCCTATAAGGAATGGTGGATGCCTTTGAGTTCATGATACCCACGATGGAACAAATTCTGAAACTCGTGCAACATATCAATGACCTTTGAAACTTATTTTTTTGACCAATAGTCCCCAATGATAGCTTCCTTAGGCTCCATGTCTATCCCAATATTGACCTTTTTTTTTCAAGGGATTTTGGTAGGCATGTGCTCACTCATCATCACTCTCTATGACTTTACACGTACCTTCAGAATGGTTAACATTCAAAGTTTCCATCTCTTCTCCATCTACTACATAGACCATTTTTCCTTTTTCTTTTTCCATGCACATGCACTCAATTTGTACTTCCTCTGACTCTTCTTATTTGAGGCGTGTCTCCAAATAAATCTCACCCATAAATTTCAGTATCCTATCTTCTCCCATAGCACTATCTCCCATTTTAAGGAACTTTATTACTTGCAACGCCTTATCCAATGATGTCTTTATACTCCTATACTCGAAATCTTGAATGAGATCAGCTGCCAACTCCTGTCAATTACCTATTTTATGACACATCTCGAATGAATATACCATGCACGCACACAACCTTGTAAGGTGGAATACAACTTATGCACCCATAAAAGTGGTAATGCTTTTGCGCTTCCCATCTAGGCCTTCTCACACACTTGGATATGAAATGAGGTGGTATCTTTACCATGGTAATATTGTATGATAGTGGGCATATTACTCCTAGAGAACCTTATAGAAAACTTGATTCTTATCTCACGCCATTCTAGGAGGATATCCCGATGTGTAACCCACCAGCGTGCTGCAGTTCCAAACAAGTTATAACTAAGCATTCCCCTTCTCTCGTCCTCATTCTTCCACTGAGCCTCCATTTTTCACAAGAAAATTTCAAGGTATGATCCTCCAGAGTAACTTGGAAACTTCTTCCCTCCCAAGCACTTGAATGAGCACACCTTTATTA
This sequence comes from Taxus wallichiana var. yunnanensis, assembly GCA_018340775.1. NCBI lineage: Eukaryota > Viridiplantae > Streptophyta > Pinopsida > Cupressales > Taxaceae > Taxus > Taxus wallichiana. The sequence goes on from CM031243.1 coordinate 77,742,720, forward strand.
CCCTTGTTATAGATCCTCTCATCTATTACCCAATCAAATCATAAGTTACATGTGCCCAATTATCGCATGCCATGCTAGTGGTATCACTCAATGACCAAGCATCTTTAAACTGGATGACTCCCTCTATGGGATGAATTATCTCAGGATCTCTGATAGAGCGTACATAGATTTTATCAAGGAATTCCTCTCCTAAGAGCTCAGTATAAAGCAATGATTTCCCATATGTTAAAGGGATAATCACCCTTTCTTCCTTTTTTCAAATCTTATATACCCCTTGTTAAACCACATGTCGGCATTGTTCTTATAACACCAAGGGTGCCCAAGAAATGTTGGAAAGTGTTACGCGCTCGACGAGTGTCAAGACTTTGAAGTCTCTAGTGAACTTGGCCCTTGAATGGTGATAACTAAATCCTTTAAGAAATTCAAAGATATCTGTAATGTAGGCCTTCCCATTTGATGTTAAGCATATAAGGTAAGAAAATTGATCTCTGCTCTTGTGTCAATGAGGATATTACTCAGAATCCATCCATCAAAGCGCATTCAATGTAATTTCCTTATCATAATCAAGGCTATGCGGAGGAAGGTTTGCATGCAAAACCTTCATTTTGCACTTTTTCCAGCACATGGTACCGTCTCCCTCAACCATTATCCTAGCAAGGGAATAATATTCTCTTTCTTTAACATCCTACATACTTCCTTGACCTCATCCACGTCATCCGTTGGAGCTTCGGCATTCTTCCTTTACTCCAAATACTTTGATTTCTCCTTTACACATTGGAAATCCCCTTGCAAACTCGGAATCACATCCATAGTCTCTTGATACACCTTGTTCTGATGAGTAGGATCTGGATACTTCTCATGTACCACTTCTATTAAAATCAGTGTCCTTTTTCTTGGCATCTTCCCTAGCACGCATGACCTCTTCTCGCGTCGTCACCAGAATAAGTTCTAGTCCTTACTCACTCACCACTCTTTACATCCACTGTGAATCAGCCTTCTTGATGTTTACCATCCTAGTGCCCTTTTCCTTCCGATGCTACTTGTTCATATGCTCATAGAGCTCTGGACACTCTTCGTACTTATGTTTCTTCCCACACCATTAAAATTGTTATTGATCAGGACACTCACATTTGTAATGCTTTGTAGATCCACATTTATAATAGGTTCCTCATGGGAATTCACTTCATCCTCCACCATGGTTATTGTGACCACAAAATCCTCTATGAAAAACTCTTCCTTGTGTTCCTCCATCGTGTGCGCCCTTTATAAAGTACGAATCATCATCCTTGAAACTGATTGCAAAACTATTATGGCACACACCAAGATCAATAGCATCATGAATCTGATCAATCAGTCTACAATCCTTGGTATCATGGGTCATAGAGGTATAGATATTACAATAAAAAGAAACATTCTTACAGATTGCATGCTATAGTAGAGGGCACCTACTTGCATCATGATCCCCATGGAAAATTTCACAATCTACCGCTATGGTGTGTACCAACTTCCGAGGGCAATAGGGATAATTTTAGTGGAAAATTTTCATAATATGGAAAATTTTAGATTTTTGAAAAATTTACAAAGGCGAATGTTTTTTGGTGCGGGTCGGTGACTTTGTTTGCCTAAAAATCACAGTTTAATTTTTTTTTAGGTGTTGGATTTTCCTACCCTTGAAACTATCCCATATATAATCCTTGATTATTTGCAAGGTAGAACACTACTAGCTCACTCATACCACATGGGGCATATTTATTATCAAGTATAATAAACATGCAACAAAAATTTTGTTGACGTGTGACAAGGAGAGTTTGTTGGACGCACGATAGGAGTACGAAGGAATTAGATGCGCAACATGAGAGATTTTTATGACGCGTGACATGGAGATTTTGTTGTCTCATGACTAGAGGGTGGAGGCTGTAGATGCACGATAGGAGATCTGCTATCATGCGTCAACAAGGTTGTTTTCATGGGACAAAAAACCTCCTGTCACACGTCAACAAGGATGTTGACGTGCGTGACAACAAACTTGTTGTCACATGACAATAAATTTATTGATGCACGTCAACAAGGATGTAATTTTTTTCACATGTCAAAAACCTTATTGATGTGCAATAGGAGGTTTTTTGTCATTCAAAAATAACCTTGTTGATGCGCTACCAAAATCTCCTGTTGCACGTCTGCAGCCTTCTGTCACACCACTTGAAAATCAGGTGAAAATTTTTTACACGCAACCCCAAAAAGATCACCTTCCCATAAAAATGTTCAGGGGATATTTGCCAGGTATTTTCCACCTCTGATTTCCAAGAGGTCTCTTAAAATGAACCTTGGAGGGAAACTATCCTTTGTATACCCCTCCACTTCACAGTTTATACACCAAATCCCACCATGAACCTCATGCGCTAAGTTTTGAGACATATTCACCAATTGCTTAGCCATTGTAGCAATTTGAGCCTCAGAAAAGGGGCTAACACCAATATCAATGCTCCTGATAGCCTCAATGCATAGGGAAACTTCCAATGCCTCGCATGGGTCTATGAAAGTATTGTGTGACAGAGCCCTCCTAAATGGTGTTATCAATCCTCCAAAAACCATTGAGCATGTTGATAAGGATGAATTCCATAGGATAGTTTAGACAAGAGAGTCTTGAAATACACGTCATACTCCCGCACACTCTCTATCATTCCTTCTTTGGATCTTTTCAGAATGCTAATGCTCTTCTATTCAAATTCTAGGATATGGAACTCTGCAGCAAAGAATACATTTTTCAATAAAGTGTAGTCTAACACCATCCGATGGGGGTCATATTTCGATACCAACTATGTGTGTACCCTTGTAACAATGTTGAAAAATAACTTTCCTTTCACTCCGGGGTATTGATCCCTTTCACATGCCATAGTAATTCACAATTGTGTACATGCTCTGTAGTATCTTCAATAACCCTATAGTCTGGTAAGTACAAAGACATCTCAAATAATACTTGTGTAGGTGGCTAAGGCCTTTGTCCTCCCGATCTAGAGCCTTGGTTTCTCTCGGTGTTTCCTCCCCCTCCAAATCCATTAGATCCAACAGTCCTATTCCTCTTGATCCTCCGGATCCACTAGGTCCACCGTGTCCTCTAGCCCTTATACCACTAGTTCCACCTCTTGCAGCCAAAAATGTCCTAAAATGGTCATGCCTAGTGTTCCCAACGTCCCACTAAAGCGTGCAAAAATGGTTTGTGATACTTGTCCCACTTATAGTTCTATGTCCCTTTCCACTCCCGGATGTGATACCCAAATCTTGCGTACTTTCACTTTGTCCAAAAATTCCTCCAAATACCAGGATGGTTTACGTAGCCGTGGATGTTTCGAATGAGAAATTATATCTCCTAGGTATAGAACGGTTACTCCCATCGATACCAAGCTGGGTTAACGATACTTATCCCTTGATCGGAAAACCAAGTACGGGGTTGGTCACTAGGTGCATTAGATGCATGCCGAATGCTCTCCTTTCTCCATGCAACATACTCTTATCATAATTTGAAGGGTCTTCTCTCCTACACTTGCCAAGATGGGGTAGCAAAAGCGCTCGGAGTTCCATGCCATCTAAGTGAACCTCAACTCCTTCCCGTAACATATGCCTCTATAGATCCATCACACTTGAAACCTCACATTGTCAAGTCATCTCCCTTTCACGAGCTTCATTATACTTGATTCACCTCTCCTCCATTTCCTTCTAATTTGTAATGTGTTCCATCTTCCTCCATCCTAGCTTCCTCTCCTAGTACACGAGAGAAGTTTATCCCTCTATGGGAAATTCCTCTAAACTTAAGGTAATGATCAAGATCTTCATATCCAAAGGAATAACATGATAAAATGATCCTATGGGATCCCGTAAACTTGAACTCGAAACTTCGGGAAATAATACATAGAAATGGCACATTCTATAGTATAGGTTCTCTTCTACCCATCTACGCACATCAAACTTAGTTCTAGTTCGAATCTTTGAGGAAATTCATCCTCCTTGCTCTTGAACCATGGTTCAAAAATTTCAAAGGTCGAGATATTCTATCATCATGCATCACAGGGGACCAAGATGTATGTCATTTCTCACAACTTAGAAAAGATTTCCGACAACGGAACTAATATGTAGTCATTTTTATACCCTTAGATTAATAGTAAAATACCATGTGTGTTGGTCTATCACCTAGTGGGCACTCATCCGAGAGGCACACATGGGAGCCAAGCCTCTCTTTTATGTGAGTCTTGTGAAAATGCATCATCTTATGATAGATATTTAAATGTAAAAGAAAGAAAGAAAATAAGAATTCATTTTGAGAACTTGTGATGAGTTATTACCTCAATGCATCCATAGAAGATAAATGACAAACAACATATGGAAATGGTTCATACACAAAGGAAATACACTATGGTTATGCTCATGAACACATATATTATTTAGAATAGAGCCTTATAACCATATTAATGATTTCAATAACCACATTAAATTTCTTGAGGTCATAATAGACCCGCATTAAAATGCAGAGCAAGGTCATCCATGAGAACTACACTATGTCCTTCACATTACAAGGATGAATACAGACCCATCCTTCTAAATATGCCATCACTCCTAATTTTCACTAATATCAACCCATATAATCCTCCATTATATTTCTATAGAGCTTCACCCCTATTCCACCACCTCTACTCTCTCAAGATGATTCCATGTATATATCTATCTCTAGTCTCTCTTTTCAGCTATCCGCACACCTCTATAGATATATTTTCTACCTTCACCACCATACCTTTTGACGTAACAGATCAGTGCCAAGTGTCCAAGTGGTCCTCCAATGCATCATGTCTCCTTTGATTCGGGATCTCCACTCTGTATAATGATTTTCTTCTGGAACCTTCCATCACATGCATGGAATATTACCTTTTTGATCCTATAGCCGCCAGGCTGGCACCTTATCTATTCTCGCATGCTAGATGGTTCACGTTTTTCTTATGTGTTATCCGAAGCTCCAAATATGGATAATTCCTAAACCATTTTCCCTTCCATGCATGCCGTTTGTTCTCAAAACCTTGCTAGAACCTTTCCTTGTGCGCCTTTAACTCGTGTACCCTTCTTCAAATAGGTCTTGCGCACCCATGCACTTTCTTGTACTTAGCCAATATTCGGGGCCCAAATCTTTGTGCACCTTTGCATATTACTGTTTTTGTTAGCACCACTTGTATTAAATGAGTGCTTATTGATAATGGATCAACCATCAACTTATGTGTTTATTCCCTTTTAAATAAACTAGGTATTAGTGATAATCTCATTTCTAAGAATTCTACTATCATCCGAGGCTATGACTCTACCACTTGTACATGTTTAGGGACTATTTCATTACACATCCGGGTTAGGCCTAAAAATATTATTACCAAATTTTATGTTATATATGCCTCATTTCAATTCAATATCTTGTTAGGTAGACCTTGGATTCACACAATGCAAGTAATTCTATCTACTATTCATCAATGTGTCAAATTTTTACATGATGGTTATGAACATACTATAGCTGTAGATCCAGAGCCATTCAAATACTATCACATAGACCCTATTACTGCTATGCCCATCCCACCTTCACAATGTATTCCATATAGTATCCTTGACACATATGAAATTGGTCAGTCTAGTGCTTCAAAACCTTCTTCTACCGATACAAATACTTTTGTTGGAACATAATTTTTAATTTTTTCGCCAACCCTTAATGATGTATATGGGTCCATCACTAATATATAGGTTAATATTTAATAATATAAAATATTTCTATTTCTATTATTAAATATGCTAACCTAGGTATATACTTTAGGTTAAAAATTTAATATCATGAAATTATTATATTTCTAATATTAAATATTATAAACCTAGGTGTATGTGTCAACCATTTAGGTTGAAAATTTGGGTCGGGAGACATACCGGATCACTTATATAAAAAGGAATTTAGGTTCTCATTTGATATATTCGAGAAATGTATCAAAGGTGTGAAAATCAAGTGATTTGGTTATACCCTTGGTAAATAGGGTTTTAAAGGAGGAGGTGATCTTCTTTGGATCTAAAATAAGTTCTTTCAAGTAAAAGATTATTTTCAAAGTGGTTTTTACCCTATTGGGGTTTTCCACTATAAATAATGTGTGTGTTATTTATTTCCTATAATTATTTCTTTATTTACTTATGTTATGTTGTAATGTTTATTTAAATATTTATTGTAACATTATATAATATGTAAGTTGATTAAATCCGTATTTATTAGAATCCTCAAATTCTAACATGGTAACAGAGCGAGGTAAATTAAATAAATTAAGATCAAATGTTGTGTATTTTATTTATTTAATTTGTACGGTTTTTTTTCAACCAACCCAGAAGGATATTTAAAATAACTGGCCCCTTCTTTCCATTGTGCAACCTAAAAGTTTTTCTTTGTGAAGAATTAAGGTGAATTCACAAGTGAAAAATTTGGAAATTTCTTACCTTCCATGAAAACTTGTGTATAGGTAAGGGTAAAATATTTGAAATATTTTTTTCTATAGTTTTAATATGTACATGTTAAAAAGATATTCAAAATAAAAACACAAAGTTAAATACAAGAAAAAGGAGACAAACTCCATAGAAATAGGATTTTAATTTATTTCATTGGTAGGGTGAAAGTAATTCTCCCTCTATAAATCTCTCAGGTTAACTTGTATTTTTTTCATGTGGAATCATGCCCCTTGGTAAAATTCATTTACTATTTTAACCTTATTGTGTTTTCAAAAGTAATCTATGTGTGTCCTTTGGGCTCCTTTAATAAGATTCAATTTGAAAAACTATAGTTTACTGATTAATCTATAGCTATATTGTTATTTTAAAATAAAATATATGTAATATAGAATAAGGTTTATATAATAATTTATATAAACATCATATTAAAATCCTTAAACCATATTAAAATTACATATGATTAAGAGAAGAGACAATGACCATATTCTAAGCCTAAGTTTAAATCATATTTAAACTTAACTTATAAATCTAGGCATATATAGTTTTAAAAAGAAGAAATAAACCTAAGTTTGAATCATATATATATATATATATAGTTAGTTTAGACCACTTAAATTATAAATTTTATTAGATTTGGTCTATATATGTTTTAACAACAAACCTCAGTTCTTTTTTTTTTTTTTTTTTAAGGGGGCTCGTGTTTATTGCTTGACCATAAAGGAAGTACTTTTTAAATCTTAATACTTATTAAATAAAACCTAACACGTGTCCTTAACCATTTATATTATCCATGTAAGGGGTGGCCCCATTCATTTATATCTTATAATTTATAAAAATTATATAAATAAACCTATTTAAACATTTTCTTTTACATAAGAGTGGGAGTGAAGAATAAAATGAGATAATATCTCATTATAAATGTGGAATTATCAGGTATAAATCGATATTTTTATTAAAAAAATTGGTTTATTAGTGGCCCACTTGAAGTGTGGTATATATTTATTAAAATATTGGTAGTTATAGTTACATAAAAGTTTTAAAGTTTTCAGCTTGCAGAATTCTATAAAATATTTTGCAATCTTTCCATAGTTTTAAATATGTGCAGGGTAAAATTAAAAGTAAATGAAGGGAGGAGACATGGTTCATGAAAATAGGGATTTCAATTTATTTCATTGGTCGAGTGAAATTACTTGTTCCCTCTATAAAATATGCAGGTTAATCTATACTCTCATAAGTCTACTTGCACTTGGTAAAATTCTTTTAATCTAGTCTGTCTTTTAAACTCCTTTAATAAGGGTTATGTGTTTTTTATATAAAAAAATATACTATAGTTTATAATTTTTATGAACTATATGTTATTTTTCATTTACATTCTATAAACTATATACCTTTTTATTTTAAAAAATGTATATATTTATGCATTATAAATTATAATAGGCTATTATAATGTTTTAAAATATAACCTCCCTAATATTATACAGGAGAAGAAATTCTCGAATTTCACATTCTGGAAATACACAAGTTTTGGCTTCAATAAATTTGATTTGGTCAAATGATGTCACAATAGACCAAACATAAGATAATGTGATGATCATTTACATGTCAAATTTAAGATCGTAGGTTCCAGAAAAATTTCACACGTGTTAAAATTGATGGTCAAATGACCGTCACGTTAGACCAAAAATAAGTCTTTATGATGGTCATTTAGACATCAAATTTAAGTTGGCGATTTTTGTCTACATTAATTTTTTCAGAAATTTGAATTTGTTATGCATTCTTAGGGATCTCTTCTTCACTTCTATATGGTTGGAAATTTTTTTTATATAAATCTGGGGTATAATGCAGAGCCCTTTATATTGCGGGTTATTATTTTGATCATGAGAGGTTAATTAGTATGCATTATAATGACAAAATTAGTTATGATCAAATAGTTTATTTAGATCTATAAAATTTAGATCTAATTCTATTGAAAGTGTTGTTTTTATTATCGATAAATATGTATCTAACTCGTGGTACATTGTATATTATAATGGGGTGTGTTTTACAAGTTTAGGAAAACAATGGCGTCCAACTATTTCTGTCTTGACAAAACCTAGATCATGAATGAAACCAACTACAACATTTGGGTCAAAATAGAATTTATGGCAAGAAAACTCTGAATGATTGTTTCGAACCGAGGTTGCTCCCACGGTCATCAAGAAACTATAGATAACATGAATACATTCTTGTAACAAATGCAAGAGGCTCTTTCTATGATTCTACACAATGTGAATGATGAGTATCTTCTACACATTGGTAATATTGAACATCCAAAAGAGGTATGGACACAACTAGAATCCATACATGAAGGATACTTGGTATATCAAGGATAGTAATGAGAGCACAATAGCTGAAGAAATTCAAAGAAATGGTCTCGTATATTTTTAATGATTTCTCTTTTACATCTTTTTTTATATCTCAAAGTTTGAATAATTAAAAACTATGACATGAAAGGTTAGGACATGTTAATTATCGAAGCTTGTATGAAATTTCTAGATATAATATCTTTGGATATGTGTTCAAGTTTTTGGTGTAGGAACCATTACTTGGAACAAAAATACAATCAATGCTCTCCATTTCTTCTACTTAGGAAGAGAAGTATAATGGAAGAAGTAAATAAGCCATGTGGATGCAACGACTATTGGTAGATATACACATGGAAGATAAAGGAATTATTTCTCTTTTATGTGGTGGTCAGAGTTGTATTACTCTTGATTAAGAATCTATTTCAACATCAAAGGATGAAGAACATTGAGATATATATACACTCCACCCTTGAGAAGGTGTAAAGTGATGAGATAAATCTCAAGTTCATGTTGACTAAAGAGTAGGTTGATGACATCTTCACAAATTCCCTGAGTGTTGCAAAGTTTTGTCACTTTCATGAAAATCTTGGATTGTCGGAGTTTCCATTGAGGGGGAGTGTGCATAACAATGTCACATCCTAATGGAGCTTGGTTTTTGTAAAAAGACCTTGGGCATGTATACCTCATCGGCTTATTTTTAGAAAGAAGTGTAGAAAGATCTTAAAGGCAGTCTTCAGTAAACTCTTTAGTGCTATTGAGTTTATTGGTAAACATCCAGTACAAACATATTGTTAAGGAGGTCCTTGGTTGTAAAAGGCTCCTATATTCTTGGGTTCAATAACCTTTAATGAGAACCTATGAGAACATGTAAAACTCATAAATCATACTTAGCCACTGATTATGGGATGATCTTTGGGATTCCAAATCCTTTTGTACCAAAAGGTAAATTGAGTATGATGAAGGTGTTATAATTCCTTCAACTGATATGCTAGCCTAAAACTTTTATGGTTTAAGGATTGTAAATCCTGTAGTGTACCACGGGTAGGTAATCTATTGTCATATGTTATGTCATCCAACTTAACATTACGGGGAGTGTTGCAACATAATGATTAAGTGGTCTATCCAACCCTTAATGCACATGGGTCCATCACTAATATATAGGTTAATATTTAATAGTATGAAATATTTACATTTCTATTATTAAATATGCTAACCTAGGTATATACTTTAGGTTAAATATTTAATATCATGAAATGATTATATTTCTAATATTAAATATTATAAACTTAGGTGTATGTTTCAACCTGTTTAGGTTGAAAAGGTGGGTCGGGAGACATACCCAATCACCTTATATAAAAAGGACTTTAGGTCCTCATTTTATATATTGGGGAAATATATCAAAGGTGTGAAAATCAAGTGATTTAGTTTTACCCTTGGTAAATAGGGTTTTAAAGGAGGAGGTGATCTTACTGGATGTAAAATAAGTTCTTTGAAGTAAAAGGTTATTTTCAAAGTGGTTTTTACCCTATTGGGGTTTTCCACTATAAATAATGTGTCACTTGTGTTATTTATTTCATGTAAGTATTTATTTATTTATTTATGTTATGTTGTAATGTTTATTTAAATATTTATTGTAACATTATATAATATGTAAGTTGATTAAATCCATATTTATTACAATCCTCAAATTCTAACAAATACTCCCACTATTTATACTCACACTATGGCTATTATACCACCCAAAATATCAACCCCTATCAACATTGCTTCTCCACCTATCACGACACCTTCCATTCCTCTACCTAGTGCGCCACCTACCAACATACTCGATAATGCCACACAACATAATGATGCTAACACCAATGATTCTAAGGATTCTGATGATGAATTTGATGCAAGTAGAGATCACTAATGAAGCATTAGGTAAACTTAACTTTACTCCTCTAGATGTCGACAAATATTATTTCGAGGACACCTTTGGCCAATGGCCTAGGTGAATACAAGGTTAAAACCCCTCTTTAACCAATGCTATGATACTTTACCAAGGATTGGTTAACACCATTGAGACTATTTCATCTTCAACCATGCAAACTACATCTTTTCCACTCCCTTTCACATGCACACTACTCATCAACAAATCCTTTTGGCATAACATCCTCGGTAGATTGTACTTCTTCAAATACTATTTTCACACATGAGGGATTAGCTAGACTTAGTTTAACACTTAATGACATCTTACCCCCACTTCACTCATCTCATCTTTATCATGGCTATTATCACATTACGACCGCCTATGGCCTTTATGTGTTTCATTTGATGGTCTTTGTTACACGTGCCCCTCACGATTCTCTATTCACTCTTATGAAATATTGGCTGACTATATTGGTGGTAACATAGATACCAATCACACTTCACTTACATTCCTTATGCCATTCGGTAATATTTCCATAGCTAATGACTCATCTCTTACTTACTCTGTGAATCTCTCTCGATGGCATGCATGTGATTTTCCACCAGTTCCCTTCACTAATGAATAAAATTCCATGACTTTATACAACATTATGCTGTCATGGTTCTTTATATGATCCTCCTAACTCTTTCTTAGTATGTCTCCAATAATTATATGATAGTATTTGATCCTGGCAATGATGATTTGCTTGAAAATTTCACATGACTATATTCACCACCACAAACTTGCGGGGCAAAACATCCAACACACCCCCTCTCATGTTAGCATTATCACATATTTCATCTTGGAATTATATCCCATAAATATCCTCGCATAGGTACATGCATCTACACTTTCACGTCATTCTTACCTGATGACACAGTCTTGTGCTTCGGCTCACACTTGACTATTGAGGGTATACTACACATGAACCCCACATAATACACACTAGATAAAACACATTTTTACCCTTGATTAATCTTTTGTCATATGTCTTACATCTTACATGATACACTCTACATTTATTCTACATCAGTTCACCATTTGCATTTCTATACATCATACATATGTCACACCCCTATCATCTAATAATCTTGCATCACCTACTTCTCATTCTACATAATACATAACATTATTACATTACATATTATACATCACACATTACCCATCACATGGTCGTGTTTAATCATCACACATCCTACATATTATTATTCACAATGCACACACTACCCTATGAAACACCATAGTTCCTCAGTTCATGTTAGACTATTAAGGGTATGCATAAAAAATGGACCACATCATGCTCACTCATTCATCATTCGATATTCTCAGGCGAAACTCCTAGGATTAGAGATATATGCCTTAGGCTATAGGGTCACTTATTCTATCATCATCTCATGATAGGATATATCATAAATTTTTACTACATTGTGTAGTTGTATATTATTTAGGCTACATCACCACTCCCTCTCTTCATCTTGTAGTGATATACATTTTAGGATACATCATCATTCCTTCGATCATCTTATCGTGATAAATTATTTGGCTATAGGGTCACACACACTACATACCTAGGTCACGTATCATCACTACACATACAAACTCATCACAAGGCATTAGACACACAACACACAAAATTTGACTATTTCTTGATGATGCACTCTAGTTCTTGGTTTGTTATTGACTATTGAGAGGGAAAACTAAATGAACCTTATTGCATACAAATCCATTCACTTGGGTGACACGTGGATCCTATTTTCCATCTTGCATCCCACTCCATCCATCCACAAGATATTTCATATCTTCGTTGTTTTTAATCTTTCTTACTTTTACTTGTATATGGTCTATTATTACACATGGTAAATAGGTCTCTTGTATGTCATTATCTTTACCATACACAAATGTGTGTTCACAAATTTCTCTATTTATGATTACATATACATGTCTCTTACACACAATATGAATGATTTCCTTCTACCACTCCTACAATGGTCACTAGGGGAATCCACATTCATCTTATCCAAGTGCTAATGTTTCATTTTGTACTTAGCACTCTAAATTATTTACATATACACACTTTGTACATATGAGTTATCTTTCTAACATGCTAATGGGTGTTTCATGTGCATGAATTATTTTGCAGGATTATTTTATTCCATGGCTATCTAATTTTTTTACTTTCTTGTTTGGATTGCTATTGTATGTAGGCATTTCCTTTTTTCGGTGTGCATAGTTATTTGTTTGTATTTGGCCATTATGGCCTTGAGTGTCTTGCAAAATATTGAGTGGTGTCCCATGTTTACAATCCTCTTTGGTGTTCTATATTTCTTTACTACATTTTTACTTTCATTTTAACTTCTACATTATTTGGTAGCACACACTTATCTTTTACATGTATGCGTGTTCGTAATAACACTTGAATTATAGTCATCATTTGTTTGTGTGTTCCTTGTTTTCTACCAAGCATATACCCTTCCCCTTAGAGGGCATAGTTTATATGGTTATTTTTTTTTTGGGGCTAAATTCTCCTATCAATGACATCGCATGCACCCACAAAGAGGGGGACGTCATTTGGGGTTTTACAAACTACACAACTCTCTACCGGTATAGTTCACTTCAGTTTTTTCCTTTACATTATGGGTTTTACAATGAGTGGGTTCAGACCAATCTACAAACCCCGTACACATCAGATTTTATAGGACATGGTTGTCCTTAAAATTATAGGGAGTAGTTACAAGTTATAGGATACATCAGATTTCCTCTTTACCCTACTTCATCCAGTGGTGTTAGATCACCGAAAAAATAATGAATTATAGAGATCTCTTCACACATACTTAGGGAAGTAGTTACAGGTTGGAGAATAATGAAACTTTCTCCCTACACTTGTTTGACTAGGGTGGCATGAGATCACCCAAAAAACTCACAGTATAGGATATCCTCGCTACACTTTCTCTCTCATCACAGATCATGTGCACATGTTCCTTTTACTTTTTTCATACTTCTATTTAAAGTATATTTTCCATATACATGAAATTTTTACATATACATATGTATTTGACTACTCGATTTAATTCTCCTTACAGTTCCATATGTATGGAAAGAAAGAAGTAGACAATAAAAAAATACAACAAAGTCATCAAAAACAACAATAACAACATTTTGTGGAAATCACATGCCTCATAGTAACATTTAAGTACATCAAACACATTGGAAACTACACACGTATTTCCACCCTAGGTTCACTCTCACCAATTTTTTCCCTTTTATATATTTAGTTTCCACACTCCATTATTTTCTCATTCCATGCTTTGTCTAATCGACACGTTGTCTACATCACTCTACATGGATCATCAATTATGCATCTCTGTCTACTTTATGTTACCGAGATTTCTTCTCAACAACATAAAATGGGGGAAAATTTAGTAAACAAATCACACAATTTAGACATTATTTCGTCTCATACTACTATTCATATGGTTTTTGAGTGAAGAAAGTACTAATTAACCCATGTTATTTGGACATTTTACTTTGCTTTTTTTCATCACTTCCAACCTCATGCATCTACTTGCCCAGTAAATTTTGCCATTTGGTGTCATTTTATCTTTGACTAGGGTGCCCCAAGCGCCCTGATCCTTTTTACACTTTCCTACAACTTTTTGGGCACTTTCTAGCTGTTTGAGTTTTCTATCCTTTTAGTGGTTAGACTATTTAGAGTTGATTACGAAATTAGAACAAGAGAACCATATAAATATAAAGTTATGAGACCATAATGAGGGACCAAACAATAAGCACTAGTATCATCACCTAAGGTTGCATCCATCAAAGGATCCATTTGCATCCATCTAGCTCCATCAAAAGGCACAAGGTTGGTTCATATGTATCACACTACATAGGAGGGAAGTTTATTCTATTCCATCTACCATTTTATTACATTTCTACACATAGTTATTTCTCGCTACTTTCACAAAATGTGACTAACACAAGAGCACCTAGAGCATGATTGCACACACATAAATAGAGATAACTACATTGGGTATGATATTTAGTGCAACACTCAGTTAGTAAGTCCACCATTGTGTCCGTTGAGGACATTCTGACCCCTTCATATGCATTTTTATTTTTAGGGGTTTGATACCTTTCTTAGGGTTATGAAGGTCTCTCCTTCATAAATGATTTACAATGACATACAACTGAGTGCAACGACACTAGTGTGACATGAAGAAAACATAAGTGATCACTTTGCGACATCTTAGAGGAGGTTTGAATAGTTTTTAACATACCAAGGTGCCCATATTTCATACTAGGAAACCACATGCACCCCTGTACTCTCTAGGAATCCCAATATAACCTAATATTCCATATTTGTGCTTTCTAGAGGTTTTGTGTGTTCATTCCTACATTTTTTCATCCAGCTTCATTCTCGTGACACATTCATGAGGCATTGTCAAACCGATAAGCTCTTTCTAACTCTCCTTACACATTAGGGTTTCATATTTTCATCACCTCGATGACATGGGTGATTTTATTTATGCAATTATTTTTTATTTAGTATTGTTATTTATATGAGATTAACTATATAATTAGAGTAAATTTCATATTTTAGTTAATTAGTGACCTGATAGGGTAGTATTTATATTCCTTATCGACAATCCGAGAAAAACATTTTAAAATTCATAAATGATTTAATTATTAATCTATTTTACTCTAATTATAGGTAAAATGTCTTCCATTGTTCGCTCTTTGTTCATGAAAAATTCCATTTATCACAGGTGATAATTTTGGAAGAAAAGAGATGAGGAATAATTTTTTGAAATCCATTCCCCTGAAAACTACCACGTTGACCTATGGTTGTTTTTTTGATATAGATGATAATCAAGAGGAAGTTGGTATTGTTCTATCCACATAAACTATTGATTTTTGGACACGAAGTGTTCAAGTTGAACACATTAACTTTGAAAACAATAAGTGTCATATTCTAGATACGGAGTTGGATGTTTCTTTATTCAGAAATGGGTAATGCATAAAGACTAAACATCAAACCATATTCCTATTTAAAATATAGTTTGAATTTGGGGATACTTATAGATTATGAAAAATTAGATGTTCAAATGCAAAAGAAATTCATAATGGTATATTTATAGTATTCATAAAATTGTATAGAAACAAAAAAACATCTTCTGTTTGTCATTTCTTGCATATAAAAGGTTTTCTTTCACCTCTAAAACATGTCAATCTGCATTTACTATGCCGAGGTGAACATATTTGACTAAATGGAGTTAGACCCATCTAAATAAAAGTTTCATGGGTTGAAAATGAATACTAAATCATCTATATTGTTGAATAAGGTAACTTCTATATTCAAGAAAAATAGAACCTTTGACTATTCAACAAGCTTTCATTTAATTTTTTCAATGGTAAAGTATTTTCAATTGATGTTTCAAGATGCCATATAGCACTTCCAGAATATCAATATCATCCAATAGGTGATGAAAATGTTGACCTTATTTTCCACTCCATGTTGATAACTATTATTACTACACAAATAGACACAATTCTTCTTCCTTTCTTGTAGTCTATGAATAACATTTTAGAACCCCATGATATGAATGACCTAGAAAGTAATGATGTGAAATTTTATATACTTGATGTCCATCATACAATTTGTGTGCAAAAATTGATTTTGGGCTTAGAAACTTATAAGTATTTACATTTGAGGCTAAGGTTTCGAAAGGATAAAAATTTTATCTCTAAATGCATCTAACGAAGCCATTGATGATATTTTCAAACAATATATGAAGTAAATAAAACTTGGATAGAAACTAAGTGTATTGATTTTTTGTACAAAGCTAGACCATTTTTCCAATCATGAGGATGTCCTCAACGACTTGGATTGACAAAAAAAGAGATAGAATATTAGAAGGAAATGTATTTTAACTATATTGAATTGGTTATTAACATTTATTTTCATCACATAAAAAGATAAAAAATAATATTTATCCTTTGAATGTAGAGCTTTGAAAATCAACGACTCTCAATTTTTTGAGTGAAAAGAACAAAGAATTTGTACGATAAATGGACTAAATGGACAAAAAAATTAGTTTCTTCGATCAATTGGCCTCACTTGTTCACGTATTAAGGATAATCAAGTTAATTTTCAACCAAATTCACTTGCAAGATTCAAAGAGAATCCATTCAATGACCAACAAAGAACTATGAGTACTAGCTCATAAAGTGCAATCGGGGGATGTGTAGTTAACTAGATCTATTGAGGCTTGTGTAATAGTAGAGACATTTGATTCTTACTACGGAGAATATAAGGAGACAACAATTTGAGAGAAAAAGTTTTACATTATTTGAAAAATAAGCATGTAGATAATATTATACTCGACATCTCTGTAATGAATCCAATGTAATTGAAAAATTTACATTGCATGAATCAAAATACCACAAGTTATTTGAACTATTGGGTAAAGATAGAAATGGAAAAACAAAATATGATTCCCATATAAGGAGGAAAATGGAAAAAGGAAAAATACCATGAGGTGGAAGAATTTCTTCCTGTCGAGGCTCGCATAATATTGGATAACTATGTGATGTCAATGGAAGGAAATATACCAATAAGGATAGAAGAAACAAACAATTTTTCTTGTAAATGTGCATATCCATTCCAGCTTCCATCAATTTTATCAACTATTCCTTCGAATAATCCTTTCAATGTTGAATGTGTGGTCGCTAATTTTTGTAATTTGGCTAGAGATATTTCTTCTAATGTAATAATGAAGCTTCTAACACATATCGAAACCAGTTTGCTGGATTGTATTATTATTGTTCTAACACCAATTGATTATTCAAAAATGTTAAGAGATAAAGTAAAACGATACATGGAAAATGTTAAAGATATTGGAGTATCAATTCGGATGGATGTTATAGACTCTACAATGAAACGAGATATTTATAAGTTTTTGTCTTATGTACACAATATCTCGGTGTGTGCACAACTACTAATAATCATGATTATAGGAAGAGTTCACTAGGGATCGATGGAGAAATTCCCACAAAAATTGATAACTACAAGTGAAATTGGCCTATAAGGAAACATCCATTATTTTCCTCCTTAAATATCTTATAAATTTCAATTTGAGATGTTCACTCGATGTTGTTCCAAAAATTATCTAGTACTAGTGCTTTACGGAAGTAGTGTCACAATCTATTCATTAGTTGATTCCAATCTATCTGCTATTTTATTTTTGAGACACATAGTTAAGAAATGTTTTCGAAACATTATTGTTCTCATACGAAGAAAGGTTCGCCGCCAAAGACAACTTAAACAAGTGATTTTTTTGAATGGATTTGAACCTATATATGCTACTTATACAATTATTGTTTAAGTAGATAACCAAAAATCTATAAAATACGGTGTACAACTCTTTCAGATTGACACTACACAATGAGTTCAACATGGTGATTTACATTCAATAATTCTATAAATATGTTTAATGAGCTCTATTTTCAATTTCCAAGGTTTTAATTTTTTTAAAAACTTATGTTTTTTACTGTTCAAATGATAGATGTGGAGGACACAAGAACATCAGACATGAATACACAATTAGATCCTAAGATGTTAGTCATGTGAATTTATAAACAAAACCACTAAAAATCCCCACAAATTTATAAGACAATAAATGATTATGCTTACAACTAACAACCAAGAACGTAACCACGAAGGGTGCAGAGGTATCCAACATGAACAAACACTCACAATGCCATGTCTATTAAAAAAAAATCATTTATAAGGCTCACAAGTTTATAGGAAACAATAACTTACATACCTTAGTTTATATGTTTGGCATACGATAGAAGACAAAGTTTAAGGAAATCCATTTGTAAGCTACACTAACAATTTAAAATGAAGTATAGAGCTTAGCAGAATCTATGCATCCATGTTCAATATAGTAATGGTTAGACTAAAAACCTTACTTTCATCAATGTCTCATTGATTTACAATTGCATATTGTCTACAATGTTTCACTGATTCACTACTACATACTGACTACTTACATTGAATTAACATTGTTTTGGCTTCACAGGGGTTCACTAAGTAAAATTATGGCATAACACGTGCGTTTTAAGGGTATTAGATAATACCCTTACTTCTAGCTTCTACCTCTAATTATTCAATTGATAATACCCCCTCCAGCTTATATTATTAGAATTAAAATACCGCCTTATTTTTCTTTGTACCTTACTTACCCATTTTTCAATTACAATTTTATTTACCCTTTTTATTTGTACCGTAATATATTAAACATAAAATATATTATATTTCTCACTTATTTTTTTAATATGTATTTCCTCTCGAAATACGGTTTGAAGCCATTGAAGACATATTACAAATCATCTCATAAATGTCAAGCTTTAATCATTTATCAATAGTTCTTCAAATAATTATGATGGTGAAATAATATCACTTATGTTGAAAAGCATACTCAATCCTAGTTTTCTACCATCTTATTAGTTCTTGGTTAAGAATCTCGTAATTGAGATTTCATTATTAAAAAAGAGATTATAATTTAATTTATGACCACACTCATTTGTAATTTTAAGATATTTACTTTTACAAACTAGGGTTCAAATATTTTAGTTTAATATTAAAATTAAACCTCCATTTCCTTTGGCCAACCTCTCTAACCTACCCCCAATACCGATTCAAAACATTAATAAATTAAACCCTTTCACCCCTCATGTCTACCGGTATATTGAATTTAATTTTATTAATTTTAATTACCTCAATATGAACCCACGTGCTAGGATATTGCATAGCTAATGAGCCCCCATGTAAGGCTTCAACATCATCATAAAAACAACTACATATGGCTTGATCTTTCTCTTAGGTCTCGTAAATAAACAATTGTCTATCCTCATTATAGGTTTTTTAACAAAGTGTAGTTCAACAAGTGATGACATAGCCTAGTAGTCACAATACCTCATCAATAATCGAGGATTGTTTTCCACCAAAGGGTGGTTTGAAAAATATAAGCATAGCCTAGTTTTTGATGTCCGCTTAAGACAACCCACTTGAGACCCAAGAAATAACCTAGATTAGTTAAGAAAATTATGGAATAATTTATTTTTATCGAAGTGTTTATAACTAGGTTTCAAGACAATAGTTGTCACTAATAGGTTCTAGAACAATTTTAATCTATTAGAACATACTTTTCTTTTATTAATAATTATCAGAGGTTACAAGGTCCAAATTTTAGGGTTAGAAGTTTCAGTTAGGTTCAAGGGGTAATTTATCCCCATACCCACTCTCTAGCAGGCCATAGTTTCAAATTAATTTTTCTCACACCGAACACATTCAAAATTTCCCTACATCATTTCCATCGGATAGGAAATTTCCTCACCTTTATGATGATATAAAGAAGTCCTCCTAACTCCGTGTAAAACTCCAGTTATGGACCGGCAGGATTTGGGAGTCAAATTTTCCCCCAAAGGGACACATGTTGAGCGGGGGCGAAAAGATTTTTTTTTTCAGGTTGGTGCGTCACAGGGTGATTGTTTGAAATTTTTCCCATGTGGGAGCAAGGTCCAAATTTTTCTCATGCGTCTGCTACGCTTTCAGGAACTTGTGGCGCTCAACGAGCCAAAGTGGAGAAGGGATGAGGGAAGGGCGGGGCAATGGAGAAGTTTGGGGAGATTTTCCAAAGGGGGAGATGAGGGGTAAAAGGCACATGTGGATCTGCATGTCCATGGAGGGGATTACACTGGGATGAGGGTGGGAGTTTGGGGCCGTTGGGGTTTTTCAAACAATTTTCCCAATAACAAAATTTCAAAAGGGACAAAGTTTGCGTGGGTTCCGACCTCTCGCTATCACCCTCATGGTGCTACATGGAAGCCTATGATTGGGTTTGTGAGCCGATGGGGTGGCGGGGAAATGTTTAAAAATTTCCAAAAAAAATTTCCAAAAAAATTTCTTAGGTTTTCAATGGGAAAAATTTCAGGCCGCGGGCTTGCTAGGGAAAATTTTCCCAAATTTTCCTGCCAAGGAAGGAAAACTTCAAAAGACCACAACTTTTTCTAGAAAGCTTAGTTTTGGGAAAACAAGGACTTTTTGGAAATCTATCAACACCCTCTTTGCATTGGAAACATAAATTTTAGATTTGATAAAGTTTAAGGGGTCAAATTCATGAAAACATTCTACAAGATTTCTAAAAGCAAACCGGTAATTTTTGACTTCAAATTTGGTTCAATTTGATCTTCTCCTTTACTCAACATGCCAAAGCAGACATGGGTGATTGTTATAAGAAGGATATAGGATGTTTTTGGAAGGTGATTTTGATTGATTGATTCCAATTTGAATTTTTTTCCAATAATTGACGGGAAAAGATTGCAAAACAAGTGTGAAAGGTTTGGGTCCGATTTTGCAATGTTTTAAATTATTTCCGTAAGTATTTTTGTCAAAATTGAGTCCCTTGATATCCTAGTGAGCTAAATTTTAATGTTTCAATGTTGATTATTGTTTTCAAGTCTGAACTGTGCATTTTAAATAACTTATTTGCTAGTTTTAAATTTACAATGACAAGGATCAATTCCTAGAGGGCCTATTTAACAATTTCATCTTCCATATATGAAAATTTCATCTTTCATCTAGTCTAATACATTTAGTTGTTTTAATAAAACCATTCAAGATCAAAAGGCAATACTGAATTCAATTTTACACATTTCCAAAAGATACAAAATACTGTATTATTTCCACATACATTTCTTCCTTTCAAATAGAGATTTAACTATCTCTTTTTCCATACAATGAAACATTGAATTCATTCCATGCTAGCCTTAAATGTTTTCCTTCTTCATTCAAACATTAAAACAAGAATCCAGTTTCTATCCTTTCCCAAAATCATATATTTTAAACAAGGCAGAATAATACAATTCCTTCATACGTGTTTCTTCCTTTTCCATTTTTCCAAACAGGATTTCATTCACAATCTGATATTCCAATTCAAATAAACAATGCAAATGAGGAAAGGTCTTACAATCCTTTATTGATTTAAAAATAAATACATCTTTATCTTTTTACTTTTTTCAATTCCTTGAATGTAGATAACAGATTTCAATTTATTTCTATCAAATGATCGTAATGTAATATAAATTTCTTTCACATTCGAATATGCAACTTTCATACCCAATCAAAACCATATTCTCTTCACAAA
This sequence comes from Taxus wallichiana var. yunnanensis, assembly GCA_018340775.1. Taxonomy (NCBI): domain Eukaryota; kingdom Viridiplantae; phylum Streptophyta; class Pinopsida; order Cupressales; family Taxaceae; genus Taxus; species Taxus wallichiana. The sequence continues at coordinate 77,764,730 of CM031243.1, forward strand.
ATACATTATAATTTCATCCACATCAAAGTGGGAGAGGTTACAAATGAATTTGTTTCACAAGGTACTATCAAAATGTATTTTCCTTTGCTCGCAAGGCAACATGCAAAGTTCTTTTTCTTCTAATTTGATCACAACAAAAGTGGGGGAAAGGCAACACTCTCTACCCAACCAAGACATATAATGAAAGAATAAGTCATCATTCATCATTGGCCCCCGAGCCCCAACAACAATGCAATAAAAGGTGTGATTCAAATTATGAAAACAAGGAGCTTCCATAAAACATAACACACAACATTATTCAACATGCACATTTCTAATTAAAAACACAGTTCAACATAAGACAAAAGTTTACAATCTGTATTGAAAACATTAAAACAGAACTTGGGCTTTATCATGCAAGTCAAAGGAGAAAGGACTATAGGGAAAGTTTCTTATGCATCCCAAAAGGGAATTTAGCATCCACCTGTAACAAACTTCCAATAAAAATTCACCACACATATCATATGCCCCCAAAATCTCTCCTTATGCCCCCACAATTTTCCTTATGCCCCCACAAGTAAGAAATGCAAGCTATTTATTTTCCATGGTGGATCCCAAACCCAAACTCCCTCCACAAGAATTCTGATGCCACTAGAATTCCCTTATGCCCCCCACATGAATTCCCCATAGCCTTCTCCTACACCATTCCTATGGCAGTCTACCCAACCAGCCAATAAACACACATAAAGCATTCACCATTCACACAACACAAAAGAAATAGAACATAAATGAAGAGCTGAGCTCCTACCTCTCCATGGTAGAATTTGTTTCCAAACAACAAGTTTTCAATGCCCAAAAACACAGTCCCAAAATCAGCAACCAACAAGCATGCCAAGTTCTCTAATCTCCTTCCAAAAGCAAGAGCTCCAATCACAATAAAATTCGCCCCAAGGAAGCATGCAAAATGTTTCAACAACCCAAAACAAAGAAAAGAGTTTGAATTTTATAGAAGAGGGAAGAGAAGAGGATGATGTGGATCCATGTAGGATGCCACATCATACATCCTCAACTCCAACACAAAATACAAAATTCATTCTCCCAAGCACAATAAAGAGGTGGGTGAAAATATGACAAATTTACTTGCACACTCCAAAAACCCACACCCCAAAGGACTAAATTAAATAAAACGTAAGAAGATTGAAATTAAAACAATGCAACATGATTAATAAAAAGTATTAAAAGAGTTTAAAATCAACCCTCCGACCATAGGTATGGTTGGTAAATAAACTTAAGAGGTATGGGACAAGTTTTGCTTGTCCCTAAAGCCTCCAAAACTACCTCCAATGACAAATTCGAGTTTCCAAGGAGGTGGAGTGTTTCATACTCAAAAATCTAACTTACACAAATCTTACACATCACTTACATATTTAATACAAAAGCCAACAACTCTTATAATTACTTTCTCATATCCCAATTTGATTTATTTATTTATTTATTTTTAACAATAAGATTACTCACATTAATTCTCCACAATTTAATTAATTAAAAGAAAGGGACACATCACTAAAAAAACACATACAATAAAACAAGGAACCACATTAATAAAATACACAAAACCCATGGTCACATTTAAAGGTGATCCCCATGGGAATCCCTAACAACAATCAAACAATAAAACAAGTTGCCATGGTGACCTTGCTGAATTCATCTAGAATTCCAAGGTGGTTGGTATCCAATCCCTCGATGTTTGTTGTGATAGTTTAACCGCAAAACACAAATACCTCCTTCGTCCTCATGGCCATATTAGAAAATATAACATGATATAAATATAATCAAAAATCAATTATACATATGAATCACAACATATCAAGGCAATCAAAAATATCACTTACAACTTATATCAATAGTTATACCATCGTCATATAATGTCCATTTTCTATGTCTACTCACAATATCCAAAATCATATGTCCGAACAACATTCATAATGTATACACGTTAAAATAGTATATCAGCATTCACATATGAAGTGTCTGTAATAATCATCATGCATCGTAACTAAATAAAGATCACAATAATCCATGATCAAATATCTAACCTCATACTAAATCAAAACTATAATAATGTCCCTAATGTAATCAATAGTATTAAAATAAGTATCAAAAGGTGTTAAAGGGAAGTGGGCACTACATCCCCTCCCCTTAGACTCAAATTACACCTAGAATTCACTGGAACAAATGTGTAAACCGAACTCGTAATGAAGTGGCATCCTCCCATGTAGCTGCAGTCTTACCATATCTGTTCCACTACACCCAAACCGATCAACCTCTCTCGCCTCGAAGGCCCGTGGTCCTGTGATCTAGGATTCGAATGGGATCCACCATCACCTACCCTTGATCCCGCACCTATAATGATGTCCAATCCAACACATGAGAAGGATATGTAATATATCTCGTAAGAACTAAAACATGAGTATGTGAGACAATCTAGGTGGCAATGCTAGACAAGAGGCCAAAGGGCCGATACACTCCAAGATCTCGAAAGGACAAATGAATCTAGGAGCTAACTTACAACCTTTTCCATAATGGATAGGGCTCTTGTGTGGCCTCGACACGAAGGAAAACCTTTATGCCCACATCAAAAATATGGTCAATCTTATGTTGATCTTGCATACTTCTTCTTCATGTCATGTGCCTCCTGCAATCTCTACCTAATCAAAACCACCTGCTACTCCATGTCCTGTAGAAGAGCTGGTTCGAGAGATACTCTTTCCTCTAACCTATCCCAGCTAAGAGGTGTCCTATACTCTCTACCATATAAATTTGAAAAGGAGCCATGCCTATAGAACTCTGAAAACTATTATTATAGGAAAACTCCACCAAGTACAGGTATTCCTCCCATTTAGACTGTTGATCCATCACATACATCCTAAGCATGTCCTCTAAAATATGATTCACCCACTCAATCTGTCCATCTGTCTTAGGGTGATATGCTATGTTGAAGTTGATTCTCATCCCGAGGACATACTGCATGGTAGTCCAGAAATGGGAAGTGTACAAAGAATCATGGTCACAAATGATCTTCCACGGAATCCCATGTAACCTGACAATCTCATCCAAATATACCCGTGCCACTGATCTAGCTGTATAAGTGGTCTTCACTAGAGAAAAGTGAGCCACTTTTGTCAATTTATCAACCATGACCATAATGGCGTCATGGTGATATCTCGACATTGGTAGCCTAATAATAAAGTCCATGGAAATGGTGTCGCACTTCCATTCTAGTACAGCATGAGGAAAAAGAAGGCCAGCTTGAAGTTGATGCTCGGCCTTAAATCTCTATCACTCTAAACATTGTGACACAAACTGGGCCACATATCTATGGAGTCATCTCCAATGATACAACTGTCTCAAGGTGGCATGCATCTTCTTCACCCCGGGATGGGCTAAATAGGGTGCACAATGTGCCTCTACCAATATGTCCTACCTCAAGCCTCCATCTATGGGAACATAAATCCAGCCTCTGTTCCTAAGAAGACCATCTACCTCTAAGGAAAAACCATCAAAATTCCCTTCAAGGGGTCTTTGAGACTTGATCTCTACTTGAACTGTAATGTAAAAGCTATCAAGAGGAAGCTCTTTGAAGAATCCTACTCCGTAAATACATGCTCACCGATGTGACCAAAGCCACAAGTCTCTATCTGCTAAGAGCATCTGCTACCACATTCTCCTTCTCCTTCACATGCTCTATCTCCATATCATACTCACAAAGAAACTCCATCCAATGCCACTAACGAGTGTCGAGATTAGGCTACATGAAGAGGTGACGAAGACTCAAGTGATCTGTCCTGAGTGTGAATCTCTGACCAAGAAGAAAATGCCTTCATCGAACCAAAGCATGCACAATTCGTAAGCTCTAGATCATGAGAAAGATAATTAATCTCATAATCCTTGAGTTTTTGAGACTCAAAATCCACTACTTTTCCCTCTTGCATCAACACACCTCCAAACCCTGCTAAGGAAGCATCCATACAAACGAAAAACTCAACCTGTGGATCCGGCACTGTAAGAATAGGTGTTGTAGTGAGACACTCCTTCAGTGTTCTAAAGGATTTCTTGCATCTATCCAACCAAACAAACTTCTTCCATTTCCTCTGAAGGGAAGTGATGGGGTGTGCAATCAAAAAGAAGTCCTGAACAAATCTCCTATAGTATCTTACTAATCCCATGAAGGTGCACACCTTAGTCACCGTAGTGGGTGCTGGCCAATCCATAATGGATCTAATCTTGCAAGGATCGATAGTGATACCTTCCCTAGAATTGATGTGACCCAAGTAATGCACCTTTGTCTGAAAGAATGCACGCTTCTCCAAGTTCCCGTAAAGTTGCTGCTCCCAAAGACATGAAGAACTGGCAAAGGTACCCCTTGTTCTCCTCACACGTATGTGAGTAAATAAAAATTTCATCAAGGAAGATGAGCACGAAGCAATATAATAAGGTCCTATATACCCCATTCATCAAACTCATAAACACCGCAAGGGAATTATTCAAACCAAAAGGTACCACTTTGTGAACTCATAGAGCCCATATCTCAATAGTCATTCAATTCACATGCCTAATGTCATTTTTGTTGGCAATTTTGTCTAGGTGTTGTCACTAATGTCAATTCCATTGATGGAAAAGGGTTCCATGATGTCATATGAGTCTCCATGAGGAGTTATCCATTGTCAAACATGAAGGTTGATTAGTAGTGTCATGTTTTATTGAAGTCCTATGGTGTTCTAGAGTATGGTCTCATAGGTATGGTCTTATTCTAATCTCTAAAAAGTTGATTTAAGGTTTGCATGAAATAAAGCATGGTACATATGATGTACAAAATGTGCCTAAGATTCTACATTGAGTCATCATGGTCAGTTCATGGGTGGTCATGATTGAGTCAGGATATTCTAGGCCTATTCCTTGACCTAGAGCTTGTGGTTTTTGCTATGGTGGCTTGATTTTTAGAGAAATACGGTAATGGTAAAGCATGGTAGTAGATTTGAATTGGTTTAAATTCTTGATTGAATTCTCCTTATAGTTCCATCTGTATGGGAAGAAAGAAGTAGATAATAAACAAATACAACAAAGTCATCAAAAACAACAATAACAACATTTTGCGGAAAGCACATGCCTCATAGTAACATTTAAGTACATCAAACACATTGGAAACTACACACGTATTTCCACCCTAGGTTCACTCTCACCAATTTTTGCACTTTTATATATTTAGTTTCCACAATCCATTATTTTCTCATTCCACACTTTGTCTAATCAACACGTTGTCTACATCACTCTACATGGATCATCAAGTATGCATCTCTGTCTACTTTATGTTACCGAGATTTCTTCTCAACAACATAAAGTGGGGAAAATTTAGAAACAATTTAGACATTATTTAGTCTCATACTACTATTCATATGGTTTTTGAGAGAAGAAAGTACTAATTAACCCATGTTCTTTGGACATTTTACTTTGCTTGTTTTCATCACTTCCAACCTCCCGCATCTACTTGCCCAGTAAATTCTACCATTTGGTGTCATTTTATCTTTGACTAGGGTGCCCCAAGCTCCCTGATCCTTTTTACACTTTCCTACCACTTTTTGGGCACTTTCTAGCTGTTTGAGTTTTCTATCCTTTTAGTGGTTAGACTATTTAGAGTTGATTACGAAATTAGAATAAGAGAACCATATAAATATAAAGTTATGAGACCATAATGAGGGACCAAAAAATAAGCACTAGTATCATCACCTAAGGTTGCATCCATCAAAGGATCCATTTGCATCCATCTAGCTCCATCAAAAGGCACAAGCTTGGTTCATCTGCATCACACTACATAGGAGGGAAGTTTATTCTATTCCATCTACCATTTTATTACATTTCTACACATAGTTTTGCTCACTACTTTCACAAAATGTGGTGACACAAGAGCACCTAGAGCATGATTGCACACACACACATAGAGAGAACTACATTGGGTATGATATGTAGTGCAACACTCGATTAGTAAGTCCACCATTTTGTCTGTTGAGGACATTCGACCCCTTCATATGCATTTTTATTGTTTAGGGGTTTGATACCTTTCTTAGTGTTATGAAGGTCTCTCCTTCATAAATGATTTACAATGACATACAACTGAGTGCAACGACACTAGTGTGACATGAAGAAAACATAGGTGATCACTTAGTGACAACTTAGAGGAGGTTTGAATAGGTTTTTCACATACCAAGGTGCCCATATCTCATACTAGGGCACCCACATGCACCCCTGTACCTCTCTAGGAATCCCAATACAACCTAATATTCCATATTTGTGCTTTCTAGAGGTTTTGTGTGTTCATTCCTACATTTTTTTCATCCAAATCATTCTATGACATAGTCATGAGGCATTTTGAACCAGATAAGCTCTTTTTAATTCTCCTTACACATTAGGGTTTAATATTTTCATCACCTCGATGACATGGGTGATTTTATTTATCAATTATTTGTTATTTAGTATTGTTATTTATATGAGATTAACTATAGAATTAGATTTAATTTCATATTTTAGTTAATTAGTGACCGATAGGGTAGTATTTATATTCCTTATCAGAAAATCCGAGAAAAACATTTTAAACTTCAAAAACGATTAAATTTTAATCTGTTTTACTCTAATTATAGGTAAAATGTCTTCCATTGTTCACTCTCTATTCACAAAAAATTCCATTTATCACAGGTGATAATTGTTGGAAGAAAAGAGACGAGGAATAATTTTTTGAAATCCATTCCCCTGAAAACTACCACATTGACCTATGGTTGTTTTTTGATATAGATGATAATCAAGAGGAAGTTGGTATTGTTCTATCCACATAAGCTATTGATTTTTGGACACTAAGTGTTCAGGTTGAACACATTAACTTTGAAAACAATAAGTGTCATATTCGGAAATGGAGTTGGATGTTTCTTTATTCAGAAATGGGTAATGCATGCAGCACTAAACATCAAACCATATTCCTATTTAAAATATAGTTTGAATTTGGGGATACTTACAGATTATGAAAAACTGGATGTTCAAATGTAGAAGAAATTCATAATGGTATATTTATAGTATTCATAAAAGCGTATAGAAACAAAAAAATATCTTTCATTTGTCATTTCTTGCATATAAAGGTTTTCTTTCACCTCTAAAACATGCCAATCTATTTACTATGCCGAGGTGAACATATTTGACTAAATTGGAGATAGACCCATCTAAATAAAAGTTTCATGTGTTGAAAATGAATACTAAATCATCTATATTGTTGAATAAGGTAACTTGTATATTCAAGAAAAATAGAACCTTTGAATATTCAACAGTTTCATTTAATTTTTTTCAATGGTAAAGTATTTTTAATTGATGTTTCAATATGCCATATAGCACTTCCGTAATATCAATATCATCGATAGGTGATGAAAATGTTGACCTTATTTTCCACTCCATGTTGATAATCTGTTATTACTACACAAATAGACACAATTATTCTTCCTTTATTGTAGTCTATGAATAACATTTTAGAACTCCATGATCTGAATGACCTAAAAAGTAATGATGTGAAATTTTATATACCTGATGTCCATCATACAATTTGTGTGCAAAAATTGATTTTGGGCTTAGAAACTTATAAGTATTTACATTCGAGGATAAGGTTTGAAAGGATAAAATTTTATCTATAAATGCATCTAACGAAGCCATTGATGATATTTTCAAACAATATACGAAGTAAACAAAACTTGGATACAAACTAAGTGTATTGATTTTTTGTACAAAGCTAGACCATTTTTCCAATCATGAGGATGTCCTTAATGACTTGGATTGACAAAAAAAAGAGATAGAATATTAGAAGGCAATGTATTTTAATTATATTGCATTGATTATTAACATTTAATTTATCACCATTGATTATTAAGTATAATATTGCAGCATTCAGGGCCATAGAGGAATTCATCGAAGGTCATGCAAGAAGTGTTTCGCATCTCAGCGGTGTCCCGATTACTCTTTGGGGCAATGAGAAAGAGAGTAAAAGAACCAGAGAGGAGCTCGATAAGACGGATGCTGCTCATATGACCACGCTGGGTATGTATCATGCTTGGAAAAAAGTAAAGATGAGTATTGATCAAGCGGCCAAGAAGTAGTCCAGTTTTACTACTGCTTCTTGGCTGTAGGCTTGCTGTTTTGTTGCCGTTGTTTTGCTGTTAAGTCTCGTTTGTGTTGCTGTTTCTAGGCTTCGGTGTTCTTTGCTGTAACTTTTGTGCTTTGATACAGCTTCTCTGCTCCTCTCTCTTATTCAGGCTTTTAGGCCTCCTTTTGTACACAAGGGTATAGTCCCTTTCAAAAAACTATTTACCAATATTAAAAAAACATTTAATTTCATCACATAACAAGATAAAAAATATATATTTATCCTTTGAATGTAGAGCTTTGAAAATCAACAACTCTCAATTTTTTGAGTGAAAAGAAAAAGGAATTTGTATGCTAAATGGACTAAATGGAAAACAAAATTTTAGTTTCTTAGATCAATTGGCCTCACTTGTTCACGTATTAAGGATAATCAAGTTAATTTTCAACCAAATTCACTTGCAAGATTCAAATACAATCCATTCAATGCTACTAGAGGAATGATCGACAAAGAACTATGAGTACTAGCTCATAAAGTTAAATCAGGGGATGTGTAGTTAACTAGATCTATTGAGGCTTGTGTAATAGTAGAGAAATTTGATTCTTACTTCTGGAGAATATAAGGAGACAACAATTTGAGAGAAAAAGTTTTACATTATTTGAAAAATAAGCATGTAGATAATATTATACTGACATCCTGTAATGAATCCAATGTAATTGAAAAATTTACATTGCATGAATCAAAATACCACAAGTTATTTGTACTATTGGGTGAAGATAGAAATGGAAAAACAAAATATGATTCCCATATAAGGAGGAAAATGGAAAAATAGAAAAAATACCATGAGGTGGAAGAATTTCTTCCTATCGAGGCTCAGACAATATTGGATAACTATGTGATGTCAATGGAAGGAAATATACCATCAATGATAGAAGAGACAAACAATTTTTCTTGTAAATGTGCATATCCATTCCAGCTTCCATCAACTTTATCAACTATTCCTTGAATAATCCTTTCAATGTTGAATGTGTGATCGCTGATTTTTGTAATTTGGCTAGTGATATTTCTTCTAATGTAATAATGGAGCTTCTAACACATATCGGAACCAGTTTGTTGGATTGTATTATTATTGTTCTATCACCAATTGATTATTCAAAAAGTTAAGAGATAAAGTAAAATGATACATGGAAAATGTTAAAGACATTGGAGTATCAATTCGGATGGATGTTATAGACTCTACAAATGAAATGAGATATTTATAAGTTTGTTTCTTATGTACACAATATCTGGTGTGAACGAATACTAATAACGATGATTATAGAGAAGATTTCACTAGGGATTGGATGGAGAAACTGCCACAAAAATTTGTAACTACAAGTGAAATTGGCCTATAAGGAAACATCCATTATTTTCCTTGCGAAATATCTTATAAGTTCTTGGCTAAGATGTTCACTCGATGTTGTTCCAAAAATTATCTAGTACTAGTGCTTTACGGAAGTAGTGTCACAATATGTTCATTAGTTGATTCCAATCTATCTCGCTATTTTATTTTTGAGACACATAGTCAAGAAATGTTTCGAAACATTATTGTTCTCATACGAAGAAAGTTTCACGCCAAAGACAACTTAAACAAGTGATTTTCTTTAATGGATTTGAACCTATATATGCTACTTATACAATTATTGTTTAAGTAGATAACCAAAAATCTATAAAATATGGTGTACAACCCTTTCAGATTGACGCTAGACAATGAGTTCAACATGGTGATTTACCTTCAATAATTCTATAAATATGTTTAATGAGCTCTATTTTCAATTTCCGGGTCTTAATTTTTTTAAAAATTATGTTTTTACAAATCAAATGATAGATGTGGAGGACACAAGAACATCGACATGAATACACAATTAGATCCTAGTATGTTAGTCGTGTGAATTTATAAACAAAACCACTAAAAATCCCTACAAATTTATAAGACAATAAATGATTATGCTTACAACTAACAACCAAAGAACATAACCATGAAGGGTGCGGAGGTATCCAACATGAATAAACACTCACAATGTCATGTCTATTTAAAAAAATCATTTATAAGGCTCACAAGTTTATAGGAAACAATAACTTACATACCTTAGTTTATATGTTTGGCATACAATAAGACGAAGTTTAAGGAAATCCATTTGTAAGCTACGCTAACAATTTAAAATGAAGTATAGAGCTTAGCGGAATCTATGCATCCATATTCAATACAAGTAATTATTAGACTAAAAACCTTACTTTCATCAATGTCTCATTGATTTACAATTGCTTATTGTCACAATGTTTCACCGATTCACTACTACATACTTGAATACTTACATTTAATTAACATTTTTTTGGCTTCACGGAGGGTTCACTAAGTAAAATTATGGCATAACAAGTGTGTTTTAAGGGTATTAAATAATACCCTGCATTTCTAGTTTCTACCTCTAATTATTCAATTGATAATACCCTCTCTGGTTATATTATTAGAATGAAAATACCCCCTTATTTTTCTTTGTACCTTACTTACCCATTTTTCAATTACAATTTTATTTACCCCTTTTTATTTGTACCCTAATATATTAAACATAAAATATATTATATTTCTCACTCATTTTTTTAATATGTATTTCCTCTCGAAATATAGTTTGAAGCCATTGAAGACATATTACAAATCACCTCATAAATGTCAAGCTTTAATCATTTATCAATAGTTCTTCAAATAATTATGATGGTGAAATAATATCACTTGTGTTGAAAAGCATACTCAATCCTAGTTTTCTACCATCTTATTAGTTCTTGGTTAAGAATCTCGTAATTGAGATTTCTTTATTAAAAAAGAGATTATAATTTAATTTATGACCACACTCATTTTGTAATTTTAAGATATTTACTTTTACAAACTAGGGTTCAAATATTTTAGTTTAATATTAAAATTAAACCTCCATTTCCTTTGGCCAACCTCTCTAACCTACCCCCAATACCTGATTCAAAACATTAATAAATTAAACCCTTTCACCCACTCATGTCTACCGGTATATTGAATTTAATTTTATTAATTTTAATTACCTCAATATGAACCCACGTGCTAGGATATTGCATAGCATAGCTAATGAGCCCCCATGTAAGGCTTCAACATCATCATAAAAAGAACTACATATGGCTTGATCTTTCTCTTAGGTCCGTAAATAAACAATTGTCTATCCTCATTATAGGTTTTTAACAAAGTGTAGTTCAACAAGTGATGACATAGCCTAGTAGTCACAATACCTCATCAATAGCGAGGATTAATTTCACCAAAGGGTGGTTTGAAAAATATAAGCATAGCCTAGTTTTTGATGTCCGCTAAAACAACCCACTTGAGACCCAAGAAACAACCTAGGATTAGTTAAGAAAATTATGGAATAATTTATTTTATCGAAGTGTCTATAACTAGGTTTCAAGACAAGAGTTGTCACTAACAGGTTCTAGAACAAGTTTAATCTATTAGAACATAATTTTCTTTTATTAATAATTATCAGAGGTTACAAGGTCCAAATTTTAGGGTTATAAGTTTGATTAGGTTCAAGGGTAATTTATCCCCATACCCACTCTCTAGCTTTGAGGCCATAGTTTCAAATTAATTTTTCTCACACTTGAACACATTCAAAATTTGCCTACATCATTTCCATTGGATAGGAAATTTCCTCACCTTTCGATGACATAAAGAAGTCCTCCTAACTCCGTGTAAAACTCCGGTTATGGACCGGCGGGATTTGGGAGTCAAATTTTGCCCCAAAGGGACACATGTTGAGCGGGGGCGAAAAGATTTTTTTTTTCAGGTTGGCTGGTCGCAGGGTGATGTTTTGAAATTTCTCCCATGTGGGAGCAAGGTCCAAATTTTTCCTGTGCCTCTGCTACGCTACCGGGAACACGTGGTGCTCAACGAGCCAAAGTGGACAAGGGATGAGGGAAGGGTGGAGCAGCGGAGAAGTTTGGGGAGATTTGCCGGAGGGGAGATGAGGGGTAAAGGCACGCGTGGGTCCGCGTGTCCATGGTGGGGATTACACTGGGAGTTTGGGGCCATGGGGGTTTTTCAAACATTTTTCCCAATAACAAAATTTCAAAAGGGACAAAGATTACGAGGGTTCCACCCTCTCGCCATCACCCTCATGGTGCCATGTTGGAGCCTGTGATTGCTGTGAGCCGATAGGGTGGCAGGGAAAAGTATAAAAATTTTCCCAAATATTTTGACAAAAAAATTTATTAGATTTTCAATGGGAAAAATTTCAGGCCGCTGGGCTCTTTAGGGAAAAATTTCCCAAATTTTTCCGCCAAGGAAGGAAAACTTCAAAAGACCACAACTTTTGCTAGAAAGCTCATTTTGGGAAAATGAGGAATTTTGGAAATCTATCAACACCATCTTTGCATAGGAAACATAAATTTTAGAATTGATAAAGTTTAAGGGGTAAAATTCATGAAAACATTGCGAGCTTTCGAAAGCAAGTGGTAATTTTTGACTTAGAAATTTTGTTCAATTTGATCATCTCCTTCACTCAACATGCCAAAGCAGGACATGGAGGATTGTTCTAAGAAGGATATAGGATTTTTTGGAAGGTGATTTTGCTTGATTGATTCTAATTTGAATTTTTTTCCAACAATTGACAGGAAAAGACTAAAAACAAGTGTGAAAGGTTTGGGTTCTATTTTTTGCAATGTTTTAAATTATTTCCGTCGTATTTTTGTCAAAATTGAGTCCTTGATATCCTAGTTTGCTAACTTTTAATGTTTCGATGTTCATTATTGTTTTCAAGTCCGAATGCATTTTAAATAACTTATTTGTGATTTTAAATTTACAATGACAAGGATCAATTCCTAGAGGGCCTATTTAACAATTTCATCTTCCGTATATGTAAATTTCATCTTTCATCCAGTCTAATACATTTATTTGTTTTAATAAAACCATTCAAGAGGAAAATCTGAATTCAATTTTACACATTTCCAAAAGATACAAAATACTTTATTATTTCCACATACATTTCTTCCTTTCAAATAGAGATTTAACTATCTCTTTTTCCATACAATGAAACATTGAATTCATTCCATGCTAGCCTTAAATGTTTTCCTTCTTCAATCAAACATTAAAACAAGAATCTAGTTTCTATCTTTTCCCGAAAATCATATATTTTAAACAAGGCAGAATAATACAATTCCTTCATAAGTGTTTCTTCCTTTTCCATTTTTCCAAACAGGATTTCATTCACAATCTGATATTCCAATTCAAATCAACAATGCAAAGTAGGAAAGGTCTTGCAATCCTTTATTGATTTTTAAAGAAATACATCTTTATCTTTTTTATTTTCTTCAATACCTTGAATGCGATAACATGATTTCAATTTCTTTCTATCAAATGATCGAAACAGAATATAAATTTCTTTCACATTCAAATATACAACTTTCATACCCAATCACAACCATATTCTCTTCACAAAATACATTATAATTTCATCCACATCAAATTGGGAAAGGTTACAAATGAATTTGTTTCACAATGTATCTTGTCAAAATGTATTTTCCTTCGCTCCGGAAAGGCAACATGCAAAGTTTCCTTTTCGTCCAATTTGATAACAACAAAAGTGGGGAAAGGCAATGCTCTCCACCCAACCAAGACATATAACGAAAGGAGAAGTCATCATTCATCATTGACCCCTGAGCCCCAACAACAATGCAATAGAAGGTGTGATTCAAATTATGAAAACAATGATCTTCCATAAAACATAACACACAACATTATTCAACATTCACATTTCTAATTAAAACACGAGTTCAACATAAGACAAAAGTTTACAATCTGCATTGAAAACATTAAAACAAAACTTGGGCTTTATCATGCAAGTCAAAGGAGAAAGGACTATAGGAAAGTTTCTTATGCATCCCAAAAGGGAATTTAGCATCCACCTGTAACAAATTCCAATAAAATTCACCACACATATCATATGCCCCCAAAATCCCTCCTTATGCCCCCACAATTTTCCTTATGCCCCCGCAAGTAAGAAATGCAAGCTATTTATTTTACATGGTGGATCCCAAACCCAAACTCCCTCCACAAGAATTCTAATGCCACTAGAATTCCCTTATGCCCACCACATGAATTCCCCATAGCCTTATCCTACACCATTCCTATGGTAGTCTACCCCAGACCCAATAAACACACACAAAGCATTCACCATTCACAAAACACAAAAGAAATAGAACATAAATGAAGAGATGAGCTCCTACCTCTCCATGGTAGAATTTTTTTCCAAACAACAAGCTTTCAATGCCCAAAAACACAGTCCCAAAATCAGCAACCAACAAGCATGCCAAGTTCTCCAATCTCCTTCCAAAAGCAAGAGCTCCAATCACAAGAAAATTCGCCCCAAGGAAGCATGCAAAATGTTTCAACAACCCAAAACAAAGTAAAGAGTTTGAATTTTATAGAAGAGGGAAGAGAAGAGGATGATGTGGATCCATGTAGGATGCCACATCACACATCCTCAACTCCAACACAAAAGACAAAATTCATTCTCCCAAGCAAAATAAAGAGGTGGGTGAAAATATGACAAATTTACTTGTACACTCCAAAAAGCCCACACCCCAAAGGACTAAATTAAATAAAATATAAGAAGAGTGCAATTAAAACAATGCAACATGATTAATAAAAAAGCATTAAAAGGGTCTAAAATCAACCCTCCAACCATAGGTATGGTTGGTAAATAAACTTAAGAGGTATTGGACAAGTTTTACTTGTCCACAAGCCTCCAAAACCTCCAATGTGAAATTCGAGTTTCCAAGGAGGTGGAGTGTTTCATACTCCAAAATCTAACTTACACAAATCTTACATATCACTTACATTTTTAATACAAAATCCAACAACTCTTATAATTACTTTCTCATATCCCAATTTGATTTATTTGTTTATTTATTTTTAACAATAAGATTACTCACATTAATTCTCCACAGTTTAATTAATTAAAAGAAAGGGACACATCACTAATAAAATACACAAAACCCATGGTCACATTTAAAGGTGATCCCCATGGGAATCCCTAACAAAAATAAAACAATAAAACAAGTTTCCATGGTGACCTTGTTGAATTCATCTAGAATTCCAAGGTGGTTTGTCTCAATCCTCGATGTTTGTTGTGATAGTTTAACCTTAAAAAAAAAAAAACCTTCTTCGTCCTCATGGCCATATCAGAAAATATAACATGATATAAATATAATCAAAAAATCAATTATACATATGAATCACAACACATCAAGGTAATCAACAATATCACTTACAACTTATATCAATAGTTATACCATCATCATATAATGTCCATTTTCTAGGTCTACTCACAATATCCAAAATCACATGTCCGAACAACATTCATAATATATCCACCTTAAAATAGTATATCATCATTCACATATGAAGTGTCTCTAATAATCATCATGCATCATAACTAAATAAAGATCACAATAATCCATGATCAAATATGTGACCTCATACTAAATCAAAACTATAATAATGTCCATAAAGTAATCAATAGTATTAAAATTAGTATCAAAAGGTGTTAAAGGGAAGTGGGAACTACATCCCCTCCCCTTATACTCAACTTCCTCCTAGAATTCATCTGGAAAAATGTGTAAACCGAACTCGTAATGAAATGGCATCCTCTCATGTAGCTGCAGTTTCACCATATCTATCCCACTACACCCAAACCTGATCAACCTCTTTGCCTCAAAGGCCCAGGGTCCTGTGATCAAGGATTCGAATGGGATCCACCATCACTTGCCATTAATCCTGCACCTGTAATGATGTCCAATCCAACACATGAGAAGGATATGTAATATGTCTCCTAAGAACTAAAACATGTGTATGCGAGACAAGCTAGGTGGAAATGCTAGATAGTAGGCCAAAGGGCTGAAACACTCCAAGATCTCGAAAGGACAAACGAATCTAGTAGCTAACTTATAACCTTTTCCATAATGGATAGGTCTCTTGTGTGGCCTAACACGAAGGAAAAACTTCATGCCCACATCAAAAATATGGTCGATCTTATGTTGATCTACATACTTCTTATTCATGTCATGTGCCTCCTGCAATCTCTACCTAATCAACACCACCTGTTACTCCATGTCCTATAGAAGAGATGGTTCAAGAGATACTATGTCCTCTAACCGGTCCTAGCTAAGAGGTGTCCTATACTCTCTACCATATAAATCCTGAAAAGGAGCCATGCCTATAAAACTTTGAAAACTATTATTATAGGAAAAATACACCAAAGTAATGTACTCCTCCCATTTAGACTGTTTATCCATCACATACATCCTAAGCATGTCCTCTAAAATATGATTCACCCACTCATCTGTCCATTTGTTTTAGGGTGATATGCTATGCTGAAGTTGATTCTCATCCCGAGGACATCTTTGCATGGCATTCCATAAATGGGAAGTGTATAAAAATTGTGGTCACAAATGATGTTCCACATAATCCCATGTAACCCGATAATCTCATCCAAATATACACGTGCCCCCGATCTAGTTTGTATAAGTGGTCTTCTTTGGAGAAAAGTGAGCCACTTTTTTCAATTTGTCAACCATGACCATAATGGCATCATGGTGATATCTTTACATTGGTAGCCTAATAATAAATTCCATGGAAATGGTGTCCCACTTCCATCTACGGTTCATCATGAGGAAAAAGAAGGCCAACTTGAAGTTGATGCTCACCTTAACTCTCTCGGCACTCTAAACATTGTGAAAAACTAGGCCACATATCTATGGAGTCCTATCCAATGATACAATTTTCTTAAGGTAGCATGCATCTTCTTCACCCCGGGATGCGTTGAATAGGGTGCATGATGTGCCTCTACCAAGATGTCCCGCCTTAAGCCCCCATCTTTCGTAACATAAATCCACCTCTGTTCTCGAGAAGACCATCTACCTCTAAGGAAAAACTATCAAAATTCCCTTCAAGGGGTCTCGAGACTCGATCTCTCGCTTGAACCGCAATGTAAAAGCTGCCAAGAGGAAGTTTCTTGAAGAATCTGCTTCAGTAAATGTGCAGGCTCACCGATGTGACCAAAGCCACATGTCTCTGTCTGCTAAGAGCATCTGCTACCACATTCTCCTTCTCCTTCACATATTCTATCTCCATATCATACTCACAAAGCAACTCCATCCAACGCCACTGACAAGCATTGAGATTGGGCTGCATGAAGAGGTGTTGAAGACTCAAGTGATCTATCCTGAGTGTGAATCTTTGACCAAGAAGAAAATGTCTTCATCGAACCAAAGCATGCACAATTGCTGTAAGCTCTAGATCGTGAGAAAGATAATTAAGCTCATAACCCTTGAGTTTGTGAGACTCAAAATCCACTACTTTTCCCTCCTGCATCAACACACCTCCAAGCCCAGCTAAGGAAGCATCCGTGCAAATGAAAAACTCAACGTGTGGATCCGGAACTGCAACAATAGGTGTTGTAGTGAGAAACTCCTTTAGTGTTCTGAAGGATTTATCGCATCTGTCCAACCAAACAAACTTCTTCCATTTCCTCTGAAGGGAAGTGATGGGGTGTGCAATCAAAAAGAAGTCCGAACAAATCTCCTATAGTATCTTGCTAATCCCATGAAGCTGCACACCTTAGTCACTGTAGCGTAGGGCTGCTGGCCAATCCATAATGGCTCTAATCTTGCAAGGATTGACAAAGTGATACCTTCCCTGAATTGATGTGACCCAAGTACTCTACCTCTATCTCGAAAGAATGCACGCTTCTCCAAGTTCCTGTAAAGTTATGCTCCCAAAGACACTCAAGAACTAGGCAAAGGTACCCCTCGTTCTCCTCACACGTACGTGAGTAAATCAAAATTTCATCAAGGAAGATGAGCATGAAGCAATATAATAAGGTCCCGAATACCCCATTCATCAAACTCATAAACACCTTTGCAAGGGCATTATTCAAACAAAAAGGTACCACTTTGTGAACTCATAGCGCCCATATCTCATTAGTCATTCAATTCACATGCCTAATGTCATTTTTGTTGGCAATTTTGTCTAGGTGTTGTCACTAATGTCAATTCCATTGATGGAAAAGGGTTCCAAGATGTCATATGAGACTCCATGAGGTGTTATCCATTGTCAAACATGAAGGTTGATTAGTAGTGTCATGTTTTATTGAAGTCCTATAATGTTCTAGAGTATGGTATCATAGGTATGGTCATATTCTAATCTCTAAAAAGTTGATTGAAGGTTTGCATGACATAAAGCATAGTACATATGATGCAGAAAATGTGCCTAAAAGTCTACATTGAGTCATCATGGTCAGTTCATGGGTGGTCATGATTGAGTCGGGATATTCTAGGACTATTCCTTGACCTAGAGTTTGTGGTTTGCTATGGTGGCTTGATGTTTAGAGAAATACAAGAATGGTAAAGGATGGTAGTAGAATGAGATGGTGTATATTCCATTTATGATGAGTTTTAAGTCAATTATTAGAGGTTTAGTGATGTTTCATGCTTCTTGGGAAGCAAAAAGGTGAAGACAAAATAGGAAAACACGGGTAAGTCACTATGATTGAATATTTCCAGGAATATTTGAGCATGGTGGTGAGTTTTTTTAGATATAATATTTATTCATAATGCTTCATGAAAAGTTCCAAGTCAAAATTCTAAATAAATTGGAAGTTATGAATGTTTTGTAAAATTGAAGTTATAAATTGGCAACTTGTTTTTCTTTACCTACTCTCATATATTTTTCACGGGACCTACAAGTTTTAGGGGATGTTTTTCCATTGATATAATAGTTTTTTTTTTTAAAAATAAAGTGGTTTTATCATCATACTTTTATGAATGATCGTTAAGAAGATAAGTTTCTTTGAAATCCTAACAAAATCCTCCTAAAGCGACTTGAGAGATTTTAATTGTATGGTATTCAAATGAACTTGGAAATCCAAAGTGATTCACTAGGGTTGTATTAAATTCCTCCAAGATCATTTTTTTGGTGGTTTGGTGTTCTGGATATTTTGGGAAGAGAAAGAAAACCCCTAGTTTTCTGGATTTTTGCAGTGTTAGGACTGAGATGGAAGTTCCAGGCTGAAAACAAAAATTTTCTAGAATCATTTTGAGTTTCTATAATTATAAGTGAAAAGCATCAGGTAGGTAAATTTGAGAAAATGTAAGATACAGGTGCTTAAAGTGACCCTACCGATTTTAGCCTTAAGGGTTAGAATGTTAGTCTTGTGTTTTGGAGTGAGTTTGATCATTTTGCATATTTTTGTGCTTGTTTTTGGTCATGGAAAAAATATTGGCACCTGTTATGATGTGTTTACTAATTTTTTTATGTGGTGAAGTTATTTTTGATTGAATACCTAATGGCCTAGAAATCCCTAGTTTAGTTTCTTAAGAAGGTGACTGAAACATTAGTGTTGGGTAAGATTTATCGGATGGAATATACTTCTTAGTGCTTTTACATGTTGGTAAAAGTATCCTTGATATGTTCCATGTGGTGGTTGAGATTGGAAGTATGTTTTAATGATTTTTTGCATGTTTCTCTCAAGATTCATTCTTGAGCCCTATAAACTGAATGAGCAAGATTACAAATATTGGCTTGGATGAAGGCCTTTCACTAGGAGTTAGAAGATAAAGTATGTTGTTATATATAGTATACTTAAATAAATTTCCAATGGTATATGGGTTTATCTCTATGATTTATTTATAGGTGAACCAACTTTGTTTTGAAGACCTGGTTTTGGGGTCTTGAAGCCGATTTGAAATAGTTACTGAGTTTGAGTTGTTTGGAAGTCTCCCAAGTGGAGTTGAATGAAAATTTCAGTTGTTATGGAAATTAGATTCAAATATATTTCCAAAGGTATATGACTTGATCATTTATTATGAGTTTCTCTATATGAACTCATTCATTCTTAAGGACTTAATATTTGGACATTGAAGACCTAACATGGATTGCTTGTTTCTTGCAGAGATTCATGGTGGATATGGATGTTTCAATGCTTCTCGATATATTTTTCTGATATTGAGGACTCGTATATTAAATGGATGGAAATTCTTGAGCATTGATAAAAAAATTAAGACATTGGAATTGTTGGATCATTGATTAGTGCTTGAGAAGCTTGTTTTGAGCATGCTTGTGCATCTTGTAGCATGTTGGTGGTGTCTTGACCCATAACTACCTACTTGGGTCATTTGATTTGTTTTTTATGATGTTATTAAAAAAATTTGAGTTGTTATTAATGACCTACTTGGTCACGTCGACCCAAAGGTTTTATAACTTTGTGTTGAGTATATAAGCTAGTGTTTTTACTCATTTATCTTTAGTTGTGTATGGGAAGAAAAGTGAGACCTAAAAAGGTTGAAGAGGAATATAAATAAGTTATGAAAAGATATTAGAAGACATTTGAAGACTTGAGAAAGTTTGAGGATTAGTGATGCAAGGGAAAAATACCTAATCAACCCATGAGAGGAAACAATTGAGAGATTTAGGATAAAACTTGTTTGGATGAGAATTTGGTGTGTTTGGAGCTGAACGTGGATCACAATCAGTTGTGTGAGCAGCCTATTATATGTGATCATTCATTTATAAAATCTCTTATGATGTGTAATATTCATAGGAGTCATTTTTTGTGATTCATATCAAAAGGTTTAGGGGTTGGTGCTCCTCGTGGGGCTGGTGCCTCACTAAAAAAATATTGTAGAATGTGTACTATTCTTGCAAGTCCTTGCTTTGTGTAATATAATATAATGTTTCAAGGGTTTTTCTCCCACTTGAGGGTTTCCCACTTACATCGGGTATCTATTTATTCTCTCTCTCTTATTGTATGCACTTGTGAATGTCTTATACACACATAATAAGCTCATATAGTTCATGGTTGATTGAATGAATTGTTTGAATGATGAATATATGAAATAGAAAATGAAATGAAAGTTTTGTAGGACTGATTCACCCCCATATTAGTCCATTATGCTTCCAAAAATTGGTATCATATATGGTCCTCATAAATAAAATTTTAATACTTGAAGGAGAGCACATTATATTTTTTATCATCATCCAAATATTACACTAAAATATGCAAAAACATTAAATTTATTTCAAAAATAACACATACAATAATAGATATACCATAACATATGTTCATCATATATAAATTACACATGCCCATACATATGTAGCAAATACAATCATTGTTGGGGGAAATACCTTTACATCGTATACAATCATGATCATCAAACCTCATCATCACTATTGCTCTCGGGTACTACGAGAGCCCTCAAAATAGATACCTCCCCACCCACTCTATGACATTGTTCATGGCCTCAATATCGCTCCACCTGCCTATGCAATAAGGTGTTCTCAGTAGACTACTTCAAAATTGACGTTACAACTCAATGAAATATACAAACACCTCTTGTGCCTAATGCCCACCACCCAATGCCTCAGGGGCACATCGAGTCTCCTCACATGCCTCATCCCTCTCAAATAATAATACAATACATGTGGTTTTTCACTGCAACCATTAGATTGAATAAATGGGCATGCTCACCTATGATATTATCCACTCACTCTAATATACTGCCGTCAAGCACATAGGTTGCCACATTCCTGTCAATGTATGGATGGATGTGTCGACTATCAACAACCAATACACATCACCTACAAAACAAACAACATCAACACATTAGATAACCATTATTCGAGCCTAATCCAAAAAATCAACATACATAACATAACTATATATAGATACTCACACTCAACTACAACAACTACTACAAGGTCGGGGATATGAGCTTCCCCAAACTTCCTCCTCCCATGTGTGGTAACCCGGTTGGATCAAAAATAATGGAAACAATGTAACGCATCAATGTGCTTCCCACTATGCATGATACTCCTCCATACTACCATCATCGTCTCGTATCTATAAACACTATAGCTGCATCTTCCTCTTCCGGACCGGGAGGTGCTAGCTGCTCTATTGTGGGCCTTGGCCTAGCCCCCATCCTCCTCGGTTATATGATATCTCTAAGCCATATATATGGATTTGGGGGCACATCTGGAGCCATACCAAACTGTCACGATACTCTCTCCTCCCGAAATATCTCCGCCACATTGAAAACCTAACCTTTAACACATTATTTTCCAAATACCGTAGCTCCATGAAATCCTCATTCCAACCTCCATAACCATGATACAACCTCCATGTGATGGCCTCAGGTCCCATCCTATCTATCAAATCTCTATAAGTATCAGTTTCCATCCTACACCCATGAATATTAATCCATCTCGTCACATATATCTTAGTCCTAGCTCACTCTCGTCATGTGGACTCGTAACTAGTCTCAACACCGCTATATGCTCAAATACCCACACATGTAATAACGTAGTGGTTCCTATCCCTCTTCCATGCTCATCATGAGTAGATTAGGATAAATATCTTTACAAGTGGGCTAACACACATCGGGCCCACATGTATCTAGTACTATCCTCCACTATATGCTATCATATATCATGCATATTATATAAGATTCCCACACCACCTCCCTCCACCACTATAGATGAATCAATAACAATTGCTATGAATTTCATGCAAGCACGGAACATTAGACCTCAAAACAACATTTAGACTAATATGATCCTCAGTAGGTGTATGAGACCCTATAAAATACCATCTTTTCGCTTGCATCCACCTATCCATGTCCTCCAATGCCATCACCTAAACCCTCTCCCCAACCACCGACAACCACAATATATGATAGACATCCTCTAATGTCATTACCATCTCCCCCGTAGGAAACAAAAAGGTACACATGTCTGCACACCATCTCTCACATAGTGCAGTCAACATTGGCATATTATGGGGCACATCCCCCATCCGTGCTATATGCCACATGCCGACACGGTCCATAACATCCAAATCATCATCTAACAAACCCAATCCAAATAATGTACTCAAATGATGCCCACCGCAGATCTCCCTCAAATGAATTTCCCTCTACATAACACCAAATGACAAAAAGTGAGTTAGAACACATTATAGGTACAAACATAATCACTTCTCATAATCAATATACATTAAAAACTACATTTTTCATCATCCTAGGTCAAACACACATATTCTAGACTAGGGCACCTAGGACCAGGACACTAGCGCCCGATCTGGGCACTCCCATCCCAGGGGTCACTAGTGCCCTCACCACTATTGTCAAGGCCCAAAATGCCGAGAAATAAAAAATTATCCTTTTTTGAAAACTCAATATAAATGCCTAGTACACCGTACATTTAAAAAACAAGGCGATTACCAACTTCTGATCACTCTCATAATCACGCAAATAACAAATAAGGTGACTAAACACTTTTTCACCTTACTAATTATAGTCACTTTTTCATCACCCACTTTACTATAGTAATTATTTCCCACTTCTTACCACTACTAATACATGTTACATGAGTTTCACCATATCGCGAGCATTCCTACTCTGGTTTACACCCTGTTTGCAACATTATTTTTAGTATTCTACCTACCTTTGTATGGAACACATTTCCTTTAAATTTATTTTCCAACCAAATCATACAACTTTTTTGATTTCCATCACTTTTCTACATATTTTGCGTATACTTTTGGCTTAGTGTTTGTTCTTCACATCAATTCCCCTTTCTACAAAACGGGGGCATGTCATTGCGGTCATCTTATAATTCTCCTTATATCATCACATGCTTAAAACACTACCAACCTGAAAAATTCCAATTCATTACACAAGATTTCACCAATCATCCCCCTAATGACCTAGTCTAGGGGCAACTAATAAAACAAATTTTTCTATACGACATTTTTATTACTTCCCCTTAATGACCTAACATAGGGGAAAACCAAAAATTAAGAATTTTTTTATTCAATCATTTACCAATTTCTATAAATTCCCCCTAATGACCTAATCAAGGGGCAACTTGCATAAAATATCTCCACAAGTAACTAATCGAATGAATGAATCAATCAATCAATCAACGCGTTCACATTCCTTATAATCAATGTCATATCATTCCATCAATACAAATTGACCTCCCATATGATATAACATGGTAGTCATGTGCAACCTCCTAGATGACCTAACTTAGGATATTACATTCATTCCTCACTTCCAGATGACCTAACTTGGAAGCCATCTCACATTTCACGTTTGCTTCCAAATGACCTAACCTGGAATCCATATCACCTTTTGTGTTCACTTCCAGATGACTTAACTTGGAAGCTATTACATTGCAGTGAAACCTGTGGAGTGAGGGTAAGAGTGCCTTTCCTATACCACTCCTATATAGATCAACTATTTGATCAAATTTTTATGGATTCAGAAAACCATCAAATCTTCGATCTAAGTTCATCTCAGTAGCGACTAGCTCTTGAGGATGTAGTTAAAGATTGGAGAATAAAACACTTTTCTCCCCACACTCTTCCTCTCTGGCACTAGGATGCCCAAATCCTCTGGTTAATTATTCATATACACGTGTTCAGGTTGGGAAATGATCACTCCCTACCCCATTTCATTATTGTTATACAAACATTCAAAATCATCCAACATCATAATCATCATTTTCATTTAGTACACCTCATCACGACATTACAATTTTTCTCTACGTTGCATGGATCTACTTGTTGATCCATGGTTCAACACTCTTTTGGATCATTCAACATGCTTCTACTACACATCTGCACATTCTACTAAAACATGGGCTTCTTAGAAGGTACACATATCTATCTACTTTATGTTATTGAGCTTTTCGCTCACCAACATAAAGTGGGGGTAAATGTAGTCACAAAATCACACACTTACTATTACATTTATACCGCCAAGTATGTTATTTTATATATGGATCTTGCATGATAAAAGTATTCACTAATGACTCATCCCTTAGTCTTGTCATCAATTATTTGGTCATCATTATCACTTGTCTCACACAGTCGTCAGTTTTCTATACAATTTTGGTAGTCTTTCAGCAAGTGTCAGGTGTCATTATTTTTTTGTTTGTCATCTTTAGTCTATAAATAGGGCACCTAGGGTAGCACTGGGGTGCCCTAGGGTGCCCCAATCCATGATTTTAGGCACCCTAGTCTCCGTAACTTTTGGTTCTAATTTATTTTTTGAGGTCGGTCTCTATGGTTTGTTATTGCATTCCCCTAGGTGCTAGTCGGCATTATCGGGCCTTTAGTGTTGAAATTTGAACAAGAGATCCCTATATAATCATAGCATACTCACCATATTATGGTTGAACATATTACAATCAAGACCTAGCTATCTCCTAAGGAATATGACTACATTTGGGCATCTTCTACATCTGCATCACACAAGCATAGGGGGAAAGGGTTGTAATCATTCTATTCCATCCACCATTTATATCTTACATCTAGTTAGTGTCCCCTACTTGTGTGTCATTGATGCTCAGGCACCCTATGCACAAAATTTCACACACAAAAACACAAAGCTACATTGGTTCGGAATGTAGTTCAACACTTAGTCGTAAGTCCACCATTGTGGCAGCTAAGGTTAGTTTGACCCCTTCATTTGCATCTTTATTTTTTAGGGATTTGATGCTTTGTATGGGGTTTTGTAGGTAGAATTTCATCACATCATTGCAGCAAAATTAGTGAGGATATTACGACAATCGGGAGATGAAAACAAAGGTGTTGCGAAGACCTCATGACCTAGGCAGGACTAAAACTTAAGATTTTCACGAGCCAAGATCCTAGGTTATAGGCCAGGTGCCCCGAGGTGCCCCAATCATCTCCCAGTGCCCAGGTCTAGGAATATCTTCGTTTGCTGCAATTTCCCAGTATCACCATCAGTCTCTATCTAGATCGCACAACATTCGCCTGATCATGCACACAACAAGGTAAGTCAATTTTAGGTTAGCACCATATCCCTTTCTTTTCTCATTATCTGATTTCATTAAAAATATTAAGTAAAATTAATTAGTTTTTTTACATCACATCCATATCAGTTATTCCCTTGTTATTAGTTTAGATTAACATTATAAAATTATTCATTTTTATTTAATTAGATATGTGTCAACAAAGTTAAATTTTGGATCCCTTTGCACTATGGTTTGTACCTCATTTCCCAAGATGGGTGTCGGGGGGATTGCCCCCACTCATGTTGTAGAGGGGTCTAGGAAAACATGTTCGGAGCCCACCCGGTGGGGGTTTGGGAGTGCAGCCTGAAGCAATAATGAAGGAGTCAATCCCTTTTTTTAGAAATACGAATTCAATTGAATTCTATTTTTACAAAGAAAAAATCCTAATGGCATTTTTTCCACTCTATTTTTAGGAGGAATCCTAACTACCTCGCCAATTAGGTGTATATATTTTGTGGAGATCTAAATTTTTCATAATGAGTTCGTATGTAATTTGTTCATCTTGAGTTAATAAAAGCTTGATATCTTGCACCGTAGATGTTTTCCTAAGCACTCAACTAGAGTTTTACCACGTAAATCTAGTGTTCGTCTCTTGCATGTTTAATATTTTGTATATTTTATTTATCTCTATCTCTGTAAATTGTTATTTTGTTATTCAAATTTCTACATATTCATTACTATAAAGTCTTTGGTTTCCTAACCTAAAAAAATCTGCCACGTACAAAAAAAAGAAGATAAACGAGGTATAATCCATTCAAAAGAGCGTTTAATATTGCACTAGGTGAGGATATGTATGGGGAACATTATATTTACATGTTGAAATAAGTGGCACCTAAAAAATTCATAACGCCTTTTCTACGAGTCTGTATCCTTCGAGGTTAATCATTAAAGTTTCAACCAATCAAAGATTCCAACAACACCCTCGTCTAATGGAATTTATACGCAATTAGTAAGTAGTAAAACAAAAAGAATAGTAGTTAATATTATAAATCATGGTGGACAACCAAGATTTTCTATTTTATAAAGTTCTTACAAATAATTTAAGAATACATTTTTAATATCTTCCCTCATAGCCTATGAAGAAGAGGAGGAGATGATGAACATTTCATTTATATAATTTCTCCTTAGAAGAAGCAGCCACTTTTCCTCATGTCCTATTAACCGCATAAATTTTTGGAAAGGACATAGTGTGTTAATTATCAGAGGCATTGGCAGGGTCATATCCTTGGACATTTATCTATCTAAACATGTCTACAAAGTTTTTATAATTGAATTTGTTGAGAACCCTCTAAGAGATCTAGTGGTGGATCACAAAAAAACAAGGTTATAATTAGTTGTTGTAGAAATTTAATTTTGTTTTCAACACTTTGTAGGTATGTGATTCATTTCTTTCCCATTATTTTTTTGAGTTGGGTTTGGAATGATGACCTAAAATGTAGTAGATATTTATGTAGGGGAGTCATTCAAGTATCATGTGGTTGCAAAGGAGGAGGATCAAATTGTAAACATAACATATTTTCCCCTGCATCCTAGAGTGGATTTGGTGTTTGTGAAGCCCACTGATGACAACCTTGACACATTGTGTAATTTCATTGAGAGTAGGAAGTTGAAATGAAATGAAAATTTTGTAATGTCCACGAGGCTAAAATAGCTTATGAGACGGTAAAACAAGTTTCTTTTAAATTATCAATTCTAATCTTCTTTTGTTAATCTTGATGATGAAGTCCCCCACTTTAGCTATCATCTCCTCATCGAAAATATCCTGTAATGAAAATGTTGTGAGATTGATTGCATATCTCGAATGAATTCCATTATAAGCATTGCATTCTATAATAAAGTGTATTTTTGATTCCACTTTCCCATCCAAACAAAAAACACAAAGTCTCTCTTCCCATTTTTCTTTAGGACTTTTCCATCTACGTGTTTCGCATCTAAACTGATGAGAGTTAGTCCTTAGTTGAGCTATGAGAATTTTACCTCTTGAGGGATGATGGCTCTATGTAGGCCTTTTGTTGATGATCACAAGTGTAGTTAAATTCTTCGAGGTAGTATCTCTTTTTTCTTCCTCTTTTATCGACATAGCTTTGTGAAACTTATCTATTACAAATGATTTTATTTCTTTATTGTCTTGGGCCATGCATTCCATTCAATATTCCATATTTTCATCCACTTGATGTTTTGATTCATCCATTACCTTTTACTCCCACATAATGGATCTTTGAAGATTATGTTGGGCCATTTTGTTTGTTGTCATCATTCAATTTTTTTGAAATATCTTAGAATTCGAATCATAGAATGAATTTGATTGGAAGTGCACTGTTTCAGCTAAATGAGAATCTCATAATGGACATAAAATTTCAAATTGAACTTTCTTGTGATCATATATTTTCTAATTCTCTCAATTTGTTTCCATTCTAATAATGGTATGTTGTTGGCCCATATTTCACACCCATAAAGTACACCAAGAGTAACTAATAATTCAAAAAGGGTCCGAGTAGTTCTACAATCCCATAACGCTACTTCTCTCCATTTGTTTTGTAGAGCATAAAGGGCTTTCCACCCTCCCATTGTTCTCTTTTTTCTGCAAGTCTCCAAAGTAAGTTTGTTGCTGAAATCAATCCCCAAGTATTTGTAGTGATTTACTTATTCTAGAATACTACCCTCAAAGAAAATTTGTTTCTAATTTCTTTTCCTTCTCTTGCTAAAGATCATAATCTTAGTCTTGCTGATATTAACTTGCATACCCAATTTCTTGCAAAAATAATGAAATGTGAGAATTTTTTTTTACAAACCTTGAGCGGATGTAGTAATCAATATAAGGTCATCAACACATAGAAGAATCCTTATAACATACTCACTCACCGAATACCATCACCACCCTCCATATTTAACAATTCTTCAAGTTGTTCTATATATAAAGAGTGTGGGTGATAATGGACAACCCCGTTTAACACCAATATCACTCTTAAAGCTCTTTGAAATGCCTATTTTAGTTTTGATTTTAATACTCACTTTTTTCATAAAGCCTATAAACCGTTTCTCTACGTTGCACTAGTATACAAAGCTCTTACATTCACGCACCATAACTTATCCCTAGGGATAGTGCTAAAATCCTTCCTGAAGTCAACAAAACAACAAAAGACTTCTTTCTATTCCTTTGACATTTTTCAATGATGTCTTAGAGTAATACCATGATCTAAAGTGGAGTTCTTAGGTCTTAAACTAGTTTTCCCATTTTCTCTCTTCTCATTTTATTTTGCCCAATTTATGATTTTGTGTTAAACCATGCTACCAAATAAATTTGGAAATAAAGGATTAATCATGATGGTCATGTAATTGGTTGGGTTGTCAACATCTCTAATCTTAAAAAGAGGTACCACCATACTAGTAGTCCAATCATTTGGGAAACCAAACTAAATGATGTTGTCGAATATATTCAAAATGTGAGGAGCAAGAATATCTAATCCCCATTCTAGGTACTCTTCTTGTAACTCATCTAAATCCTTGGCCTTACATGCGCCTCTATTTTTAATACCTATTTTAACCTCATATAGCTGTTATCCAAATTCACCCCTGGGTTGATTTGATAACATACATCAAAATTCTCAAGTCCCGGGCAAATTGATTGATCCGGGTAAAAATCATGTTTCTAGGGTACCCTCAGAAATTGTCTAACTCCCTGTCCGAGTTGAAAAGAGCAAGCTTTGAGAAAATGTGAAAAAGTTGTAGAAAATAAGCTTGGGCCAGGAAAAATCGTGAAAATTGGCTAAGTCCTAGTCCTCGCAGAAGTTGGAGCAGTTGGGACATCAAGGCACGGATCAGATGAAAAGCCCTAAGGCGGCCGCGAAGAAATTGGACATCTCGGAAAAATGGACGCGAAGGACGCGAATCGGCGGGATTCGGCCGAAAAGGAGAACTTTCTGCAAAGGAACAATCGGGCCGTCGGACGCGGAAAGCCGGTTGGTGAAGGAGAAGAAAATCAACTAACTCGCTCTCAGGACATTCGGGCCTTGAGGATGTGAAGCGGCTGGTTCACCCGAAACAGAGAAATTTCGTATTGGGATAGTTGGGACAAAGGGACGCGTGGGACGCGGATAGCCGAAAAAGCCGAGAGCCAATCAGATTGTGCCACGTGTCATCGGAGATAAGGGATAAGGAAGCCCATTTCGGGTGGATCGGAGGATTCTATCCCAAACAACACTGGGACATCCGGGACAAGATGACACGAAGGGTGCGAAAAGCCAGTAGACCCGCGGACCAATCAAATCGCGACACGTGTCACAAGGGAGAAAGTCCAAAAGTCAAAGGGCAAGGTTTCAACCACTGACTCGAGCCAATCAAAAGAGGACACGTGTCCAATGAAGTAGGAAAACCCACGGGACAGAGAGGAGAGAGAATTACATATCCAATCAGTGTGTGCCACGTGTCATCTAGGTGGCAGAGCGTGGGAAAAATTTCAAAACGCATTTTCACCTGTTTTTTACCTAAATCTTCAGATCGACATATCTTTCGATCCAGAGCTCGGATTTACACATTCTTTATATCAACGGAAAGCTTGTGAAATTATCTACATGATTTCAGGGTTAATCTTGAGTTTTGGTGTAGTCTAGAGAGAGAAAATTGAGAAACAGCTCTGACACGTGTTCATGGCCAGAAGTGACATTCCAGTGACCAGATTTAATGCAGAATGGGTCGCATTCTCCTGTAATCCGGTCAAAATGATAGGGTATGGGTTTATAAGGTCCCCCATGCCGTTTTAATGCATCTGTGTCAAGGAGGGATGGGCTCCCATGTTTTGTACATTTTCTGTCCCCTAGGCTCGACCCTTGCAATGTAAAAGCCAGATTTGGCTCATTTCCGAAGGAGGAACAATTTTTGACATAGCAGAGTTCTTCTTTCACCTCCAGCAAGTGATTGATACAAGAATCAGACCTCTCCAAAGGATTGTAATAGTTTTTACCTCTCTGAGGTTGTAATGCAATGAATTTGACACTGGAAATGATAATGCAAGCTTTGTGAATGGTTTTCAGTCCTTTGTTTGTATTATTTGCTTCATTTCAAATCCTAAATTATATCTTATCAGTCTATGTATGTTTTATGTTGTAAACTTTGGTCTGTGTCTATTTTCTTGGTAGAAATGTTTCACCACTCCTTTTGGTGCATCACCACCTTTAGTTAGTTTCATATCTTTTGCATTTCTATCCCTGTATCCTTGTATTTTAGAGTAGGATTAGGATCTGAACCTCTGTAGTTTTACAAAATATAGATCTAAATCAGAGGAGTTTGAGGAACTAGCCTCTAATCTGGAGATTCCTCTCTCAGTTTCACAAGTCCCCACACTTGGAGAGAGGTTTCCATGTTGTGCAATCACACTAGATGCTAGAGTGATCAACCTAGAAGCCCGATCACGCATCCGGGGTGTCTTGTGAGAAAGCAACAACAGTTTTGGCATGCCCGGTGGGACACTAGAGGTCTCACTTTTATTGCAGCAAAATTGATGTGCATCTACTACAGTTTTCTTGCTTATAAGAGCTATTATTTGCATATCTGGCGACTCCAAGGGGAAGAATCATTGGTTTCATGCTGGTTGAAAACTCATGAGAAGAATCACCACAAGGTCAAGAGTTGGAGAAGAAGAAGTGTTGTTTAAATACCTACAGTTATCTCCAAGAAGAAGGAAAAGAGGAAGAAGGATTCAAAGGTCTCCAACTCCACCAAATAGAACTCTCTCAACTCCTCCACCTAGTAGGCCTTTCATTCAGTCAACAAGGGTTTTAAGACCAATCAGAATGGCTCAGAACAACCCCTATGTCAACTTCACAGGCAACAGCCCACTTGCTCTCAATGCACAACATCCAGTTCCTATTGTAGCCTTGAAGAACATTCCCTACTTCACTTTGGAGAAAATCAGACTACTCCATGTGATCATGTTAAAGACATTGCTAACCTTTTTGCAATCCATGAAATCAATGAAATGCAAGTATTTGTCAAGTTCTTGGCATCTTCCTTCAAAGGTAAAGCATTACAATGGTTTAGGAGCCTTGGAGCTGGTTCTATCACAAACTGGAATCAGCTGTGTATTGCACTTCATGAGCAATTTGGAGAGAAGGGAGACAACTTGTCTCTTTTGGAGCAGCTGACAACCATCAAGAGAGCTCCCAATGAGCAGTTGACCGATTTCAACTTCAGATTTCAAAAGACTTGGGAGAGAATTCCGGTGGCATTGGGCAACAAAGCAACAAAAGGTGCTTTTCTCTACTATCTCAAAGCTTTAAATTCTGATATTTCTATGTTGATTCAGTCCATGGGAGGCATAACTATCCCTATGGCTTATAGCATTGCCATTAGGGCTGAAAATTATTTAATCAAGTGGAAAACTTGCCCCTAGACCTCCCATGCCATTTTTTCCAAGTTTAGAGAGCCCAAACACCCATTAAGCACCTAATTTGGCTCCCTCTCCCACTCCTAGAAATCAGAGTTCAAATGAAGCTTCCACTTCATCTCCAAGTGCCCCAAATGAGCTTCAAGAGGTCATGAAGCAATTGCAAAACCTAGGCAATGAGCTGGTTACTCTCAAGAGGCAACAAGCCCAAGGTTTCAGACCTTCTTATCAACCCCAAGCTCAGCCTAATAGGCAGCCATACCAACCACAAAGACCACCTAATCCAGCTGCAAATATGAATCAAAATCAAAGCCAAGTAAGGCCTCCCGCTAATAGACCATTTCAGCCTTATAACCCCAATGTCGTATCTGCTTCTAAAGCATTAGTGCCAGTCCAAAATAACATGGCCCAAGAATATGATTGGTGCTTTCCATGCAACGAGCCTCATAACCAATCCATGTGTTTCAATGGTGCTCTCAATCAAGCATTGATGGTGACAACTACTAGTGGGGAGGGTGAGGCGGTAAGGAAGCAGTGAACAAC
This sequence comes from Taxus wallichiana var. yunnanensis, assembly GCA_018340775.1. NCBI lineage: Eukaryota > Viridiplantae > Streptophyta > Pinopsida > Cupressales > Taxaceae > Taxus > Taxus wallichiana. The sequence goes on from CM031243.1 coordinate 77,797,739, forward strand.
AAGAAGAAACATCCCAATAGCAATCAGCCCCAAATGACACCACATTGGTGGTAGCGGCAAGAGAATATTTCTTTGGCATGAATCAAGCAGTTTCTCAAGGTGTTGCAGCCAACACAAGGTCAAAGAGGAGAAATTTGGGTGAAGAACAGCCATTAGCCCCAGCCAATCCACAACCTCCCATGGTTCCACAAGTGATTGGCAAGCAAAGTCCCATTTCAAATGCACAAGGGCAGCCAAGAACAGCCCCTAGGCCAACTCAAATGCCAGCTATTGCTGCCCACGTGCAAGGGGTGAATGTGCAAACCAAGGGACAACAAAAGGATACTTCATCCCCGTTCAGTATCATTGAACAGATGAAGAAGACTAACGTCAATATATCAATGTGGGAATCCCTATCCATCCCAGGACAAAGAGATCTGCTGCAAGCTGCCATGAAGGATTGGCCAACTTCGAATCAGCAGGTTCAGATGCAAGACAAAGTGCTTACAAATGCTGCCCAGCCTAAAGGAAGTCATGGAGGACAACAAGGTAAAATGTTGAAGCCCCCTCCTTTCTATGTTTCGTTAATCATTGGAAATCAGCTAGTACATAATTGCATGATAGACTCGGGGCAAGTAGCTCAGTAATGCCTAAACAGATAGCTGATCAGCTAGGGCTCCAGTATGAAATAACATCTAAAGGGGTAGTGCAGCTAGATGGGACAGCAATAAGCTTGATTGGAGTGATTAGAAATTTGAGCCTTACCTTGCATGCATGTCCAAATGTTGTTGTTTTACAAGATGTATCAGTCATAGACCTTCCACCACTCTTTGCATTGTGCTTGTCAAGAGACTTCACTGCTAAAATTGGAGGCTATCTTTCGGTGGATTGGTCTCACATGCTGTTTAGAAAAAGGTATGGAACTAAGGCTACAATTAGGTCTGAACCTATTGCAAACTTCCATATTGAGCCTTACACTCCAAGCCAAATCAATGCCAACTGTTCAGCATTTGATCAAGAAGATTATCCAAACACAGATGAAGCCGACACCAAAGTTGGAAGCATTCCAGATTTGACTCTTGATGAATGGGCAAGTAAGGTACATGCTTTTGATCCCTACCAAGAAGTAGAAGAATCTGAACTAGGAGTCTATTGCATACATGAAGAAAACCAGCCTATTCCTAGCATCACCAAACCAAACCATAAGGATGACAATGAGGTATGGAAATTATTTTTCGATGGATCAAGGAGTAGGCAAGGTGCAGGAGGAGGAGCTATGCTTATTTCACCTCAAGGCATCAAATATTATTCAGCTTTTCGTTTCCAATTTTCTTGTTCAAACAACTCGGTGAATACGAGGCCTTGATTCATGGACTCCATTGGGCTAGGAAAAAGGGCATAAATAACTTGCAGGTGTTCGGGGATAGTGAGCTAATCGTCAATCAAGTCAGGGGACAACATGCTACAAAGAATGACCTGCTGAAGAACTACAAGAATAGGGTATGGGACCTCATTGAGGATTTTGAAGCTTTCAACATCGTGTCCATACCTAGGAAGAAAAATGAAGCCACGGATAGGCTCGCAACAGTTGGAGCAACGTTTGATGTGGTTGACAACATCAAAAGGGAAAAAACACAACCACATATCCATGTGATTGTGAGGCCAACATTTCTAGATAATAATATAAGTTTGGCAGGTGTTTGAGAACGATCACAGATTGTCAATTTTTTACAAGAAGACACTTTGAATTCTCAACTAAGAATTGGGACAGACTAGAGCAAGTAATATGGGGATCAAGTAGTGCACCATTTGCGGACAAACAAGCTTCCTAGGGGTTTAGTAACGTTGGAGTATATCTTCAACCCTAACGACCGATTCCGTAAGGAAAAGGCTAACATATAGGTCAAGAGAGAAGATTTGAGCCAATTCCGGTTGGGGAAGGAAAAACACTTCAAATTGGTAAAGTGGCCACCGAGCGGAGAAAATATATTTCATACTGACTTTGCCAAGAATTTCCAGATGTCTTCGCTTGGAGCTATGAAGACTTAAGAGGATTCAATCTGAATTTGGCACAACATACCATAGAATTGGATCCAGATGCTAAGCCCATTAGGTAGAAGCAGAGACCTGTTAATCCTCACATTGAGCCTCTAATGAAGAAAGAGCTAAATAAGCTAATAGAGGCAAGCATTATATTCCCGATCAAGCACTCAAGCTGGGTTGCTAACTTGGTTCCGGTCAGGAAGAAGATTGGAGAAATCAGGTTGTGTGTGGACTTCCGAGACCTCAATAGGGCATCTCTCAAAGATCATTACCCACTTCCTTCAATGGAACAAATATTGCAAGTAGTATCCGGTTCAGAGAGATTCTCTCTCCTAGATGGCTACTCAGGGTATAATCAGGTGATGGTGAAAGAAGATGACCAGTTCAAGACGGCTTTCACCACCAAATGGGGGACCTATGCCTACAAGAAGATGCCATTTGGGCTATCAAATCTGGGGCCACTTTCCAAAGGGAAATGGATATGGCATTCAAGGTTTGATCAACAAAATAGTTTTGATATATCTTGATGACATCACTGTATTCTCCAAAAATGCAGTGGATCACCTTTTTCATCTGAGGCAGGTATTTCAAAGGTGTAGAAAATTTGGGGTATCATTGAATCCCAAAAAATGCATATTCCTGGCTCACGAGGGGAAACTTCTAGGCCATATTGTCTCGAAAGAGGGACTGGCAATTGATCCAGAGAGGGTTGAAGCCATAAGAGCACTACCATTGCCAAGTCACAAGAAGGCTCTTCAAAGCTTCTTGGGAAGGATCAATTTTGTCTCGAGTTTATCCCAGATTTGGTAGCCCTTGTCAAGCCCATCACCAAAATGTTAAAGAAGAACATGGCTTTTAAGTGGACAGCGAGAAGGCAAGGAGAGTTTTGAAGCAATCAAAGAAGCTATCTCTCAGGCACCAACTCTCATCAACCCGGACTTCTCCAAGGATTTCATCCTCTATGCATTTGGAGGTGATGACACTATTTCTGCCATTCTAGTACAGCAGAACAAAGATAATGATGAGCAGCTGATTGCCTTTTTCAGCCAGAGCCTAGATGATTGCGAGGTGAGGTACTCTTTTATTGAAAAGCATGTACTTGCAGTAATCAGAAGCTTGAAGAAATTCAAGCATTTATTCTCAAACAACAAGGTCCAGTTGTTGGTCTCACATCTTTGGAGTTAAGGACTTCCTCCTCAACAAAGATTTGAATGAGAAAAAGGCAGGTTGGATCACCCATGTCATGGAATATGACATTGATATCAAGATCACCAAGCTGGTAAGAGGGAAAGGACTGTGTGAGCAGCTGGTTTTGGGAAAGCAAAAGGAAGTATGCAACGAAGAAGAGGTTGTTTTGATAGTCCAGGACAGCCATGAGCCAAGTGGCAATCAAGAAGAAGACAATGCTTCCCCCACTCCTTCTTTGGACCCAAGATATTATGCACTTCCTAGGCACGAGGCCTATGCCCTCAAGAGATGAACAAGACCCAAAGGAGACACTTCTTGATTGCAGGTTTTCCCGTATGCCATTGTTGATGGAGTTTTGTTTAAGAAAGATGTAAATGGAGTGCTTTGAGATGCATTAGCACATGTCGATTCAAAGGGTATTAGAAGAGTTCCATGATGGACCAGTGGTGGCCATTTCACACCAAGAGTGACAGCTCTAAAAATCATGAAGGCTGGTTATTATTGGCCTAAAATCTTCAGTGATTGCTATGCATGGATCAAGAGGTGTAAGAATTGTGCATTCTTCACAGGAAAAGAGAAGTTTTTTGCCCTTCCATTGCATCCAATCTCAGTTGACCAGCCATTCATGCAATGGGGTTTGGACTTCATTGGAGTCATTAGTCCCAATTCAAGCCAAGGGCACAAATGGATTTTGACCCACAGACTACTTCACCAAATGGACGAAGTAGTAGCAATTAAAGAGGTGAATGAGTCTAACATCTTAGACTTTTACGAGGGGATAACAACCAGATTTGGTGTACCTGCTACAATAATCTCTGATAATGCATTGGCATTCATTGGATCCAGGGTGACTGAGTGGGCTGTCAAGAATGGTATTTACCTAAGCACTTCATCGAACTATTACCCTTAGGGTAATGGCCAGGCCAAGTCTACAAACAAGAACTTGTTGAGGATCATTAGGAGGACTCTTGATGAGAATCAGAGGTCTTGGCATACCAAGCTGAAATCAGCCTTATGGGCTGATAGGATAACTCCCAAAAGATCCACAGGTAACTCTCCATTCAGGCTTGTCTATGGAAGAGAGGCAATCTTGCCCATGTCACTTGAGTTGCCAACATTGGAACTCATGAAGTAGCTGGAGTTGCTTGAATTTGAGCCTATGGAGGTGAGGTATGCAGAGTTGATGGAGCTGCAAGAGATCAGAAATCAGGCATCCCAAGTAATGGAAAAGGATCAAGCTTTGATCAAGAAGACCTTTGATAGAAAGGCCAAAGATAGATCTTTTCAAGTTGGAGATCTAGTGTTGAAATGGGATGTGGACAGAGCAAAACCGGAAGGCATTCAAAACTTGATGACATTTGGAGTGGTCCATACGTGGTCACAAAGTGCAAGAACATCAATGCTTTCCAATTAGCCTCACCTTTGGAGGGTGAAGAACTACGATTCCAGTCAATGGAATCTATCTCAAGTGTTGCTTTTATAGGGAATTTCACTACCTCTGTAAATATTAGATTAGATTTTATTTCCTCCAAGTGCTTGTGCACATTGTTTTGCTGTAGGTTAGTTTTGTTTTCCCTAAGTGCTTTGGCATAGCTTGCTATCCATGGAGATGTTTTGCAGTCCTTGCTTTCATCAGGTGACATTCCATCTTCCTCCTTGCACATTCTGAGTCAGTTGAGGTTCTAAACAGAATATTTGATGACTCCATGCCCAATGGACTGCTTTAAGGCAACTGGTATCTTCTACGTAGCAGGCAGGTATCCCCGCTGAGTCACCAAATTGTTATCCAAATTCACCCCCAGGGTTGATTTGATAACATACATCATAATTCTCAAGTCCCAGGAAAATTGATTGATCCAGGGAAAAAATCATGTTTCCAGGGTCCCCTCAGAAATTTTTCTAACTCCCCTGTCCAGGTTGAAAAGAGCAAGCTCTGAGAAAATGTGAAAAAGTTGCAGAAAAATAAACTTGGGCTAGGAAAAATCATGAAAATTGGCTAAGTCCTAGTCCTCGCAGAAGTTGGAACAGTTGGGACATCAAGGCGCGGATTGGCTGAAAATCCCCTAGGAGGCCCACAAAGAAAAGGGACATCTGGGACAAATGGACGTGAAGGACGAGAACTTGGCCGCAGTTCGGCGAAAAAAGGAGAACTTTCGCAAAGGAACAATGGGGTGTCGGGACACGGAAAGCGATTCAGCCGAAGGAGAAGAAAATTGACTAAGCAGAATCACTTTCGGGACATTCGGGCCTCGAGGACGCGAACAGCTAGTTTACCCAAACAGAGAAATTTCGTATTGGGACAGTTGGGACAAAGGGACGCATGGGACGCGGATAGCCGAAAAAGTCGAGAACCAATTAGATTGCGCCACGTGTCATCGGCAGATAAGGGACAAGGAAGCCCATTTCGGGTGAATAGGAGGATTCTGTCCCAAACAGCACTGGGACATCCGGGACAAGATGACACGAAGGGTGTGAAAAGCCAGTAGACCCGCAGACCAATCAAATCGTGACACGTGTCACAAGGGAGAAAGTCCAAAAGTCAAAGGGCAAGGTTTCAAGAACTGACCTGAGCCAATCAAAAGAGGACACGTGTCCAATGAAGCAGGAAAACCCGTAGGACATAGAGAGGAGAGAGAATTACATATCCAATCAGCACGTGCCACGTGTCATCCAGGTGGCAGAGCACGGGAAAAATTTCAAAACGCATTTTCACCTATTTTGTGCCCTAAATCTTCAGATCGACATATCTTTTGATCCAGAGCTCAGATTTGCACGTTCTTTATATCAACGGAAAGCTTGTGAAATTATCTACATGATTTTAGGGTTAATTTTGAGTTTTGGTGTAGTTTAGAGAGAGAAAATTGAGAAACGGCTCTGACACATGTTCATGGCCAGAAGTGACATTCCAGCGACCAGATTTATTGCAGAATGGGTTGCATTCTCCTGTAATCCGGTCAAAATGACAGGGTATGGGTTTGTAAGGTCCCCCATGCCATTTTAATGCATCTACAGTTAACGAGGGATGGGCTCCCATGTTTTGTATGTTTTCTGTCCCCTGGGCTCGACCCTTGCAATGTAAAAGCCAGATTTGGCTCATTTCTGAAGGAGGAACAATTTTTGACATAGCAGAGTTCTTCTTTCACCTCCAGCAAGTGATTGATACAAGAATCAGACCTCTCCAAAGGATTGTAATAGTTTTTACCTCTCTGAGGTTGTAATGCAGTGATTTTGACACTGGAAATGATAATGCAAGCTTTGTGAATGGTTTTCAGTCCTTTGTTTGTATTATTTGCTTCATTTCAAATCCTAAATTATATCTTATCAGTCTGTGTATGTTTTATGTTGTAAACTTTGGTCTGTGTCTATTTTCTTGACAGAAATGTTTCACCACTCCTTTTGGTGCATCACCACCTTTAGTTAGTTTCATATTTTTTGCATTTCTATCCCTGTCTCCTTGCAGTTTAGAGTAGGATTAGGATCTGAACCTCTGTAGTTTTGCAAAATATAGATCTAAATCAGAGGAGTTTGAGGAACCAACCTCTAATCTGGAGATTCCTCTCTCAGTTTCACAAGTCCCCACACTTGGAGAGAGGTTTCCATGTTATGCAATCACCTTTGGATGCTAGAGTGATCAACCTAGAAGCACGATCTACATCCGGGGTCTTTGTGAGAAAGCAACAACAATAACATGAATAAATTTTTGTTGTGTGCACTAGAGGTGGAGCCTTAACCTATTTTTCTTCTTCATATAATTGTTTTACATATTCTATCCATTAGATCGTTGAAATATTATTTAATATTTTCTTTTTACTTTGTTGACGTTCTCTCCAAAATAATTTCAACGTATTTTTACCAAATATATGAGTTCTTCTCTCCTATTTCTCATGAACTCATCTTTATTTCTCTTAATAATATTTTTGTATACCTTTATGTTTGTTTTCTCTTTCTCTAAAACATTAAGATATTTCCTTGTCACTTTGCATTTCTCATCAAACCACTTATTTGTTGGTAAACTATTTGATTTTTTTCCTCTTGTTTATAGACCTCTTTGCAACTCCCAAGTGCTTCTCGAATAAATTTTGTTATCTCATAATTTTTGATGTGCTGCAACTCTACTCTTTTTGTCTACATTAGACATTCTAAAGTTTCCTTGAAGACAACATGATTTTCCTATGTTATGAGAATTCTACTCTTTATTGGAGATTATTGACTAGTATGCCTTTTTTGTATATTGATTTTGTGATCCCCAAGATATCACTATGACAATTGAGTTTTGGTCAGATTTAAAATCATGTATGGGCTCCTCAGACCCATAAGTATATGGAACACAATGTATAAAATAATTTCAAAAATCCTGGATTTTAGATTGAGGGAAACCCTCAGTAACTTTATTTCTCCTAATCAAGGAGCCTTCATGTCGGGCATGAAAATTATGGAAAACATAATAACCATTCATGAGATGAATCATCAAATTGATCCAAGCTTGCAATAAATCCCCAAGATTTTATGTTATTATTAATGGGAAGCCAATTAATGTTTTCACCTTGGAAAGGGGCTTGAGGCAAGGAGATCCCCTATCTCCCTTCCTATATAGTATTGTTTGCTAAACCCTTGAGAAGGTTATGCTATAAATCCTGAATTGAAGGAAATATGGAGGGTATTAAAGTGGCTAATGGATTTGATAGTCAATTCTTGCAACCATTTGTGGATGGCATAAGTATTCTTGGTCAAGCTACTCTTTGTCCAGGAGGCTCGTGCCTTCAAAAATATCACTACACAATATGAAGAAGTTAGTAGGAAAATGATTAAATTTAGAAAGAGATTTTATTTTTCACAAATTTGAGGGAGGAGCAACAAACTAGGTTGGCTAATATTCTAAATTGAAGTATATAAAATATCTCGGATTCATATCTTGGAATGACTCTCTGCAGAAAAAAGCTAGAGGAAGGGGGTTAGAACAAATCCATAGAGAGGTTTCATAAAAAATCACCTCTTGAAAAGGCTCATTGATGTTAGAAGTTGGAAAATACCAACTTCTTCAAAGTTGCTTGCAAGGTATTATTGTGTGAACATCATGTCCATATTCACTTTACCCGTGAGAGTCGGAAAGCTATTGAAGTCATACAAAAATGTTTTTATGGACTGATTTAGAAGAAAAGAATAGAATCCCTTTAGTTTCTTGGCATAAGGTCACACAACCCAAGGATAGAGGAGGTCTTGGACTGAAGAATCTTCAATTCATGAATCAATCTCTTATAGCCAAGGTGGGTTAGAGATTTCATAGAGAAGAGGGAACCTAGATCAATATTGTGAAAGTGAAATATTTGTGGCACTTTGGCTCTTTTCTCAGATTTGGAGCTACCTAGAGGATCAATATTTTTCAAACAAGGAAGTTGTTTATCAAAGGGAGTAAATGGAACCTAGGGGAAGGTACTAATATAAGATTCTGGGAAGACCCATGGATTAAGGATAAATCCCTCAAGACTAAAGAACCATGGAGTGATCTTAGGCATTTCTTCAAACAGGAATTGGGGGAGTTGGTTTGTTGCTATTGGAACAAAGAAAGGAAGTGGGTTCAACTCCAGCCACCCCCTCACTATCAGGGGAATTTACAACCCTTTGAATAACTCAATCAACTCCTCAAGGAATATCACATACCCCTACACAGAGCCCAAGATGAGTTGATATGGAGAATCATGGATATCGGGGAATATGAGGTCAAGTCAAGTTACTTATTTAACTTTGAGCACATAGAACCCAATATCCTCTAGAGGAAGGTTTGGAATAAGAATCTTATACCCAAAATCAATATTTTTTGGGAAGTTGTTAAAATAAATATTCTAACTATGGATAGATTAAGGAAGAGGGGGATGATCATTACTAATAGATGCAGTATTTACAAATGTAAAGAAGAGTCAATTCAACAGATCTTCGTGGAATTCTCCTTCTTCTTTCAAGTCTTCACAATTGTCCTTAGTCTTTGCAGGATTTACATGGTTCTTCTTGGGGATTTGGACTTACTCCAAGACCAATGGAGTTTCAATTTCAAACATGATCTGACCAAAGAAATTTGGAAACTTTCCATCATGCACAATCTTTTGGGGATTTGTGTGGATTGAAAGAAATAATCATATTTTTAGGAACAAAGTTTCAAGCCTGAATAAGGTTATTGAAAAGTGAGACAAAATCTTAAAGAAAATGCCCAAATTCTTAAGATCAAATCATCCAAGTTTTTTTGGCTTGGGAAAAAATCATTCTAGGAGCATGAATATTATCCCTAACAACCCAGCTAAGGAGAAGGATGTCCACAGAGTTAAGTGGTCTAGACCCCCTGAAGGATGTTTCAAACTCAATTTTGATGGGTCTACTAAATATAAGGAGAGATATGTTAGGGGAAAGTCAGGTGCATGATCATTTTAGTAGATGTCTCGGTGATTTCGTAGGGACCCTCAAGTAACCAATCTAATAATTATGTAAAATCTAAGGCCATGCTTTGGGGCATAATTTTTTGCATGGATCTGAATATTAAATCCATCATCATAGAGGGTGATTCCTTATGTGTTATCAATGCAATCAAAGATAAAAATGTGGTTGGAAGCTTATTAACATCATCAAGGAATCCCGGGTGATTTTGGAATCATTCGACAAAGTGGATATCCAACACACCTATAGAGAAGGTAATAAACCTGCTGATGCACTTGCTAATCATGGAAATAACATGACTAATTGATGATGTGGCTAGGGACATGTATACCTTGGAAAAGCATTTTAAATTTGATAAATGATGATTTGACCTCGGAGGCAGTGTAATGATGGCTACTAAATTTCACACGCTCAGGAGTTCAAAAATATCCTCTTTTAAAAAATGATATGACTCATGTGTATTGATATTTATTCAAGTTTTTGGATATTAGTGAATCTGATCTATTTGATTTCAAAGGAGACATTATGCTTGGAAAACAATGGACAGCGATAGGTCGAACCGAGCCAACTTCCTTCATCTAAAAAATGACTCCACCATTTAGAAGTTATTGTGTAGAGGTGGCTTCACCAAGTATATCTGACGATTGAAAAGTAACAACCCTTTACTCTATATTGAATTTGGAAATTCTTGGGTTGAGGGGGATTCAATGTTAGGGGGTTGAAATAAGGGTTTCTGAAGAATCAATAGCTGAGATAACAGGGCTTACTATGGATGGTCTCAAAAATTTAAAGATAAAATGAGAAAAAAACATGAGATTTCCACTTTTTTTAGCTTGGTGAACATATTGTTTCTTATGACAATGGAATTGCTCGTACTTGTCTCCCTAATCACTGGGCCGAAGTTTGTCTTGTTGTGATGAAATATTTGACTTTGGAGAGGAAAATTTAGGAAGATATTCTCCTATCACCTTTCCATCCTAAACTACCTCTAGCAGAATCAGGCTATGAGTCTATATTTTTTCCTTTATAGGTCCCTATTATCTACCATGGCTAATTTTAAAAATAAGAAAATTGATGTCCCATTGCATCATGGTTTGATTCTACTTTTAGTGCAAAAGGGTAAACCCCTTATCCTATCACAACCGACGGTCATCAGTGACACCAAGTCTGATCATGAAACCCTAGCGTCAAACATTAAAAATATGAATAAAAATATAGGGAAAAACATCCCGGAAGGGATTTCTAATCTTCTAATTAATCTAAAAAGAGTTTTCTAAGATGTGGGTGAGGGCTCTAGTAGTAGAGTGATATTTTCGGACTGGGAAGTAAGGTTAATGAGATCGAGTCAACTGCAGACACCATTCTTATTGTCAACAAGAATTTTATCTAGGATATTAAAAAGTGCCACCATAAAATTGAAGTCCAGAACAAGAGAATTGGGGGCATGCATGTTGAAATTTTCATGTAGGAATAGAGGTTTTCTATCCTTTAGGATCAAATGAATAAAGTGGAAAAAAAAGAAACAAATGAAAATTTTCCTTAGAAGTTTTGATATTGAACACACCACCAATTCTAAGACTGATGGAAATGCTGACATAGAGATTGTGGACACCCATCCTGAGGAAAAGGAGGAGAAAAGGCAAAAATGTGTGATCATCAAAGTTGTTGGTATGAAGAACAATGGGCTGAGTGCTAGAACCCACAGTAAGGATTCTAGTGCTAAGGAGAACTAATAGTTGGACTTTTGTTTTCCTTTTGTTGTTCTTAGTTCATATGTTCTAATGCTTAGTTGTGTTATTCTTTGTCTATAATAAGGATAAAAAATGTAATGGGTAATATCTCGAGACTTGGTGTGGTCCGGCTTTGGTTTGAGGTGGCCTTTTGTCAATCTTTTTTTACTCTTCCTCCTTTGCTTCTTATTGATCATCAAGTAGTTATTATCAAGAACTTTTGACATATATATTTTCATACTCAAAATCATTTGTACACTCATTATGATGCTAATTTCCTTTAATTCAACAGATATATATATATATATATATATATATATATATATATATAATAGTTATTTAGACTTCAAATTTAAGATATCCAAAAATGAATTATGAAAAATACATGATACATTATATATGTAATCAATTAAATTAAAAATAAAGGAAAAGGACTACGAATACTTACCATTATGGAGAAAGTTTTAGCACATTAACCCTTAAGGTCAATAACATCGAGCCATGAGAGGGTTCTTGTGGATGGATCAAAAGAGGCAAAAAGAGGGATATGTTGAAGATATAAGAAAAACATAACTAAGACTTGAAAGACTTTGTAAACCTTGTCGTTATTCATCCTTATATATCCTAATAATTCAATGCTCCAAATTACACCTCCAAGTATGAGTTCTATTAAGCCATCAACATTTTAAACCTTTTACAGAAAATTTATAACTCTAGGAAGAGTAGACTATGTGATGTTTTTGAATAAATGAAAATAATTATGCACTTATATAGGGGTACATGGCATGGAGTCATGTTATTTCTTAGCTAACAATATCAGCCATAGTCGATGTAGGGACTAGAAAATTGAATTTTAAAGACATGCAATTAGAAGTATCCATTGTGGAAGATGATGTGGATTCTAGGGATATGTGGTTCGTAAGACCCGGGGTAAGTTTTTGACGTGGAATATTCCTTAATGGAAAACATACACCCCTCGCTTAGAAGAAGTCAACAAATTTTGAAAAATGAAGAAGTCGGCGAGGTTTTTATGCGTGCTAGATAAGCTGCTTAGAAGAAACACATATGAAATAATATGATAGAAATTTTTGATGTAGAAAGTGAAACCGACTCAATCATGATATAATATAATAATAATATTTATGGAGCATAGTAATATCTAGGGTGAATCAATGAGTTTTTCAAGAGAAACCAGAGCTAAAAACATGAGTAGTAGTCCCCCTTATTGTCACTTCAACTTCCACTTCCCTAGATGAAGTTGTAGCCACAATCCCTACACCTTGGACTCACACTTGTCAAACATGAAACACATGACACTCAATAGTTACTTTCCCTACCGTCCTTGTTTGGAGATATGGCGGAAGAAACATCACAGTTTATCTCCCAGGATGAAATATGTCAAGGAAATCCTATAAAAGTGTTGGATGTCCAATTGTAAATCGTGTCCGTGCTCTAATGGAGAAAGGTTTAAAACTCCGTTGATTCCAAGATTCACCTCAAGTAGATTCTACTTACTACTGGGAAGATTTTGGGAGTCTCATTTACTTGAATTATACCGAGAGAAGACCGTGCTTTTATTCCAACTATCTTTCAAGATTCATGTAGGAGATAAAGAAATGTCATTAGGTAGTAGTGAAGCATTTTTTAAGATATGTCTGTGGTAAAATTGATTATGGTCTCAAATTTCATAAGGAATCTTAGTTACTCTTACAAGGATATATTGACTCAGACTAATGTCGGATCTCATTGATGATAGGAAATAAACTATAGGATTTTTTTCATGTCAGATATGGACCTATCTTGTCAATTAGCAAGAAGAAAACTATTGTTTCTCTTTCATCCACCGAGGCATAATTTCATGGCACACAAGGAGATGTGTGTGAAGCAATTTGGTTATGTCACATTCTGTATGATATGGAAATTTGTGAACAAAATCCACCTATCACTCATTGTGAAAATAAAGGTGTGTTAAATCTTGTGAATAATCCAATTTTCCTTGAACAAACAAAGCAAAATGAGGTTGAATGTCATTACGTTTGAGAAAAATAATCTTGAGCAACCACATCTAGTTCTAGTACTACAAAAAAATTCTCGAGTAGCGAGATATACTCACCAAGTCTCTTGGCAAGGTGAAATTTGAAATTTTTTGAGGGCACATGTGTAAAACCAATGTAATAAGGGGGAATGTTATTGTAAATAACTATATTTCATTGTAAATATTGTAAAATTGTAGTAAGTCGATTATACAAACTTGCATGGTTTCTCTCCATGCAGGTATTAAGTTCATATCCAAAATCCACCTAACTTTCTACCACATGTATTCATTCATTCTATCACTTTGAATAAGATGTATCAAATCATCTATCTTTCTCTCTTTGTTGAGTTAAAATTGTGTAAAAGTTAGTTTTGATCCTTTATCCTCATTATAGTTGTGTTTTGATTTGGTATGGTTAGTTTAAATGTGTATGCATTCATCCTTGATATGTTTTGGGCCCAATCTTATGTCAAAAAAATGTGTTAAATGTGGTAAATAGTGTTTGTGGTGTTGGAATAACATTATTTCAACATCTAAGTAATCTATTTCATCATTTTCTAGCCTATACCAATGAATTCATTCCATTTTTGTGCTCTAATTAATCATTTTATCTTTCTACAATGGTATATAATATTAAAATCTAAATATTTTACTTAATTTATATTGTATTAGGATTTCCCATTATTATCTTGAATTAATATTGATAATATGTATATAGTTGTGTTATTGGGGATGCATTACACATCAATAATTTTATTTTGTATTTGACACGTGGTGTGGATAATCACTTTATTTTGAAACATTTAATTCACATGTTCATCCCATGTATTAGAATGGGGCATAAATATCACTCATTTTATCTCCAAAATTTATACTACAAGAAAAATTACATCCTCTTCTATTTTTGTCTCATATATGGTGTTTACTACATGTACTTAACATACAACACTTGTTCCCATCATTGAATATATCAAGTGATTTTTCTAACATGATTATCTTTATAATACATTACAATTATTAATATTTGATTTTTTTGTTAAAGTGTGAATGTATTCAACAACACATGCAAGACTCGCCACAACTTCAAATATTTTGATTTCACGGGGGTGTATACATTGTTTTTGATAAAATCTCTGTATGACTTTATTTATTATATCTATTTAGATATGAGTTATAGTTTTTTTGGGTACTTATAATTCATTGTTAGTATAATTGAAGTGCTTTTCACAAATATAAATACATATTCTTGGATATAAAATATTAATTGATAACTTGCCTAGATCTTACTCTAGTATTTTGTATGTATCTTTATAAAAATGAAAATATAACTTTAAGTAAAATTTAGAAGAACTACAATAACCTAAGAATATGATATCTATTAAATAAGCATATGCTTATAACAAATAGCCATAATCAAGTCATAATATAACTCCTTATGATGATAATAAAGTTTCATAAAGAATGTCATAATATAACTCCATATGGTAATAACAAAGATGCATACAAGTGATAATATAACCGCATATGGTAATAACAAAGAGCCATAAGGAAAATCATAATATAAATCCATATGAGAACTATAATAACCTCAAAAAGATGATATCTATCAAAGATCCATAAGGTAATAACAAAGAGCCATAAGACAATTCTCGTGATACGATAATAGTTAACTTTTACATGAAATGAAGAAAGTCTTACATTAGTAGGAGAAACTCACATGAAATAATATGATAGAAATATTTTAATACAGAAAGTGAAACACATTCAATCGTGATATAATATAATACTAAGATTTATGGAGAAAATTAGGAATAGTAATATGAATCAATGAGTTTTTCTAGGGAACCAGAGCCAACATCGGGAGCGCCTAATAGCATTTGTCACTTCAAATTCCACTTCCCTGGTTGAAATTGCAGCAACGGTCCTGCATCCTTTGACAGCTCAAATTATACTCAAACATGAAACACACGACACTCAACAATTACTTTCCCAACTAAACAATAAACAATAAACAATTAGTAGATGGTTAGTAAATTATACAAGGAAGGAGGTGGAGCCTCACTTTTCTGCTTTGATCGATCTCCTCTACTTGTTTTTCTTTGTTACATGCATCCATCCATCCAAACCAATATTAATTCAAAATTCATATGGAGTTGTATGCTAAACTAGTAATAAAAATGAATACAAAACTCACCTTGTATGACATCTTTGTCACACTCGTCAAGTTGGTATCTTTTTTTCTTCATTAACTCATTCTGCCGCATAGAGTGAGTCGGTGGTAGTAGTAGAACTATTACTCGGCTTGGATTTTATCTCGAGATCTTACCACCCTCTACTAATGTTTCCATATTACAACTCATACTAAATTTAACACCTCAAAATTATTATGCTAATCTGATATGACAATTCTTTACGCACGAGGAGAATTTATAGCACTGTTCACAAACACTTTATTCAACTGTAATATCCGAACCAAAAACAACGTAACATACAAGTGGAGTAAGAGATGAAATAAATAGAATGTCCCCACAAAAGCACTATGTAGAGATTGAAATGGATGTCCACTATGCCTTAGAAAATGAAATAGTATTGTACGTATATAGAGATTTTAAAAGCACACGATTAACCACGATGCACCTTAGAAAAAGCTTATTTTTATAGCATGCCCTCTTTCACTTCTTAGTACATACATAATATTGTTTGGCCTCACATTTGATCGATGGGTAGGTGTTGGCAAAATACGGTCATGTACCAATTCGGTAGTTGTCAAAGACCGAGGGGTTTTCATTCCACCAAATTGGCTCATACTAGAAACAAATATGAATTTCCTTTAATGTTTTTGATAGGCTTCTTAGAGACAACTTTCTTTGTAACTGATTTTTTTGGTAGTCATCCTTTATTTTATAAAAAATAAAAAACCATGTTGTTTCAAATAAATATCTTTATTGTTGCAATATCTTCTTTCTTTGTAACTGCAATTGGACACCTAATGACCTTCCACATTCTTCCTTCTCCCTTGTCTCTCCACTTTCAACTCTCCCCTCCCAATTTATATGCCTATCGGCCTCTCACAAGCACCTATGGATGCTTTTGCTAGTTTTACATGTGGTTACCTTTTTTTATTTATGTTGTCATTGTCTCGTTGATGTGGATTCCACTACTAACGTAATTACACTAAACAACTTGGTGGCATACCAATTATTAGGAATAACAAAAAAAAATAGTGTATGGATCCAAACATCACGAAGTAGCCTATTTTGGTCATGAATCCATCATAATGGAAGTTGTCTCGATTTATATAATTGGTCTATGTGAATATACAAGTTGGCCCTTACCCATTTTCTTTGTTTAGGATTAAATCGAATATATTGTGTATATCAAATCTAGATTAAAAGTTAGGAGCACCTAGCAATAATTGAAATGGACGCCCTTCTTGAAATTTTATTTATTATTGTTTTCCCATCAAACAAATAAATATATGCTACATATATTCTCGTATTTTTAAATTTTCATAAATATCATAATAAATCACTATTTTAGAGAAATTTGTATGCAAAATAAATAAAAATATCCTATAAAATTATGAAATAACAAGAAGTAATAATCCATGGATGAAAAGAATTAATCACATGACTCCATATGCATTAGCTAAGATTAAATGGATTATATTGAAGGGATTAAATGCAATGATTGTGGAATGCATTGTCTATAAATTTTTAGTAGTAACATAATCACTTTTTCGTCCACATTATGAATACAAAAAAAATAAGTGGTTGTAATGTGTTGTTTAGGATAACATGCCTTGCATTATATGTGTGGGTTGTTTATTGAATGGAGTGTACCCTGTTATGTGTAAAATAAATTTTAATATATTTTTAAATTTTTATGTACATTTGGACTTGTGAAAATCAAATTGAGTCTACACCTACATCTAGTCACATATATGTATACTTGTTTTTCAGAAGGCAAAATTTTCATGGAAAAATGTATGTAAATTTTTTTGTTCTAATGTGGAAAGTGAATTTAAAGTGTGTTTTTGTCATAGTTATACATCACATTTCAATGTTTAACAAGGAAGTGTTAGTTAAAATTTAAGTTTTGTTTTATTTCTTTTTTGTCTAGGATTATGTACCTCATATACATCTTGTGTATTGTTGTATGTTATGATATGTTCAATGAGCACTTAAATCTTGCAACTACTTTGTATGTTCTTAACAAAGAAAGGTAAATTTTATAACACTTTGTCCTTTGCAGAAATGGATCTGGTTAGTAGAACATGAGGAAAATTGTTGGTTTATTCAAAGGACAAATTGCACAAAGGGCATGTTTTCCCTTTCCACCTATTCTTCCTAGGCTATATAAAAGAAATTCTTGGCCATAATTTTTCATATTAATCCAAACTATAAAAAATTTTTTTGGAGGGAATATGAATTAACTATTATGTTTTGTTTTACAATGTTCTTGATATCCTTGTGTAGTTGTAATATTAAATGCTCTTAGGAATGGAATGCTCCTCAATCATCTAATTTTTTATGTGGAATATTTTGTTGCACATGGTTGAAACAGACATAGGGATCCCAATATCCTCCCCCTATGATTCAAAACTAGCGCTAGATGCAAGATTCAATCTATCACAATATTCAAATTTATTTGTAATAGCTCTCCACTATAAGATTCTTCTCGCACTCACTTTCGCCATCACCTATATTTATATTTATCATACTTATTCACCCTCAAAATGAATTAACAAAGGAAGAGAAAAGGGAATAGAAAGTATGGTTGTAAAGTATTTGGAAGAAATAAGGGTAACACAATAGGGTCTAGGAGAATTATTCAATGCTATGGTGGATCTCTTTGATTTCAAGTTATGACATTAACTCACTCTAAAACTCGACCATGTTAGAAAATTATTACATTGTTAATTATTTGTGTCGGTTATGCTTTGGTGTTATGTGGCACTTATGATTGCCTTCATGAAATCTTCAACCAGTTGATGGTTCCACTTTAACTGCCCCCTTCTACGTTGTATATATTTACATGATTAATGGATGTTTGATCAAAGCATTCGATCATTTCCACTCTTGATTTTGTTTTCAAACCATTTCCTATGTCACTTGTGGTTATCCATTACAAGTTGTGTTATCCACTAATTTTGAATATATATCAAAGTTTCATACATGTAAGTGTCCAATATTTACATTATGCAACTGTCAACAAATTTTATTCCTTTTATAGCCTTCCACATTTAGAGTACATAACTATTACAATATTTACAACAATAACATTTACCAAAAATATACTTTCAATCACTTTTTGGTGGATCTCCATAACTCATTCCAAAGATCCAAATTTGGCATAAGATAGGAGGATGATGGAAAAGGTAGTCATGTTGGGATTTATATCTTATAATTACATTTTATTTTTAAAAATCCATTTTTGTGCATGTATCCAAAAATGAAAATCTCTATAAGACAACAATTTTTTGAGGTATTTATTTTAAAATTTGTATTGTCTCGTCTTGAAAACCAATTTGTACATATTGTACAAGCATTGTATCAAATGATTATGTGTTTAGTTGAGGCATTTTTTCATATAATTGGCATGCATTATGTATGATTCCATGTTTTGCATATATGTCTATAGGGTATGTCAAAAGTATGACATTTGAAATAAAGATGATTTCTATTATTATTAGATCTCCATATCCTTTTTGAAGATCCCATTTTGGCACATGTTGTGATGTGGCAATAGTAAAGGTAAAATATTTGGGATAGACATTTATTTATTTATTTTTATTAGTAATCTCCATAAATTTCTCAACAAGATCGATTTATGCATATCTAAAAATCATTGCATTTAATGGGAGTATTTTTGATGAGGCATTTTCTCTAGTGGACTACATTTTATTGAGGTAGTTTGTCATTCAATTCACATGCCTAATGTCATTTTTGTTGGCAATTTTGTCTAGGTGTTGTCATTGATGTCAATTCCATTGATGGAAAATGGTTCCATGATGTCATATGATTCTCCATGAGGTGTTATCCATTTTCAAACATGAAGGTTGATTGGTAGTGTCATGTTTTATTGAAGTCCTATGGTGTTCTGGAGTATGGTCTCATAGGTATGGTCATGTTATGAGCTCTACAAAGTTGATTGAAGGTTTGCATGACATAAAGAATGGTCCATATGATGTAAAAAATGTTCCTAAGAGTATACATTGAGTCATCGTGGCCATTTCATGGGTTGTCATGATTAAGTCGGGATATTCTAGGCCTATTTCTTAACCTAGAGCTTGTGGTTTGCTATGGTGGCTTGATTTTTAGAGAAATACAATAATGGTAAAGTATGGTAGTAGAATGGAATGGTTTATATGATGTTTATGATTAGTTTTAAGTAAATTATTAGAGGTGTAGTGATGTTTCATGCTTCTTGGGAAGCAAGAAGGTGAAGACAAGATAGGAAAACAAAGGTAAGTCACTATGATTGGAGATTTTTAGGAATATTTTAGCATGGTGGTGAGTTTGGTTAGATATAATATTTTTTCATGATGCTTCATGAAAATTTTCAGGTCAAAATTCTAAGTGAATTGGAAGTTATGAATGTTTTTGTAAAACCGGATTTTGGAGAAACAAAAACCAACTCAAATTGGCAACTTGTTTTTCTTTACCTTCTCTCATATAAGTTTTCATGGGACCTATAAGTTTTGGCGGATGTTTTTCCATTGATATTTTATATTGTTTTTCAAAAAAATAAAGTGGTTTGATCATCATACTTTTATGAATGATCATTAAGAAGATAAGTTTCTTTGAAACCCTAAAAAAACCCTCCTAAAGCGACTTGAGAGATTCTAATTTTATGGTCTTCAAATGAACTTGGAAAGATAAATTGATGCACTAGGGTTGTATAGAATTCATCCAATATAATTTTGGTGGTGGTTTGGTGTTATAGCTATTTTGGGAAGATAGAGAAAAACCCTAGTTTTGTGGATTTTTGTAGTATTAGGACTGAAATGGAAGTTCCATGCTAAAAACAACTATTTTTAGAATCCTTTTGAGTTTATATAATTATAAATGAAAAGTTTCAGGTAGGTAAATTTTATAAAATGGAAGATATATGTGCTTAAAGTAACCCTACCGATTTTGGCCTTAAGGCTAGTCTTGTGTTTTGGAGCAAGTTTGATCATTTTGTATATTTTTGTGCTTGTTTTTGGTCATGGAAAAATATTGGAACATGGTATCATGTTTTTGCATATTTTTATGTGGTGAAGTTATTTTCAGTTGAATACCTAATGGTCTAGAAATCCCTAGTTTACTTTCTTAAGAAGGTGACCTGAAACATGAGTGTTGGGTAAGATTTATCTATATGGAATATGCTTCTTAGTGCTTGTAAATGTTGGTAAAAGTTTCCTTGATATGTTCCAAGTGGTGGTTGAGATTGGAATTTTTTTAAGGTTTTTTTCTTTTTTCTCTCAAGACTCATTCTTGAGCCCTATAAACCTAAATGAGTGGCTACAAAGATTGGCTTAGACAAAAGCGTTTCACTAGGAGTTGGAAGATAAAGTATTTTGTTCTATATAGTATAGTTAGAGAAATTTCCAATGGTATATGGTTTTTATATTTGTGATTTTATGATACGTGAACCGACTTTGTTTGAAGACTTGGTTTTGGGGTCTTGAAGCCAATTTTAAGTAGTTACAGAGTTTGAGCTGTTTGGAAGTCTCCCACTTGGAGTTGAATGAAAATGTGAGTTTTTATGGAAATTAGATTCAAATATTTTTCCAATGGTATATGACTTGATCCTTTATTATGATTTTATCTATATGAACTCATTCATCCTTCTAGACTTAATTTTTGGACATTAAAGACCTAGCGGGGATTGCTTGTTTCTTGTAGAACTTCATGGTGGATATGGATGTTTCTTTTCTTCTCAAGATTTGTTTCTAATATTAAGGACTTTTATATTACATGCATGGATATTCTTGAGCATTGATAATTTTTTTAAGACATTGGAACTGTTGGATCTTTCGTTAGTGCTTGAGAAGCTTGTTTGTAGCATGTTTTTACATCTTGTAGCATGTTGGTGGTGTCTTGACCCATAACTACCTACTTGGTTCATTAGATTTGTTTTATATGATATTATTATTATGTTTTCGATTTGGTATTAATGATCTACTTGGTCATGGCTGACCCAGAGGTGTTATAAGTTGGTGTTGAGTATATAAGTTAGTGTTTTTAGTCATTTATGTTTAGTTGTGTATGGGAAGAAAAGTGTGACCTAAAAAGGGTTGAAGAGGAATATAAAGAAGTTATAAAATGATAGTAGAATACATATGAAGACTTGAGAAATTTTTAGGATTATTGATGCAAGGGAAAGATACCTAATCAACCCATGAGAGGAAAATTTTGAGAGAGTTAGGATAAAACTTGTTTCGATGAGGATTTGGTGTGTTTAGAGATGAACTTGGATCACAATCAGTTGTGTGAGCAGCCTATTATATGTTATCACTCCTTTATCAAATCTCTTATGATGTGTAATATTCATAGGATTCCTTTTTTAATTCATATCAAAAGGTTTAGGGGTTGGTGCTCCTTGTGGGGCCAGTGTCTCACTAAACAAATATTGTAGAATGTGTACTATTCTTGCAAGTCCTTGATTTTTGTAATATAAGATAAGGTTTCAGTGGTTTTTCTCCCACTTGAGGGTTTCCCACTTAAATCTGGTATCTATTTGTTCTCTCTCTTATTGTATGCACTTGTGAATGTCTTATACACACATAATAAGGTCATATAGTTCATGGTTGATTAAATGAATGGTTTGAATGATGAATGTAACAACACATATGACAACTCCTAGGGCCATATTTCAACTAGTCCTAGTAGTACTAGTAGCCTAGGTACATGAGAAGTATCCAAACTTGGTCCAGAGAAAGAGAAGAAGGAATCTTTGATTATCTAAAATTATCTCCAGGAAATGGAAGAAGAGGAACACAAGTTTAGAGCACTTCATCTCCACTAAATAGAACCTTATAAAAACCCCTTCCAGGTACACCCTTTCACCAATCCACTAGGGTTATCAGGCTAATTATAATGGCACATCATAAACCTCCACAAGGTCCACTTTGAATCCCTTTGTTAACTTCACAAGCAAAGTAGCCCACTTTCCTTGAATGTTTAAAATCAAATCCTGATTGAAGCATTGAAAAATATCCCCTACTTCACAGGAGAAAATCATAAAACTCCTATTGAGCACATCTAATACATTCCAAATGTTTTTGCAATTAATGAGATAAATGAAATCGATGTCGCAGTAAATTTTTTGGATTCTTCTTTCAAGGGTAAATCCTTGAAGTGGTTTAGGAGCTTGGAAACAGTGTCTATTCAAAATTGGAATTAGTTGTGTTCAACTCTATGTAACTAGTTTGGAGAAAGGGAGGACAACCTATCTTTATTAGAGGAGTTGACAAAAATCAAGAGGGATCCCAATGAGAAAATGGCCAATTTTAACTTTTGATTCTAGCGGACATGGGATCAGATTCTGATCACCATGAGGATAGTAACAAAGGGTGTGATCCTCTACTTCTTTAGGGCCCTAAATTCTGACATAGCTATTATGATACAATCTATGGGAGGAACAACACTACCAGGAGCATATGATATAGCTATCAGAGTGAAGAAATTATTAATTCAAGTAGGAAAGTTGGCACCTAGGACAAATTTACCTCTATATTAAAAAAATAGAGACCCCTTACGCCATTCAAGAACTTGAAATAGATCCCATTCCAGCTCCTAGAAATGAGATAAATAGTTATGCCTCCACATCTTATAGTACTTTCAAGGAACTCTAGGAAGTCATGAGTCGAGTTACATAATTTGGGGAATGAATTAGTGACTATAAAAAGGAAGCAAACTCAGATTTTTAGACCATACTAGCCTCGGGATCAAGTGAATATGCCTCCATATCAGCCTACCAGACCTCCTACTTAGGCAACATAGCAAAATCGAGTCAAGGAAATCTCAAGATGTCAGGACATTACAATTTTATAATCCAAATGCATTTTCAACATCAGGACTTTTTCCAACTCGAACAACATTTCTCGGGATTATGAATGGTATTACCCCTCTACAATATACCTCACAATCAATCAACATGCTTCAATAGTGCATTATTCCCGGATTTGATGGTGCGGACCATCGGTGTGGCCCAGGACCCAAGTGAAGAGGAAAATTAGCAAGAATCTCAACAAGAGAATCCTCTAACTTAAACCATGCTAGTCAATTAGCGAGATAGAAGAATTTTTTTGAGGTTAATAAATCTCCTTTCAAGGGTGTAGCTTCTAATACACGGTCAAAGAAAAGGACCATAGAGGAGGAAATAATCTAGTGCATTTTTTTCTCATCCCACTCTCACATAACAAGGAGTTAACTAACCAAATGTAACTCCTAGTGCACAAAATCAACCTAAGACGGTTGTTGTAGTAGCCCCCAATGTGCAAAATTAGTCCCGTGTTCTAGTTCGGCTACTCATGGATTAGTCCAAATGCCAAAAAAGGACATGCCCATCAAGGGACAACAAAATGAAAACCTGTCTCCATTCAATATCATCAATCAAATAAAGAATACCCATGTTAGCATTTCCATGTGGGAATCACTAGTGATCCCGGGACAACGAGATTTATTACAAGCTCGATGGCCAACTAGTCTTCCTCAAAGGAGACACCTAGTAACTAGGATAAGGTACTCACAATTGCAAAGTGCAATAGGAGAGATGCCAACAGGTAAAAATTTGAAACCTCCACCATTTTATGTGTCCTTAATTGTTGGGGATATCTTGTACATAATTTCATGATCGATTCGGGAACAAGTAGCTCTGTAATGCAAAAGAAAATTGTAGATAAGTTGGGCCTGAGGTACAAACCGGTCTTCAGAGGAGTGGTATAATTGGATGGGACAATAGTGGGGATAGTGGGAGGCATCAAAGACTTGAGTCTAACACTGCATGCATGTACAAATGTTATAGTCTTACAGGATGTGTCATTTATTTATTTTCCACCTCTCTTCACCTTATGCTTGTCACGGGACTTCACGACCAAAATTAGTGGGTACTTATCAGTAAATTGTTACCACATGCTATTCAGAACAAGTTATGGATCTAAAGGCACAATTAGGTCAGAGCCAATCACAAACTTCCACATTAAGCCTCATGTGTTAAGCCCAATCAATGCTAATTATACCATATTTGATCAAGAAGAGTGCTTTGAGGCTGGGAGGCGAGACACTAAGGTTGGAAGCATTCTAGATTTAACGCTTGAAGACTGGGCTCATAAGAGGCATGTTTTTATCCTTATATAAAAATAGAAGAGGCTGAGTTGGGATTTTATTTCTTACATAAGGATAATTCACCTCTCCCTAGCATAAAAAAATTAGAAAAGAAAAATGATAATAAAGTATTACAACTATTCTTTAATGGTTTAAGGATTAGGAAAGGTGTTGGAGGAGTTATGGTGCTTGTGTCTCTATAAGGTATAAATTCTTTGCTTAGCTTTCTATTTTCAGTTTACTTGTTCAAATAACACAACTGAGTATGAATCTTTGATCTATGGATTTCATTGGGAAAGAAAGATGCGTATCACAAACTTGTAAGTGTTTGGGGATAGTGATTTGATCATGAACCAGGTTAGAGGATGCCGTGTAGCCAAAAATGATCTTCTCAAAGCCTAAAAGCCTTGATTATGGGATCAAATTGAATACTTGGAAGCATTCAACATCCAGGTCATACCGAGAAGAAATAATGAGGTTACGGACAATCTTGCAACAATTGGAGTAGCATTTGATGTTGTCAAGACTATAAAGAGAGATCAAGCTCAGCCCCATATCAAGATGGTTGTGAGGCTAGGTGTACTAGATAAAAACATGAGGAAGGTGTTTGATAATTATCAACAAATCATCAATTTCTTATAGGAGGAAGTTGAGTTCTCAGCTAAAAATTAGAAGAAGCTAAAGTAGCAATACAGGGATCAAGTGGTACAGCTATGGACAAACAAGTTGCCTAAGGGTTTAGTGATTCTAGAGTCTATATTCAACCCAAATGATCTATTACAAAAACAGAAGGCCAACATTCAGGTCAAAAGGGAGGACGCGAAGATTATTTCATTTTTAGAAGGTAAAGTGCTTCAAATTGGTAAGGTGAGTAATGAACAAGAGTAGTGTGATTTCATGCAAATTTGTCACGAAATCTTGGATATATTTACTTGGGGATACAAGGACTTGAGGGGATTTAATGGAAAGTTGGCACAACACATGAATGAGTTGGATCCAAGAGCTAAACACATCAGACAGAAGAAAAGGCTAGTCAATCATCATATAGGGCCTCTCATGAAAAAGGATTTGAACAAGCTCATTGAGGCGATCATCATTTTCCTAATCAAACATTCAAGTTAGGTACCAAATTTGGTGCGGGTCAAGAAAAATATTGGGGAAATCAGGTTTTCCATAGACTTTATGTATTTAAACAAGGCCTCCCTCAGAGACCACTACCCACTTCCTTCCATGGATCAAATATTACAAGTAGTGACTGGTTCAAAAATATTCTCTGTCTTAGACATATATTCAAGCTACAATCAAGTCATGATGAAAAAGGAAGATCAATTTAAGACAATCTTCACCAAAAAAAAGGGGCACTTATGCCTATGAAATATGTCATTTGGGTTGTCAAATGCCAAAGAAACATTTTAGAGGGCTACAAATATGACGTTCAAAGGGATTTTGCATAAAATAGTGCTTATATACCTTGATGACATCACTATGTTTTCCAAGAATGCAGAAAGCCAACTCTTGCATATTAGGAAAGTGTTCCAAAGGTGTAGGAGATTCGGGGTATCTTTGAATCCTAATAAGTGCTTATTCTTGACAAATGAAGGCAATCTCCTAGGCCACATCATGTCAAAATAATGATTGACGATTGATCTGGAAAGAGTAGAAACTATTCGAGCATTACTGTTGCCTAGTCATAAGAAGGCTCTCCAAAGTTTCTTAAGGAAAATCAATTTTGTTAGGATATTTGTTCATAAGTTTGCTAAGATGGTCAAGCCACTAACATTGATGATGAGGAAAAACATGGATTTCAAATGGATTGCTAAAGGAAAGGAAAGTTTAGAAGCTATAAAGAAGGCCATTGTAAAAGCTCCAACCCTCATAAATCCATATTTCTCAAAGGATTTCACTCTCTATTCTTTTGGTGGCACGGATGCAATATCTGCAATATTGGTACAACTAAATCAAGAAGGACTGGGGCAGCCTATTGTATTATTTAGCCATTTCCTTGAAGATTATGAGGTAAGGTACTCATTCATTAAGAAACATGTCCTTGTTGTAATTAGAAGTTTAAATAAATTTAGGCATCTAGTATCAAATAACATAATTCATCTGCTAGTTTCACATGCGGGTGTGAAATATTTCCTTTTGAACAAGGACCACAGTGAGAAAAGGGCCAATTAGATAACCAAGGTCATGGAATATGACATTGAGATCAAGGTGACCAAATTGGTTAGGGGCAAAGGGTTTTGTGAAAAACTAGTTTCAAGTTAGCATGCAGATGAAGAGGGGGTTGTTTTTATGTTACAAGATAATCAAGAACAAGAAATTGTTGATGTGCCCAACCCATGTTGGACTCAACATATGGTGCATTTTCTGTAGACATGTCTATTCCCTCCAAGAGTAAGTAAGGAAAAGAGAATATACTTCAGATTACAATCCATTTCGTACACTCTCATTGATGGCATCTTATTCAAAAGAGATGTGAATGGAGTTCTCCTAAGGTTTTGTCCCAACAAATCAAATTGAGAAAGTGTTGCAAGAGTTCCATGATGGAGAAGCTCGAGGCTATTTTTTTCCACGAGTAACAACTCTTGAGATCATGAAAATTGGTTACTATTGTCCCGCATTGTTCAGTGATTGTTATAACTAGATTAAAATGTGTAGAAAGTGTGCATTCTTCATAGGGAAATAAAAACTAGCAGTGCTTCCATTACATCCCATCTTAGTGGACCAGCCATTTATATAGTGGGGATTGGAATTCATTGGAGTCGTCAATCTTAACTCAAGATAAGCCCACAAGTGGATACTAATGGAAACAAATTATTTCACCAAATGGACTGAAGTAATGGCACTCAAAGAGGAAAATGAGTCTAGTATCTTGGATTTATATGAGGGGAGAGTAACAAGGTTTGGTGTACGTACTACTATCATATCATATAATGTTATAGCATTCCTAGGTGCCAAGATCACAAAGTGGGTGGTCAAAATGGGATATACTTGAGCACCTCATCAAATTACTACCCACAGGGTAATGGGAAGGCCGAGTTCACTAACAAAAATATTTTGAAGATCATAAGGAGGAATCTTAATGAAAATCAAAGGACTTGGCATACCAAGTTGAAGTTATCCTTGTGGGCTGATAGGATTACTCCCAAGAAGTCAACAGGGAAATTCCCTTACAAGTTAGTCTATGGAAGGGAGGAAAGACTTCTTATATCCCTTGACTTTTCAACATTGGAGCTCATGAAGTAGTTAGCGATATCTGAGTTTGAAACCATGGATGCTAGATATGTAGAGCTTATAGAGTTGGAGGAGATGAGGAACCAAGTCATGCACATCATAGAGAAGGATCAAGCATTGATCAAGAGGTGTTTTGATAAGAAATCAAAGGCAAGAAACTTCCAAGAGGGATACTTGGTCCTAAAATTGGGATGCAAAGAGGGAAAAACTAGGAAGGCACTCCAACTTTCATGCAATATGGAGTGAACCTTATATGATTTCAAACTATAAAGAAAACAATGATTTTGAGCTATCCAAGTTGGATGGATAAGAATTATAGATTCTGGTTAAAGGAATCTACCTAAAGCATTGTTACTAAAGTGAAATATCTTCCTTGTAAATATTAGTTTAGGATTTATATTCCCCCAAGTACTTATAGCACATTGCTTTGCTGGTAGTGTAGGGTTGCTTTGTAATAAGTTCTTATGCACTCTTTGTATATTCCATTTGGGATGTGTATGAATTTTTATTTGTATATAGTTATGTCTTGTTGTTATTGCACTGTCCATTTAAAAGCAAGCTTTGGTGATAAAACAATGACCCCAACAATGTTTTAGAGGTTAAAGGGATGGAATTCTTACGTCACAGTTTAGTTTCAACAATTTGTATGACTTCATGCCCAATGGATACTCCAAGGTCACTTGTCTTTCAGATATAGTAGGAAGATCACACATGGTCACCAATTGTTATCCATTTTTTGCACTCCTGCAAAATGGAATAACCTACAGGTCTAAACATCAACAGTTAATGGAGAACAATTTGCTAACATGGTAGTTCAAGGAAAGTTAGAGAGCCACAATGAAGGTCTAAGCTGAAAGGGAAAAATGGTGATAAAATGCCACTGGTAACAGGTACAGATGCTACCAAATAGTAGCATTTTATATACTACCATCGGTAGAAGGATCAATAGGACGCATAGGGAAAATGACACAGAGGCACCGGTAGCACTCAAAATGCTACCGGTCGGTAGCATGTATAGATGCTACCAGCCGGTAGCCAATTTGGTGGCACCATCGGTGGATGGTTAACGATCACTGGTAGTATTTTTTGTGCTACCGACCAACACCACAAAGGTGAAATCAAAGAAGCGATCAATTGACAACATGATTTCTGTAGCATTTTTATGAATGCTACTAGCCAGAAAAATATTTTAAGCTACCAACTCATAGTAGGGAAATGATGTTACCGACCATTTGCATTTATGCAACCGGCCGATACCATGGAATATTATGCAACAGGCTAAACACAGGAACAAACCAGGAATTAAAGGAAGTAGTACAAAGTGGTTCAACCACCTGTTTAATGAGGTATGATGCCTATGATTGTGTGTGTAACAAATGTACTAAATTATATAGATCTCATACCTCTTTAATGAAATATGCCAATTGATGAGAAAATTTCAAGGCCCTTCATCTATATATTGTAAAATTCACCTCATTTTAGGGATTCAATTTTTTTGCAAAGGAAATTTGTCAAAATTGTTCTAGAGCTATTGTGAGCCAAAGGCATCGAATTTGGGCTTATTGTAAATTATTTTGCCTTGTCCCTATATTGTAATGGATTGTGCATGTTTCGAGAAATAAAATTGGTTTTTTATGGATTTTCTCGCCTTAACTTGAGTTATATTGGATATTTTTCCTTCCATTGTGTTTATAGGTATATTGTGCATGTTTATATCTCTTTATAGGACCTTTAATTTGTTGTTTTTTATGAATCTAGGGAGTTAAATATTTTTTTAGACCATGGAACTCCTATCTACCCTCTCTCACCTTGTTTACTTCCTATTTTTCACTCACTCAAAATGTCTCACACCATTTCTTGGTGCATCACCTTCACTTAGAGTATATTTACTTTTATGCATTCTTCTATTCATGTTTCCTTGGAAATCATTAGGATAGTATTAGATTAGTTTTCCATTATCTGCACTTTGGAGAAGTTGGCACTAGGTTAGGAGAAAAATATGGATTTCTCTAGAGGATTATCCTACTTGCAAGGTCCCACATTGTAGGATAATCCTAAGTTAACGTGTTACACTGATTGCCTCTCACACAAATCTCTA
Organism: Taxus wallichiana var. yunnanensis; assembly: GCA_018340775.1. NCBI lineage: Eukaryota > Viridiplantae > Streptophyta > Pinopsida > Cupressales > Taxaceae > Taxus > Taxus wallichiana. Next base: position 77,827,787 of record CM031243.1, read on the forward strand.
GAAATCAGGGGTGCTATAATTTTGTATTAACAATTGTACCATATCAAGGTCCTAGGTTCAATGGAACAAACTATTCCCTATGTATATTCATAATGAAGTTCTATCTAAGTTTTCTTGGATATGAGATAAATAATGGATATTTTGACTTATCAGATCTTATGGAAGAAATTTCCAATGATATTATTTTTGGTACCTTGGAGGAATGTGTAAGTTACATGGTTGTAGAATGTGACTCAGCTAGGGATCTATGGGAGAATTTGAAGTACCTTTATGAATATATCGTTCCTTCTAGTGAGAGTGGAAGTAATGTTACAAACAACTCGAAAGGAAATGAACAAGATGAGGCAACTAACTCAGACATAGAAGAGAAGAAATTTATCCTCAAAGATGGATTTGAGAAATTCCTAGAAGAGTTAAGGCTTCAAAGGAACAAGAATAATGATCTGATGTCATTAAACATGGACTACAAAGAATAGGTCTACCTTCTTGAAGATAAATTAAGACATGATGGCAGGAAATTTGAAGAAACCAACAAATAACTTAGAGATCATGTTGAACAAATCACAACCACCCTAGACGCTAAAGAGAAAGAATGTGTTAATCTACAAAAAGATTTGGAGCATGCTACATCAAGCCAAAGAACTACTGGAGCCAAGAAAAATTAGAGGAATTAAAGGAACATCATAAGACATCCTAATGTAATGAAGTTCATAGGTAAGTTCAATGGTGTTTATTTTTCTTGAAATATCTTTGGACATAGAGATAGATACTGTAGAAGATCAGTCAAAGATGCATTTTCATGGAGAGATAGTAGGAATGGTTACTTGCATCATTCAAGAGAGATTACATGTTTTAATTTCCATGAGAATGGTTGTATTAGTAGAAATCTCCATTAAGGACCTCCAAAGCAAAGAGAAGGATCTCCTAAAGGTAAGACATATGTCACTTGTTTCAAGTGTAATGTCATTGGCCATATTGTAAGGTATTGTTCAAAGAAGTTGAATATGTATGAAAGTAAGGAATATCCCATATAATTAGTTGAAGAGAAATCAGATTCAGTCAAGATAGAGAAGGAGAAAAATATGAAAATAGCTCATGAAAGTATGTTTTCTATGGTTGAAGAAAAATTAGAAGAGAATCATATGTGTACCTATCATGTTTTTCAGTTAAGAGAGTTAGTCAAGAAGGTTTCAAGGATAGATAAAAAAATAAAGAAATAAAGGAGGAGAAGACATTCAAAGTGGATCTCAAGCCAAGTGAGGCTTTGAAGAGAAAGAGAGTTTTAAAAATTGATGGCAATATGGATAGAAGGAAGGAGGAGGTTTTGGAATATTCTGAATTTTTGGTATTCTAGTGCTTGGAAGATATATTGGGAGATCCATTATAATTCATGGAGTCTTTCCTCATTCTATTAGAAGCAATGAAGGTGATTTTATTTGTTGAAGGTTTGTTGTTTCCTTGGAAAGGTATTCTTTCTCTTGTTTTATTAATGACGTTGATAAAATTTATGTTGAGATTTTATAATGTATGATTGAGTGTTATTCATTCAAGGTGTAGTCTATGTTCATGTAGTCATTAAATGATAAAGATGTCATGTTTTAATTCAAATATGATCTAAGGTGTTTTGAGGTTAGAAACCAAAGAAAGCGTGAGTGTGTGCATTTTCTTGCATTTTCTCGTGTCTATACCATTTCATTTTTGCAAATACAGTACAAAATTTGAGTCTTTGGTCCAAGAATGTGATTTGGTGGTAATACTAAGTCAATATGGCTCAAAGTAAGGAAAATATATCTCTATCAATATGAAAATTTTGTGATCTCCATAAAAGGTAAGTTTGTATTGTATTAGAACTTTGTGTTTATATTTTGTGCCATGAGTTGATGTTTTTAGGTTAAAGGAAGGCATTAGATTCATTTGATTTTATTGAATGATTATGTCATAATGGTCTAATAAAAGAGTATTCTTTTTCCAAGGAATAAACTAAGGAAGAGTTAGTTGGTCCATGTCTAATGTTTGAAAGGTTTATGTTTATGTCATAAGTATGATTGATTCTTGCTCTAAAATTCTGGTGGGCATCTGCTTATGAAGGTATCTAAGTATGATAAAGTAATGCAAGAATTTTCAAATACTTTTATCAGTTTCTCAAGGTGCGAAGGAAAGTGGAAGTGATCTATTCCAAGATATTAGTAGTTAAAGAAGTGGATTGGTTACTCTGAGTTTTCTTTAAGAAGTTCTTGAAATTTGTTTTGTTCCATCAGGTACCATTTAGAAAGGACTAATATTCAGTAGTACTACCTTGAGTTGGTCTTTATTATCATGAATATACCTCTCTTTTTCGTGTGAAGGATGTTGATCCATCATGAGTTATTTTGTGTACTAAGTGTCTTACATTTTTAAGTTTCATCTATAAGTTTCTGTGACCAAAATTAAGGTTGAAAGTGTCATGAGTCTGAGTTGAATCCATGTATAGAGGTCTATGTCAAATATTTGTGTCTCATTCCTAATAAAGAAGGTTGATACAGTAAGTATAAAACCTCTACCATGGATCTAGGAGTGATAAGTAAGTATCCTACTATGTTGTGATAGTCATGAGTTCAAGTACGTTGAAATATTGTCAAAACTAAGAAAAGTTTGTTTGAGTATGGTCTTGGTTGATGAAGTACTCAAAAATATCATGAAATCCAAAACTTTTTGAAGGTAATAAATAAGTTTGAAATTTTTTAAAAAAATTTCCACGCTCCGTTAATTCGGACGCTAAGTGGCAAGCACTTGATTGAGCGAGTAATTCTCTCTCCTCCGCTTCTGCGGGTTTCCTTTGAAAGTTTGGACGTTCTATAACTTTGGGAAATTTTCCATTTTTTCCCCGCGCCCCTACCACTTGGGACACGTGGCATGATCCGGTTGGAGGATAGGGCGCGGGGTCATTCTTGTCTTTTAATTTTCGGCCCAAGACTTTTACAAATTTTCCTAAGTCTTCCCGGCTCCGAACTCCCCGCCTTAAGACACATGTCCTATGTCCATTGGCTCGGGCCGACCTTTCAAACCTTGCCCTTTGAAATTTTTTTGGCCAAAAACACTTAGCCAATTTCCATTGCGCTTCACCTTGTGACACGTGGTGTTTCTTGATTTGTCCGCGGGCCTCCGGCTTTCTGCGTCCCACGCATCCCTTTGGCCCCGATGTCCCAAAGCTATGCTGGGACAAATTTCTCTCGAACCGCCCGATTCGGGCTTCTTTGTCCTCTTTGTGGTGAAGACACGTGGTGTGATTTTATTGGCTCTCGACTTTCTCGGCTTTTCACGTCCCGCGCGTACTTTCGGCCCGGATGTCCCAAATGAAAGTTCTCTATTTCGGACGAACCGGCCAGTTCGCGTCCTCCGTGCACTTTTGTCCCAATTGTCCCGGACTGTCTGAAGCGAGACTTAGGCAATTTTTTCCTCCTTCGACCGAATCGGCTTTTCACGCCCCGCGCATCCCGATGTCCCAATTGTCCCAAGTGTCATGCAGATCGCTAGAGGCTTTTTGGCCGATTCGCGCCCCGAAGTCCCAACTGTCCCAGACTGCCTGGACTAGGACTTAGCCAATTTTCTTCATTTTTTCGGCCCTAAGCCTGCAAACCCGAAATGCCTTTAACATAGTCCTGCAACCTTATTTTCTGCATTTCTTCCATTTTCTCAACTTGTTGGGATTTCTTCTTGGATGGGAGAGTTAGAAAGAAGCCGAGGGGACCCCGAAACATGATTTTTTTCCTTGAATCACTATACTTGCTCTAGATTGAATAATCGATGGATGTTATCAAAATTACCCTGGGGGGTAAATTTTGGATAACAATTTTGGTGACTCAGTGGGGTTATCGCCTACTAGATGAATGATCAGTAGCCTGGAGCAATCCATTGGGCATGGAGTCATGAGTAGTAACATGCTGGTGATCGAACTTTGAAAACCTCCCCTCGAGCCACTTAGAAACCCACCTTTGAAATGGAGTCGTTCCCACCAAAATGCCACTGAAATGGACTGTGCAAGAGCAAAACCAGCACCACAAAAACTATGTATAGAACTGAAAATCATACATGCTCCAAATGGAACATGCAGAGTGTGCACAATCACTTCTTCTACGAAAGCAAGCCTACCTACTCTATTCTAAGCTGGAAGCAAAAGTAGGCTAAACAAACCCTACAATTGGTTGTGAGAAATAGCTTCCCTTTCTCAAAAGTGGCAGCCATGCAATTAATTTGGAGCTGATCATGGCTATTAGGATGAATGTAAAATCAACAAGAAGCTGGTCTTCCACCCAAATCATCAAGGTATCAGCTGAAAACAAATCCAATACCTCTTTTAGTTGCTCTGCATTTGGATTGAAGAGGTAGGAAAGCTGATCCTTGGTACTTTGTAGCTCACCCTCATGCTCAGAAGCAAGCATGACTGGTTGTGACTTCTCCTTTGGCTCCAATGAAGCCAAATACCTGATTGGGCAAGGTCTGATCCATTTGATATGCCCATAGCTTTGATTTTCAACTCCAAAATGGAGTCTTCTTGTAGACCTTCTTGAATGGATGGTGTGGAAGAAATGGTGAAATTCCTCTGTCCTTTCTCTTCCTCCAATGAAGAACATGAAAGATTAAAATCTTCCAATCTTGGTTCTAAAGAGTTCTTTATAAGATGCAAGCTACTACTGTTGAATGTTCTCCTTCATGACAGCGAGACTCAAGTGTTTGGAATGTGGATGATGAAAGAGAGAATGGTGGAAACTCAAGCTGGCTCATCTCCATCAAAACAGTCCTCCAAATCTGACAGATAAACTGCCTCATGGCTGTCCTGCTGCAAATGCTCAACTTCCTCCATGGTGTCCTCTTGATCTGTAACTTGACCACCATGGTTTCTTTCACCCTCCAATATTGATTTTGAGAGATCAAACTCCTCTTCAGCACTAGAACTCGGGAGAGGTGAAGTAGAAAGAAGAACTGAAGGTTCTCCTTTAGCCTACGTTGTGCTCAAAGCCTTTGGATCTGCACTTTTCTCCTCCACAACTAGAATGTGCTCCTCTTCTTTTGGATTTGGAGCAGCTTCTCCTTTCTCTACTACTTGAAGACAATCTTGCTCTTGATATAGCTCTTCCTCTAGCATGAAGTTTTTCAAGTCAAACTCTTCAATCTGCTTTGCTCTAGAGGACAAGTTGGGACTGCAAGATCTTCTTCTGAGATTTCTTCCTTTATGGCTAATTGTGCAACTTGAATTGAATCAACATTCCCTTCAAATAGAGTGCCAACATGGACACTACTTTCTGAGCAAAGCTGATCGCTGATCTGCTTCTTCTTTTTATTCTTCTTTGCTGCCACAAAATCAGTCTTAACCACCATTTGTTCAACCTTAGCCTCTTTCGTAGGTTTAACCATCAAGGGATCTTTGTCATCCCAAATTTGGCAGCCCAAACCCTCAAGTTATCTGTCATTTCTTTTGTTGGGCTCCTCTTCTTGCTGTCCTTCATGGCCGATTTTGCAATTTCTTCTTCCCCATATGGAATTGGGAATGCAAGAGGAGGGGTGGGTTGAAACTTGATTGATTTGGTATTTTTGTGGTGGTAGAGGAGGTGAAATCTCTTGTTTCTTTGGAGTGGGAGGTATTTCATTTATCTCTTATGGAGGGGATGATTGTTTGGAAGGAAAAAGGAAAGAAGAATTGAGGTGTGGTGGAAGGCGAGAGGTGGAGACATGGGATCAACATTTGGGGCAGAAGATGGGGAGTTTAGAATTTGTAATTCCAAATGAGATGATCTTTGCTTGAGTAATGGGAAGAGAAAAGCCGGATGATGGTGTAGAACTTACCCATTGACAAGGTTGTTCAACACCAAGTGTATAGGCCTCTATTTCTGCTTTGTCCATTGTGCAAGTTGGGGCAACATCTTCATCATGAAGTCCAGCTTCTCCCTGAGGGCTGAAATGTCTTGGAAAAGGGCCTCCCCATGGAAAAGGAGTCCCTGACCAATTCTCAAAGCTCTCATTTGAGTTGTTACTCTTGATTGCACCATCTTTACCTCCATCTTTTGGATTTTATCCAACGAGACCAACATCTTACATCGATTGTCTTCATTATATGCATACTCTTGCTCTTGGAAAGCTCCATAGCCAAACTAATTTTGGCATTGCTGCTCATATGGGTATGCATGCTAATTTTGAATTTGTTCAAAATGCTGATTTGGAGGATTTAAAAAAATGTTGGAGGTGGGAAACATTGCTGTTGTTGTAAATGTGAGTTCCATGATGGAAATGAAGTCATGATTGCACAACTTCATGAAATGGAAAAGAATGAAAGGGATGGAAAGAAGGGTGGATGGGAATGGATGAAAAATAGGTGCAACTTGAGAAATGGGTTGATGATTAGATGGAGTCGAGATGTGTTTTGCAAGTGCCTCCAAAGGCTAAAATCTTCATAGGAACACACCAACTGTAAAAGATGAAGTGGAAGACCTCTAAGGTCCCCCGGCATGCCAAAGCTGTTGATGCAAAATCACAACACCCCGGATGCTTGATCGATTTCTAGGTTGATCACTCTAGCATCCAATGTGATTGCACAACATGGAATCCTTTCTCCAAGTGTGGGACTTGCAAAGATGAGAAAGGAATCTCCAAAGAAGGCTGGTTCCTGCTCCTAAACTACCCGCCATAAGCTATTCGAGTGTGCAGCAAACTAATCTAATCCTAATCTAACCATGCCAAGGAGACAGAGAGAGAGAGAAAAGAAAAAGAACAAAATTCTACACTAAAAAGATGATACACCGAGAGAAGGAGAATGTTGAACATCTATCAAAACTACCATGGAGCAGAGAGAGGTGAGAAATGGGAAGGATGGACAGATGCATCATAAACCCAAGGATAGATTTCACAGAGAAAATTTCCCAAAACTCCATGAACACAGCTCCAGGACCTATAATGAACATTAGAACATGCACAAATACCTCAATGAAGAGAGGCAAGAGAGAAAAAGCAAAAGAACGAGCAAGGATGGACGGATGCATCACAAAACACGTTTTTGTTGCTCAGGAAGTTTGCAGAACATAATTTCAATAGTAAAAGGAAAAAACATCATTATAGAGCAAGGGAGGAGGTTCGAACTCCATTTTCAACCCTAGAGAAGAAAAGAAGGGAGGGCAGAGCAGAAAAGATGAACCACACGTAAAATGAGCCAAATCTGGCTTTTACATTGCATGGGTCGAGCCCATGAGAGAGAAAATGTACAAAAACGTGGGAGCCCATTCCTAATTGACTGCAAATGCATTAAATCAGCATGGGGACCTTACAAACCCATACCCTATCATTTTTGACCAAATTGGAGGAGAATGCGACCCATTCTGCATTAAATTTGGTTGTTGAAATGTCATTTCTGGCCATGGACACGTACCAGAGCCGTTTTTGAATTTTCTCTCTCCAAACTGAACCAAAATTAGAAATTGACCATGGAATTCTATAGAGAATTTCATAGGCTTTCCAATGATATAAAGAACATGAAAATCCAAGTTCTAGATCAAAAGATATGATTGTTTGAAGATTTAGGGCAAAAACGGCCCAAAACGGATCGGCGGGAAAAAATATTCAAATTTTACCTCTTTTTGTCTTTGGAAAAAATTTTGAAAAATTTCTACGCTCTGCTGGTCGGACGCCACATGGAAAGCACTTGATTGGGACGAGCAATTCTCTCTCCTCCACTTCCTGTGGGTTTCCTTTTGAAATTTTGGACGTTCTATAACTTTGGGAAATTTTCCATTTTTCTCCACGCCCCGCCACTTGCGACACGTGGCATGATCTCGGTTGCGGGACAGGGCGCGGGGTCATCCTTGTCTTTTAATTTTTCAGCCCAAGACTTTTTCAAATTTTCCTAAGTCTTCCCTCGGCTCGAACTCCCCCGCCTTAGGACACGTGTCCTGTGTCCATCGGCTCGGGCCAACCCTTCAAACCTTGCCCTTTGAAATTTTTTTGGACAAAAACACTTAGCCAATTTCCATTGCGCTTCACCTTGTGACACGTGGCATTTCTGATTCATCCATGGGCCTCCTGGTTTGCGTCCCACGCATCCCTTTAACCCGGATGTCCCAAACTATCTCGGGACAAATTTTCGAACCGCCCATTCGGGCTTCTTTGTCCCTCTTTGTGGTGAAGACACGTGGCATGATTTAATTGGCTCTCGGCTTTCTCGGCTTTTCACGTCCCGTGTACTTTCGCCCGGATGTCCCAAACGAAAGTTCTCTGTTTCGGCCGAACCGGCGATTCGCGTCCTCCGCGCACTTTTGTCCCAACTGTCCCATTTATGCAAGCGAGACTCGGAAATTTTTCCTCCTTGGGCCGAATAGGCTTTTCACGCCCGCACGTCCGATGTCCCAACTATCCCAAGTGCTTTGCGTAGAGACCACTGGAGGCTTTTCGGCCGATTCATGCCCCAACGCCCCAATTGTCCCTGCATCGCTCGGACTAGGACTTAGCCAATTTTCTTCATTTTTTCGGCCCCAAGCCTGCAAACCCAAAATGCCTTTAACACAGTCCTGGAACCTTATTTTCTACATTTCTTCCATTTTCTCAACTTGTTGGGATTTCTTCTTGGAAGGGAGAGTTAGAAAGAAGCGAGGGGACCCCAAAACAAGATTTTTGCCTTGAATCACTATACTTTCTGATTGAATAATCTAATGCATGTTATCAAAATTACAGGGGTGAATTTTGGATAACAGATTACCTTTCTTGGAATTAAAGGGGAGTCTTCCAAAGGAAAATAAAACATGGAATTTGATTGGATTCTATCTCTTGAAAAAACTACTCTTCGTGTATAAGGTGGAGAAAGATGTTGACTCTCTTGGTGAGGTAGGGACTGATTTGGGGGATAATGTGAAGAGAATTTTGTCAAGGCTTCTAAAAGAATCAGTAATTTTAAAAATAATTTTAAAGAGGAACTTACTAGATTAAATAATATGGTTAGGGATATGTAGGGGAGAATGGAAAAGCTGGAATAGGGGTGTAAGATCCGTAGGTTAAAGTTATGTCTTGGTAATTTTGATGAGGAGGGGATGAAGGATGGTACTCTTACCCTGGCCGATAATGATGCCAATCAAGAAGGTTAAGATGTTCACCACAATGGCATGCCCAAGCATTTGAAGGATAAATATTCTAAGGATTTATGAGCTTTTGGAGGACTATTGGTGGACTTTCTATTTTTTTGAGGTCTTCTCTCTTTGTTTTTGTCAGCTTGGGCCTGTTTGTTCTCTTCCTAGTGGATAGCTATTTTTGTATCTTGTATTAGGCCATGGTTTGGGTTAAGCTTTCTTAACGTATTTTCAGGCCTTATTTATATTTTTTTCCTCTTCTTATTGTTCAAGATGAATTTTTTGTAAGACCCCTTGAATCCATAATCCATGTTCTTACCTTATCTAATAAAAATGGTTTTCAATTGTTAGAGGAATATCTTATGCCCTGTAAGCTTGATATAGACATAGAAGAAGGAATATGATAGGTTTGAAGACAAAAATATGAGGTATTAGCTCAATGGGATATTTTTTAATGAATCTATCAGGTCCATCAATCTTTTTGTTGTTGAAGAAGACAAAAAAAAGAAAGTACAGTCATAGCGGGAGTCCTAAGAAGCAAGTAATTTTGTCTTGTGCATTATTTCCATTGTTTCTTGTCTTGTGTTGTCATTTTTTTAAATGTTAAATCATCATTTTATCCTTTTTCATATATGGAAAAGGGGAAGCATAGGCTCAAAAACATGGAAAATAGTCATGTAGGTGTTTGGTCTTGTTGGTTTTATCAATTTTTCTAAAAGTGGTTGCCATCAATGACAAAGGGGGATATTGTTGGCCCTTGTGTCTAAGTATTTTCATTTATGTAAATTCCATTAATAGAAAAGCGTGTCATGATTTCATATGATTCTCCATGAGGTGCTATCATTTTCGGGCATTATGGTCGATTGGTAGTGTCATGTTTTGGTGAATTCCTATGGTGTTCGGGAGTATGGTCTAGTAGATATATTAATGGTATGAGAAATAAAAAATTTATTGAAGCTTTTCATGAGGTGAATAATTGTCCATATTATGTGTAAAGTGTGTCTAAGAGTGCATTGATTCACCATGGTTAGTTCATGGGTTTTCATGGTTGAATCGGGATATTTTAGGCCTATTCCTAGACTTAGAGCTTGTGGTTCGGTATTGTGGCTTGATTTTTGGAGAAAATAAGTCATGGTAAAACATGCTAGGATAATCGTGAACGTTTATATGACATGTGTGATGTATTTTAGGTCATTTAACAGAGGTTTAGTAATGTTTCATAGTCCTTAGGAAACAAGACGGTGAAGAAAAGATAGGAAATCACGAGAAAGTTGTGGTAGGAGATTTTCATAAGTATGGACCATGCATATGTGTTTTGGTGGTTTATACTTACAAAATGTGGTGTTTATACTTACAAAAATAAATGTTTTATACTTTTAAAAATAAATGTTAAAGTATAAGATTTCTTTAAATTTATTAATTTTTTTACTTTAAATTTAAATATAAGAAATTAGGGTCACTCTGCACCTTATGGAAGTGGTCTCGTAGCTCAATAGTTATAATCTAGAAGATAGTTTTTCAAAATCTAATATGGTCAGTACTTACTCATTTTTAGGATTTCAAGCAAATGACCTAAAACTTTCAGGGCATATATATTGTAGTCGGTCTTTGTTTTGGGAAAGCATATAGTCATTTTTAGGTTTTTGACCTTCTAAAATGGATTTTGGCCCTACCACTACTTGAATTGGTACTAATTTTTAAATTTGGTCCATAATTCACTTTAGTGACCATGAATTAACTCTATGATGTTTGTCTACTTCTTACTAAAAAGAGATCCTCACTTTGTAGATAGAGGATTGTTCCTGAATGGGATTCTGTCCTATGGCCAAAATGAGGTGATTGTAATGTGCCTCCTCCTTAAGGTGTGATAACACTACTAGGTGTTGAATGAGTTGTTATGAATAGTACCAAGTGAATTGCATCAAGTGAACTCAGATGATTGCTCATTCTTAGAAACATGGTGCTCCATATAAAGATCATCCCCTCACCTTTCCTAGCTCTAAAAGCATCCTTTCATGGAATCAAATTCATGATTCTCATACATGATTTTGCTCATATGTCTCTTATGGAGACAAACGATGCCTTAATACTTCACAAATAATGGTCCTTGATAACTCGGTGACATGACTAGCTCATTTTAGCTTGTTCTGAAGGGTGTTCAATTAACTACAAAATGGCCAAAAATGCCTTTTTAGGCCTTCAAAGGAAGTAGTCTCTCATAAAAACTAAATGAGTCGATCGATCACCTTAAACACTATTCCCTACACATTGAAACACACGTTGAATGATCTTTTTAGGACTTTCCTTTGGGTGAGGGTTTATGATTTAGGGTTTAGGGTTTAGGGTTTAGGGTTTAGGGTTTAGGGTTTAGGGCTAAGGGTTTAGGACTCAAGGTTTAGAGTTTAGGGTTTAAGGTTTAGTGTTTAAGGCTCATAGTTTCAGATATTTTAGGGTTTAGGGTTTAGGGTTTAGGGTTTAGGGTTAGGGGTTTAGGGTTTAGGGTTTAGGGTTTAGGGTTTAGGGTTTAGGGTTTTTGGTTTAGGGTTAGGGGGTTTAGGGTTTAGGGTTTAGGGTTTAGGGTTCAAGGTTGAGGTTTAGGGTTTAGGGGTTGAGGTTGAGGTTTAGGGTTTAGGGTTTCGGGTTGAGGTTTAGGGTTTAGGGTTTAGGGTTTAGGGTTTAGGGTTTAGGGTTTAGGTTGAGGGTTTAGGGTTTAGGGTTAGGGTTTAGGGTTTAGGGTTTAGGTTTTTTAGGGTTTGAGGGGTTTAGGGTTTTAGGGTTTTTAGGGCTTAGGGTTTAGGGGGTTTTTAGGGTTTAGGGTTTAGGGGTTTAGGGTTTTTAGGGTTTAGGTTTAGGTTTAGGGTTTAGGGTTTAGGGTTTAGGGTTTAGGGTTTAGGTTTTTAGGTTTAGGGTTTAGGGTTTAGGGTTTATGGTATAGGGTTTAGGGTTTAGGGTTTCGGGTTTAAGGTTTAGGTTTAGGTTTAGGGGGTTTAGGTTTAGGGTTTAGGGTTTAGGGTTTAGGGTTTAGGAGGTTTAGGGTTTAGGTTTAGGGTTGAGGATTTAGGGTTTAGGGTTTTAGGGTTTAGGGTTTAGGGTTTAATGTTTAAGGTTTAGGGTTAAAGGTTTAGGGGAAGGGGGTTTAGGGTTTAGGGTTTAGGGTTTAGGTTTAGGGTTAGGGTTTAGGGTTGAGGTTGAGGTTTAGGGTTTAGGGTTTAGGGTTTAGTTTTTAGGGTTTAGGTTAGGGTTTAGGGTTTAGGGTTTAGGGTTTAGGGTTTTGGCTTAGGTTTATGGGTTTAGGGTTTAGGGTTTAGGGTTTAGGGGGTTTAGGGTTTAGGGTTTAGGTTTAGGGTTTAGGGTTTAGGGTTTAGGGTTTAGGTTTTTAGGGTTTAGGGTTTAGGGTTTAGGGTTTAGGGTTTAGGGTTTTTAGGGTTTAGGGTTTAGGGTTTAGGGTTTAGGTTTAGGGTTTAGGGTTTAGGGTTTAGGTTTAGGGTTTAGGGTTTAGGTAGGGTTTAGGGTTTTTAGGGTTTAGGGTTTAGGGTTTAGGGTTTAGGGTTTAGGGTTTAGGGTTTAGGGTTTAGGGTTTAGGGTTTAGGGTTTAGGGTTTAGGGTTTAGGGTTTAGGGTTTAGGGTTTAGGGTTTAGGGTTTAGGGTTTAGGGTTTAGGGTTTAGGGTTTAGGGTTTAGGGTTTAGGGTTTAGGGTTTAGGGTTTAGGGTTTAGGGTTTAGGGTTTAGGGTTTAGGGTTTAGGGTTTAGGGTTTCGGGGTTTAGGGTTTATGATTTAGTTTTTAGGGTTTAGGGTTTAGGGTTTAGGGACCTTTAGGATTTAACATTTAGGCCTTAAGGTTTAGGGTTTACGGTTTAGGGCTTAGGGCTTAGGGTTTAGGGTTTAGGGGTTATGGTGCATGGTTTAAGGTTTATGACTCAGGGTTCGGGGTTCAGAGTTATGGGTTTAAGGTTTAGGGGTTAGTTACGGGTTTAAGGTTTAGGGGTTAGAGATTAGGGCTCTAGATTTAGGGTTTAGGGCTCAGGGTTTAAGGTTTAGGGTTTAGGGCTCAAGGATTAGGGTGTAGGGTTCAAGGCTTAAGGTTTAGGGTTTATGGTTTAGGGATTAGGGTTTAGGGTTTAGGGTTCATGGTTCATGGTTTATGGCTTAAGGTTCGGGGTTCAGAGTTATTGGTTTAAGGTTTGGGGGTTAGAGCTCGGGGCTCTGGATTTAGTATTTAGGGTTTAGGGCTTAGGGCTTAGGGTTTAGGGTTTAGGGTCAAGGGTTTAGGGTTATGGGTTTAGGGTTTAGGTTTTAGGGTTTAGTATTTAGTGTTTAGGGTTTAGGATTTATTATTTTGGTTTTAGGGTTTAGGGTTTATAGTTTAGGGTTTAGGTCTCATGGTTGAGGGTTAAGGGTTTAGGTCACAGAGTTCAGGGTTCATCGAATTTGTAGGCAGAACATTCAAAGAGAGTCATAAAAATTTGATGTTTTTCATCTGTTGATATTTTGAAGGAGGGAAATGTCATATTCCTGATTGTCCAATCCTTCCAAAGACCCCAGTAGTCCTCAATCCTTGGATGTACAGGGAGACATTATTACTTGGCTTCCATTTATAATGATAGAGATATTTGAAAATTCGTGTTATGACCTCTAAATCTATATGAATTTCAAGTTTCTTGGAAATCACATCACACCCTTCACTAGGATTGATGACTACCCCTATCTTTTTTTTAGGGATTTTGAAAACATCCATGGGTTTATCATATAAGGAATTATCAATGAATGGAAGGTCACTAAGTCGTAGGCAGGTAACTCCCATTTAGAACTAAACAAGAAAGATTTACTAGGTGATTGATAACCCCTTAGTGTTCTTAGCCATTCCCCTATTTCTATGCTTATTTTGAACACTTTAGGAAGTTCTGTCAAATTTACTATCCATTCCAGTAGAACACTTGAACTTTATCTTTCTCGGAGGAGAGGATACTACAGGAAATTCAATTATGATCCTACACCTCTGCATTGATATATTCTCTATGTTTCTTTTGTTTCCTTTAAGATTATTTTTGTTGTGATGGTTATTTTTTCCAACTTCAATGGGTCATCTGGCTTGCATAATACCATACATGGAAATATGAGAAATGTGAAATTTGTTTTGAGTGTGAATAAATTTACATTCAAGAGCGCAAGTATATGTGGGGAGAAACAAGTTTGGAAGAGATGTGTAATATATGCATTACAAGGCACAAGGTAGATGTCATATCCATTTAGTTACTTGTCCCACCTCTCATAAACAAGGTAGTTCTATAAGCAGACTCAATGATGGTTCTAGGCATGAGACTAGGAAATATTGATGAAATATGGTTTGGGGTTTAGGGTTTAGGGTTTAGGGCTCATGGTTAGGGTTTAAGGTTTAGGGTTTAGGGTTTAGGGTTTAGGGTTTAGGGTTTATGGTTTAGGTTTAGGTTTTAGGTTTAGGGTTTAGGGTTTAGTGTTTATGGTTAGGGTTTATGGATCGAGGTTAAGGATTTAGGGTTTAAGGTTTAGGGGTTTAGGGTTTAGGGTTTAGGGTTTAGGGTTAAGGATTTAGTGTTTAGGGATAAGGGTTTATGGTTTATGGTTTAGGGTTTTAGGGTTTAGGGTTTATGGTTTAGGGTTTAGGGTTTAGGGATTTAGGGTTTAGGTTTAGGGTTTAAGGTTTAGGGTTTAGGGTTTAGGGTTTAGGGTTTAGGGTTTAGGGTTTAGGGTTTAGGGTTTAGGGCTTAGGGCTTAGGGTATATGGTCTAGGGTTTAGGGTTTAGATTTTAGGGCTCAGGGATAAGGGTGTAGGGTTCAAGGCTTAGGGTTTAGGGTTTAGGATTTAGTGTTTAAGGTTTAGGTTTAGGGTTTTAGGGGGTTTAGGGTTTAGGATTTAGTTTTTATGGTTCAGGGTTTAGGGTTTAGCATTTAGGGCTCATGGTTCATGGTTTAGGGTTTAGGGTTTAGGGGGTTTAGGGTTTAGGGCTTATGGCTTAGGGTTTAGGGCTTAAGGCTCAGGGTTTAGGGATCACGGGTAAGGGTTGAATGTTTAAGGTTTAGGGTTTAGGTTTTAGGGTCTAGGGATCATGGTTAAAGGTTTAGGGTTTAGGGTTTAGGGCTCAAGGTTTATAGTTTAGTGTTTAGGTTTATGGCCTATGGTTTAGGGTTTTGATTGTAGAAGTTAAATGCTAAAATATTTAGGTTGAATGCTGAAATCTGAAAAATTACCTATGTACTGACCAAATTATACTTTAAAAAACTATCTCCTAAACCATGACTCATGGAGTTGTGAGACTAATTCCATAAGGTGCAGAGTGACCCTAATTTCTTATATTTACATAAATAAATTTAAATTATAAAGTTTTTATTAATAAAATAAAATAATAAATAATAATAAAAAACTTAAATAATATGTAAATAGAAAAAAACATAATCAAAAGCATACATAATGTTTATACTACATTATATGCATAAAGCATACGTTATGTTTATACTACATACATACGTTATGTTTTATATATACGTAATGCGTACGCGTTTTTTACACATTTTGTGTTTTCTCTTTTTCCCAAGCCATGCCTCAAGGCTTGGGATCGGTTTGGATCCCCAAGCTGAGGCATGGACCTGCACAAACACAACAAACAACGTGTTTTTACAAGAAAATGTAAAAATGCCACTTCCTCTATGATAAATCAAAATAAAACAATCGATCCATTTTAAAAAAATTATACCACGACGTAGAGAAGAGTCTCTTCTTTCTAAAAATATAATTTTTCAAATTTTTGACTAATATAAGGTTTCCATATTATTTATTTTCTAACTATGCCTTTTTATAGCTATTTTTGAAGTGTAAATATGTCTATCTTTCATGGTGTATCTTTTTTTTTGGGTGATCGAAATTTTAAAAAAATTATACTAGCCCAAACTAGGCATAATTCTATACATATCAAAAAAAAAAATCTAATTTTTGATATTTTTGAGGTAGTTGGGGGGGGGCACGGTCGGAGCTCCGTTATTTTCAAAACATAAAAAATTTTGTACTAGAAAAATCATAAATAAAAAAATATTCACTAAAAAAATCTTTAAAAAAATGGAGCCCAAACTAGATGCTCCTAGCTATCTTTCTACCAAAGGGTTTTCAAAAATACTAAATGGTGCTCAAAAAATGGTGGGGGGCACGAAAGTCACTCTATTATGTTTTTAACAAAAAAAAGGAGCATCTGTTGGTATTTTAGTTGTTTGACCCACTTAAACTTATCCATTTTCAATAAAATTTAGTAGCTTAGAAACTAGACTCAAAATGCTACGATTCATATTTTCAATGTGTGGTGTTCTTCGTTTACTTTTCATTTTGAATGTAAAAGTTCATACATCTCAACTCATGTTGTAGTAAAAAAATCACGCATTTGATATTACATTTATACCACAAAATGTGTTTTTTATACATGGATCTTGCGTAAGAAAAGTATTCACCAATGACGTATCCCTAGTCCTTTTTCGGTTAGCTTTTCATCTTCGTCATTTTTCTTTCACAATACCATCGGTTATTTGAATATGAGTTCTAGTCATCTTTCATGGCTTCTCGGATGTTGTTATTTGGTCATTTGTTGTTTATAGTACTTGACTAGGCACATAGGGTAATCTTAGGGCACCCATGGGCACCCCAATCCTTAATTTTAGGTGCCAGTCATCGCATCCCTTGCATCTAATTTAGATTTTCGAGGTTGGTCTTTGTAATTTTCCATTTCATTCCCCTAGGAATTAGTCGACATGTCAGGTCATTAGTGTAGAAATTTGGGCAATAGATCCCTATACAAACATAACATACCTATTTTGTTATGGGTATACTATCTACTATCAAGGGCTAGATATCTACTCTGGAATTTGGGAATCATTACATCACACACATTGTATAGAAGGGATGTATTCATTCTATTCCATCCATCATTTGCATTTTACATCTAGTTATTTCCCCTATCTCTGCGTCATTAGCGCTAGGGCACCCTAGTAACACAATTGCACACACAAACACACATAACTACATTGGATCTAGAATGTAGTGCAAATCTTAGTTATAAGTCCACCATTGTGGTAGCTAAGGTCAGTCCGAACCCCTCATATGCATCTTTCTTTTTTTATGAATTTGATGCTTTGTATGGGGTTTTACAGGTAGATCTTTATTACAGGTTTATGGAAAAATAAGAAAATTTACTATGACAATCACGTGACAAGGATCAATACATTGTGAAGATATAATGACATATACCCGAGCACCCATACAAAGTAGGGCACTCATAGGTACCCGGTCAGTTCAGATTTTCATCTATTACAATTTCTTGGGTCAAGATATAATTACACGGACTCGAGCACCCATACAAAGCGAGGCACATCATCATCCAATTTAGTCTAGAATTACAACATGGTACGTAATTTTTAGGTTAGTACCTTATCCCTCATATTTCATTTATTCCATTTCATTTAAATATCAAAATAAAATTACTTATCATCTATATTTCATTTCATATCAGTTATTCCATTACTTTTACTAGTTTAGATTAACTTAGAATACAAATATTTTCATATTTTTAGTTAATAATTTTGGTGAACCCGTACTTTAGAATATTTTTCCCTAGGATCCACTTTAAACCCTAATGGATAAAAATAGTTCATCTTATTTTCCCATCATGCCTCATTTTAGTATCAACCCTATATATGATGAGGCTTCCAATGTGTTGAGCTCATGGCTCTCTATGGTATATCCTATTCCTACACCGACTCATACTCAACAAGAAGTCTTAGCTAAAAAACATGTGCCTACTCACTTTGAAGACTCTCATATTGGCATTAGCATTGTTGAGGATCTAGTAGCCTTAAATCATTGTACACCATGTTATGCGGCTACTTATGATCCTCCTTTTGAACTTTCTAAGGAAATTTTAGATTATTATCTTATCGATTACTTACTTGATATTGACAATCATTCACATATGCAAATAGATTATTCTCCTAGTTAGAACACTACTAAAGTTCCTTCTCACGATTCTTCTACTTCTCATTTTGCTTCTCATGCTACATCTCATACTAGCTTGTATACTCCATATTATATCGATGATCCTATTGATAACATATTTTGTGACATTCTTATTTATGAGTCTCTACCTAATACTGATGAGGTGGTTGATAACCATGGTTCTCCTTCTTTTTATACTATTAAGTATGAATATCCTATTCCATTATTGTCTTCTCACGAGATTGCATCTAGCAGTATGCATGAGTCACTTCCATCTATCACTTCTTCTTTTGCCCCATGTTTCATCTCCTCTTATTACATAATCTATACCCATTTGTTGGTCTTCTCAATAAGATGTATGTCCATTGGTTACCTTACCTATTGGGGATGTTTCGATGCTAGTCCTACCATTGTTATGGATATTGTCTATCTCATCTACTATAGCATATTTGACACCTACTCCTAGTGTGCCCTTAACATCGAAATATCCTTTATCATCTCTTGATATCCCTACGATTACTCACAATGGAAAATTACAACCTCTTAATACATTATTTCCATGTTCCATTGTTCCTTCATAGGATATCATCTCTCCCATGCATGTTGTAGGTCAATTAACATCTCGGGTTCAACCTCTCATTAAGAAAGTCGAGCTTAATATGCTTCTATTGAAAAAAATTCATTACATGGTAACCATGTCCCTAATAAGATTCATAATTTTTCATTCCTTATGGATTTTATCATGCCTACATTCACATTCTTTGATGGTTTTGGTGATCCTCATGCTCAACTTCTATATTAGTGTGTGATTATGACCTCTTATGTAATGATAGACTATTACTTAAATCCTATACGATATAGTCTTATTGATGAGGCATTAAAACGGTACACTCATCTTCCATTTGGGTCCATTAGTACTTTATATGACATGGAGGATGCTTTCCTCCATCATTTTATCATCAAAAATGGCCCTAAAGTTACTTATGACAGCTTACCTACTTTACATCAAGGCTCATTTGAACCTCTTAAGGATTTATATCTTACGGTTAAATGCTTGTATACATCAACTAATATTTCAACCTATAGACCTTGAGAAAGCAATTCATTTTCTATCGTGGTTTGATTCCCACGCTTAAGCAAAGATTTCAATATGATACATGTGAGTCATTTATTCTTCTATGTTACAAAGTCCTATATTTGGAGCAAGATTTCCTTTCCACAAATGTTATTGATCCCCCACATATATCTAATTCTATTATATCATCTAGTCCTCCTCTATCAAAATTGGTTGAGCATCCTACACAGTATCCACCTTTTCCCACCAAAGTAAGGTAAACAATCTCAACCTACTCCATCACAACAATGTACTTCTTCTCCTCCTCGGGAAAGTTTACTTCTCCTTCCACTCCATCTATGTCGTGTGAACCATTGCATTTCTCCCATCATGCTAGACCTCATGATGTACTATTTTCCTTACTTGAAAAGTTCCTAATTCGCTTACAATCCAACCATCATCACCCACAACACTCAGGTTGACCAACCTTATTGAAATTATCATCGCATAAATGGCCATAGGGATAATGAATGTCTTTCCCTTCATAATTGATTACAACAATTAGAGGATAAGGGAATCATCTCTTTTGGCTCTCGATCATGTGAGAGATCCATCTGTCCTCTACCTTGTTAGAGTTTTTACTAAAGTTGAGTCATCTCCTCCACCCGGTTCAAGCCATGGTATGTCCACCACCAAATTTTTTTCCTCATGCCCTCTCTTCACCACGTCCATAAATCATCATCAACATGCTCACATTCAATTCATCATCTCATCCATCACATTCAATTCATCCATCTGTTTCCATCACATTTTACACATACCACCACGCTTTTTCACATCCATATGACATTTGAGTTTGGTTCATATACTCATACTGCTTTCATCCCACATGCTTCCACAACTTTGTGCCACCTTCATCTTTGATAGGTGATTATTATCACCTCACCCCCCTCGATGACACACTTGTGTTCTTACGGTTCTTACACGACTGTTGAGGGTTTTTCTCTAAGAACCTTTCATCACGTGCCTCTGTTCACCTAGTGCACTCAATCATTTCCATAT
This sequence comes from Taxus wallichiana var. yunnanensis, assembly GCA_018340775.1. NCBI lineage: Eukaryota > Viridiplantae > Streptophyta > Pinopsida > Cupressales > Taxaceae > Taxus > Taxus wallichiana. The sequence goes on from CM031243.1 coordinate 77,847,991, forward strand.
GACACACTCTTGCTACGGATCATCCTTGACTACTGAGAGGTCTTAGATAAATGAGCCTATTCATCTACATGTTAGGGGCATCACTAATTTCCCCCTAGTTTTATCATATTAACAATTTATGATTACATCACATTATTTTTTTCATCACAACACATTATTTTTTCAATCATACATCTTTTCCATGTCCATCTTACTAATCCACATTACAATTTTTATTTATTACCATACATTTTATCTACCCTTATCAATATTCTAGTGCGAGTCTACATTAATCAAACATGAACAATATATATAACACATTACATTGTGACACCGAACCATACATCATAAACCACATTATAAATCCCATATACAACATGAAAAACTCATCATAGAACAAAAATGTGTGTCCATACATATATATTGAATACAAAATCAACATCATAGAAAATGTCTCATCAATGGGGGAAACTACCATACATCATATATAATAAAAATAATCACACCTCATCATCACTATCACTCTTAGAGTCTTGTGAGAGCCTTAGAAATAGATGCCTTACCACTAACTCTGTGTCGCTGTTCATGGCCCCGATACCTCTCCTACTTGCCTACGTAATAAGGTTTTCTTCATAGAATTCTTTGAGAATTTATGCTACAAATCCATGTATTATGTAAAAAGATCTTGTACCAAAGGACCACCACCCAACACCTCTTAGGCTCTTTGAGTCTCCTTGTGTGCCTCATCCCTCTCACCTAATAATATAATGCACGTCGTTACCGCTATGGCCACAACTCCAATAAATGGGCATGGTCACTGTTATATCATCCACTTGCTCAAGTATCCATCCACCAAGTACATCGGTAGGAAAATTCCACATTAATGTGTGAATGGATGTGTCTAATATTAGGAACCAATACGCATACAAAAAATAGATAACACAACATGTTAGAAAACTATTACTAAGCCATAAGCCAAAATACATGACATAGCTATATATAGATACTCACACTCATTTCTACATTGTTTACTACATCATCGGGGCATGGGATTCCCCTCTCTCTTACTCCTCCCCTGTGGTAACCCCCCTGGACTCATAAATAATGGGAAAAAAATACCCACCGGTATTCCACCCACCATGTGTGTACTCATCTATGCAACCCACATTATCTAAGTCTATATGGCTCTATCACCGTATCTACCTTATTTGGCCCCCTGGTGGTACTAGTTGCTCTTCCTTGGGCCCTGGTCCAAGCGTTGGCCCTCTAGGTGCTCTAATAGCTCTCAACCATATATATGCCTCTAGGGGCACATCCTGAGCCATGCCAAACTATTTTGATACTCTCTCCACCTGAAAAATATCATCCACACCTAGGAATCGATCCTCTAGCCACATAGTCCTCTAAATACATCATAACTCTACCACATCCTCGGGTCATCCCCTATAGTCACAACATGGTCTCCATATAACTACCTCAGGCCCCCCCCTATCTATCATTCCCTAGGTATGTCTGTTTCCATCTTATGCCCACAAATATTAATCCACCTCCTTGCATATATCTCTAATCTATCCCACTCTCCTTGGCACCTCAAATTGGTCTCAACATGGGTATATTCTCATAAGCCCATACATGCAATAGTGTAGTGGCTCTTATCCCACCACCATACTCATCATGAGTAAATAGGTATACATCATCTATATATGTAGGACAACACACATCGAGCCCATGCATATCTAGTACCCTCCTCTATCCGTCGACATATATCATACATGTTATACAATATGCCTACACCTCCTCCCTCCATTTTTATAGATGAATCAATCACAACTGCTATGAATTTTCTACAAGCACAGAACCCTAGACCATAAAATAGCATCCAGACCGATGTGGCCCTGGTAGGTACTCAATTCCCCACAAAATACCTGTCTAACAACACACATATGTCTTTCTATATCCTTCAATGGCATCATCTTTAGTCTCTCTCCAAAATCGACAATTTGTATATGCAATATACATCCTCTAAAGTAATAGTCATATCCCTCATAGGAAACCAAAATGTGCATGTATTTACACAACACTCTCTTGCATAATGCAGTCAACATAGGCATATTATGGGCACATACCTTGTACATACTATGTGTCACAAGCCAACATGGTCCATGACATCCCAGTCCTCATCTGATAAGCCCAATCCAAGAAAAGTACTCATGTGACACCTACCGCGCAGAACTCCCTCTGAGTGGATGTCCCTCTACACACCATAAAACAACAACAAACACCATGTTAGAGAACTATTAAATTCCAAATACACTTTCTCATCACATTATTATATATTACAAATCACATTTGTATCATTCTAGACCAAATACACACATTTTGGACCATGGCGCCCAAATGCAAGACCGGGGCACCTAGGATGAAGATACAAGTGCCCAGATCTAGGCGCTCCTATCCCTTGAGTCACTAGCACCCTCACTGATTTTGTCTTGGTCTCAAATGTCGACAAAATTAAAAATCTCAAATTTGTAAAAATTCCACAGAAATGACTACTACACCATACATTTTTCAAAAATTAACATACATACCAACTCCATAGTCATACGTGACACTACGACAATCACCACCATCTCAAACCAACTAGGACATGATGCTCTCACTTGTGGCATTTTCACTCACTTCTTGCTCAATCTCACAATCGCACAAACAACAAATGAAGTGACTAAACACTTTTTCACCTACTTTACTATTGTCATTATTTTGCGCTTATTCACGTAACTAATACACACCACACTATTTTTTTGTCATATCTTGAACATTTCTACTCCTATTTACACCCCATTTGTGGCATTATTTTAGAATTATAAATACCATTATAACATACAAATTACATGCACATTATCTCTCCTTGAATTTTTCTTTCATCCACTTCATACACATTTTTGCAATGTATATTACTTTCTATCTATTTCGTGCTTACTTTTGGCCTAGCACATCATTTCTTATCATGACTTCCCCTTTCGCAAAAAGGGGCATATCATTGGGGTCATCCTATAATTCCCTTACCTAACCATGTGATTAATCAACACTACCAACTCATCATTTTCAAAAATTTACTAACACACTATGTGAAATTTCACCATCGAATCCCCCTAACGACCTAAGCAGGGAAACAAATATACAAATCTTTCTATGCGACATTTCATTAGTTCCCCCTCTGACCTAACTGGGACAAAAAGTGATTGCAAATATTTTCATGTGATATTTCACCAACTTCTATCGATTTCCCCTAATGACCTAACTTGGGGAAACTAGCGTAAAATCTCTCAATAAGTAACCAATCAATCAATCAATGTGTTCAAATTTCTAACAATTGAAATCATATCATCAATACAATATTAATTGGCATCTCAGATGACCTAACAGTTATATGTTACTTTCCAGATGACCTAACTTGGGAAGATATTTTATCGATTTTGTGTTTGCTTCAGATGAACTAACTTGGAATCCATCACATTGTGATGAAACCCATGGAGTGGGAGCAAGAGTGCCTTTCCTATACCACTAATATATGGGTCAACTATTTGATCCAAATTATTTGGATCCAAAAACCATAAAAAAATTTGATCTCAGAGTCCATCTGTAGCGACTAGATCTTGAGGATGTAGTAAGAGATTAGAGAATAACACACTTTTCTCCCTACACTCTTCCTCCGGTAGTAGAACGCCCAAATCCTCTAGTCACTTATTATATACACATGTTTAGGTTGGGAATTGATCACTCCCTTCCCCATCTTATCATCATTATATGTATTCTAAATCATCATACATATAAATCATCACTCTTATTTAGTGCACTTCATCATACTAGTATGATTTTTGTTAAATTTCATGGATTAACCCATTGATCCATGGTTCAGAATGCTTTTATAGTTCTTTCAGCATGTTTTTACTAGCATGTCTACACATTCTACTACAACATGGGCTTCTCCAGATTTTATCTCGGGTATGCTGACTCTATCTACTTTATGTTACCGAGCTTTCCACTCACCAACATAAAGTGGGGAAAATTTTGTCACAAAATAAAACACTTGCTATTAGATTTATACTACTAAATATGTTATTTTATAAATAAATCTTTGTTAAGAAAAGTATTCACTAATGATCTATCCCCTAGTCTATCGTGAGTTAGTTGGTCTTCGTCGTCATTTATCTTGCTTAGTCATAAGTTATTTTCATAGATTTGGTCATATTTCATGGAGTCTTAGGTGTCATTATTTGGTCATTTTCGTCTCTAATATTTGACTAGGGCACCTAGGGTAGTCTTCGGGAACCCATGGGCTCCTAGTCCTTAATTTTAGGTGCCCTAGTCCCAAAGCATCACTTACGTCTAATTTAGTGTTTTGAGGTCAATCTTGGTAATTTTCCTTTCATTCCCCTATATATGTCGAGGTCATTAGTGTCAAAATTTGGGCAAGATATCCTTATATAAACATAGCATACCTACTATATTATGGGTGGACTATCTACTATCAAGGGATAGCTATCTACTAACTTAAGGGATTGCATTTAGGAATTATTCGCATCACACACACCGCATATGAAGGGTTGTATTAATTATGTTCCATCCACCATTTGAATTTTACATCTAGTTATTTCCCTTATCTCTACGTCATTGGTGTTAGGGACCATAGAAACACAATTACACACATAAGAACACAAACCTACATTATTTCTAGAATGTAGTACAAACTTAGTTGTAAGTACACCATTGTGGCATCTAAGGTCAGTGTGACCCCCTCATATGCATCTTTATTTTCTTTGGAATTTGATGCTTTATATGGGGTTTTGTAGGTAGATCTTTTTTGTAGGTTTACAGAGACATAAGAAACACTCCAAGATTATGATCCTGAGCTTTTTACAAACCAGAGTGCCCATACTACAGACCAGGGCACCCAGCGTACCCCTCCTCTTACAAGGACCCCAATCTAGTTGGATATTCATCTTATACAATTTCTTGGGTTGTACCTTCATACTCTACTTCGTCTGCACATCATCTTATTTGGTCCAAAATCATAGTGAGGTAAATCATTTTTAGGTTATTACCGTATCCCTCTTATTTCACTTATTCCATTTCATTTAAATATCATAATAAAATTAATTAGAGATATATTTCATTTCATATCAGTTATTCCATTGTTGTTACTAGTTTATATTAACTTAGAATACAAAATATTTTTTGTATTTTTAGTTAATCACATGTTATTCATTTCTACAATAAAATTGTATAATTTATATAAGTAGGGCACATAAAAACCTTTTCCAAAAATACATTATTTCTCTCTTAAGACAACAATGTCACTTTTTATGCACGAAAAATGACCTTTTTTTTTGCTTTAGATGGTTTTCAAGGCTCGTATGTAGAATAGAATTATATGGAAAAACATCAAATATTAAATAGTTAAAAAAAATTAAACTAATTCAATGTATATAAAAATGAATGTCATGATAGGGATATCTAAGTCTCTAGGATCCTTAATTGATTTTGATGCAAGAAAAAGGCAAGAAGTAGAATTACTTATTCCATGCTATGTGTTAATGTAAATATAATTTAGGTTTTTATACTTTTATACTCCATATTGGGTACCTAGAACCAAGCTCTAGAATAAGTGAAAAATATGTTGAGATGCAAAAATGTCCTAAAATGGGCCATTCCATTAGATTTTTCTGACTCATAAAGAGCCTATGGAAGCCAAATAGAAATACTAAAAAATATTTGGCGATATAAATCCTCCAAAGAAGGAAACAAAGATAAGATGGCTAATATGGAGGATAAGTTGAAGGAATAAATCCCTCATGCCATAAAGCTAGAAAATATAGTTAAACTTTAGCACAACCTTCCCTATGGAAGAGGAGATGGTTAATCATACAAAAATAAAGATCTTGATGTAGTGGGTTAGATGACACATAAGGAATATATAATGAAAGAGAAAGTTCAAGATAGTAATCCTAATATAGAGGAAAATCTTTAAAATAAGATTATCTTAGGTGATCATGAGAAAAATAAGTCTCTAATCCTAAAACTATAACAAAAAATTGGATCTTGATTAGATTTCAAATGGAATCAAAAATATTAAATATGGGGAAATAATTAGATGAAAAGGTATTAAAGAGAGTCTTGTTCCATAATATATTAATTTATACATTGCAGAAGAGGATTATAATAAGTTAGAGGAGTTTACCCTATACAAGCATGAGGAGAACCTCAAATTTCTAGGAATACCCTCAAAAGGTAAGTTAAAATAATCTCAATAATCATAAAGCTCAAGATCCACTAGTATCACACTACTGAGTCTAGTAAATTAACACAATATAGTTGGGTGCACTGGCACCTCACTTAGAACAATGTTCAAGAGCTTACCTAAAGCATGCACAACTCCTATGAGTTATTTCTAGGGTGAAAGTTAAGACATGGTTCCTAAAGACATGATTGACATAACATGGAATATATATTTTATATGCAGAATATGATTTATTACATTATATGAAAATACAATTGAGCATAAAAATAACATGTATTCATTCATCAACACATACAATAAGTAACAATATCTAGACTCTAATTACACCATGTGTATCTCTTTGTACTTTGAAATCCATACTATATTATCCATTACAAACACATGACATAGATACTTGTTAGTGCATAAAAACTTGTGCATCCTTATATACTTATATGAACACACTTATATACATGTATTCACCACATACCCACTCAAAAAAACTTACATGGACTTCGATACATATATATAGGGTGGAAAATTTTCCTTCACCAATTACATGCTTTAATGTATTAATAAAATGTCTATAAGTAGCTTCCATGCTTGCGCTTCCTATAATTAGTCACCATCATGCTTTACTCAAGTTATAAGTGATGTATATAGATATGTCCACATGTTATAAATAGCTTTCTCTATTTCCCATGCCATGTTATAGTTATCTTCCTTCATCCATCCATAATCTATTTATATCCCAAATCCTCGCATGTGCATCATTTGTACTATCCATTTTCGACTTGTCTTGGTGAATAAACCATCTTATGCTTTTGTTTATTTTTATCCCTTTCCACTTTTCAGTTAACTCATGTTCTTTCTTCACTTGTGTGTGAACTTTCCACACGTCCTCCTCTCATACCTCTACACGCACCTTCACGCACTTCTCCTTGTGTAATTTCTATTTCCATGCTTCCGCACACACCTTCACATATCCCTCTATCCATATGCATGTCTTCATACTTGGCCATTTCTTCAATCCAACATTACCCCACACTAGGGATATTGTTCATGCTCGACAATACTTGAATAAATGAATGAATGAATAAAGAATATTTTCAAACAAATAATCTGGAAAACTCCCAAAAGAATGTAAGGAATAAATAATGAGTACTTTTGTGTGCTTCAAAATTACGATCAAGGCATTGGTAGTAGCTCCATAAATTCTAGGCTAATTAATGATTCTATCTATTTCCATTCTTCTAGCGTAAAATCTAACCTTCCGGTGCCAATTCACAATATTAGGTAATTTCTTTAGGTTAGTTATCCAGCCTTGTCCTATAGATCCTTCAAAATTATACCCCAATCGACAACCATATCTTCTAGGTTATCTAATCTCCTCATCACCATGGTCTACACCTCTCTTATCCTTTCCTATATTCTACTGTGCTTAACCTTATTAAATTCTTTCTTTTCTTCTACCTCATGTAAAAAAAATTCATGTGTCACCCTATTCCTTGTGTACAATGAAGCCTGTAAGAGGTCCAATTCCACTTCATCTTCAACAAGGCATGTGCTTATTATTAATGCGTATTTGAACCTACCAAAAATATTCTTAGCCCTCTTCATGGCCTCCTTCATCTTGGAGCTTAGGATTTCATACACCTTTATTATTTGTTGAACCTTTTTCTTGTTCGCTCGTACTTATATAGTATCATTGAGCTTTATTCGCCTACTCTATTAACAAATCAATAAATTCTTCCAGGATATCAATTTCCATACTATTATTCATCTCTTTGTCGGAGGCTATGTGTGGACATGAATTCCTATTGTGTGTAATTCATTTTTCTCGCTTTGGTATTTACTAAGGTAAGATAGGTTTTGGCATTATTCAAGTGTATAGATAACTTATTATTTTACTTATATCCTTCGGGTCCTCTTGTGATTCGTGTAATTATTCTCCCTTGTTGATATTCCCTCTCCCTTCTTCGACAAACATTTTATTCAAGGCATTACTCACTTGTTTTTCTAAAAGATGGGTTGAATCCACAACTGTAAAGACCTTTGATGGGTCCTTTCTCCCGTGTAATTCAATGACTAACTCTTTCATCACCTCAAACTCGGCTCATCAATATATGTCTACATCGTGAAGGAAAACATCTTACCTATGCATGTATGGTATTTGTTCTTATTGAACATATCCCAACAATATAATTTTTGGGTCTCCACGAATCTTTGAAATTTTCCTCTGATAAGCTCAAGGTTATATCATCTTGGTATGACAAGCTTGGGTGATGAGGTGACCTTGTTGGATAAGATCATGGTTTATTCCTTTGTTGTGATCCCACCATTTTGCGTTGTATGTGCGATGTTTATAATTGCTAATTTTACATTTTGAGATTTGATATTTCCATAATGTCCCAACTATCACTTCTTACTGGTACTATATTTGTGAGTACCACAGGTCATCATGTATTTCTGTATTGAGATATTTGTATTTGGTACAATCTTCCTTTGTGTCATCACTTTCTTGATTTAAAACTCCTAAAACTTTAAATCCTAAAAAGTACACACCACGGGTGCTCAAATCTACGTCAAATTGTGAATTCAAAGTGTAACTATAAGTTTTATTTTTCAATCTTCAAACCAACCATGTGCCCAACCTTGCAAAACCATCTCACATAACTTTGTACTATGTCAAACCATCTTATAACTTCCAAACCCTTGTCCAAATCCTTCTAATAGCTTCCAATTCATTGTTTTCATTAAATGTAAGGAGATCTATGGTTCTTAAACTACTGTTATCTATTCCATTATTCTCTCCTTCTTGTTTGTATAAGATAATTTATCTAGAATGCACACTCTCCATCCATTAGGGAATATTGTTTATTCAATATACCTATAATATATGTATGTGCTTTCCATGATAATATATAGATAATAATGGAATAAGAGATATCTAATCTCTATTCTCTCTCCTTTATTTTAGCCTCTCAATCTAGTATAGAGTTGGTCTGAGTCCTATGTGGATGCATGGAAAGGAGAATAATACTATTATTGCATTTTAATTCTTCAAAAGTTGGAGGGTGAATACCTGCGTGGACAAGAGACATAAACTAATGGAAAATTTCCCATTAATTGCTTGTTTCTTCTGTACATAAGGAGAAAAACTACGTGGAGGTAGAAAAAAACACCAATGTGAAAAGTTTCTCCTACTCGTGGCCATGTGGGAGGAGATTCAGTGGTCTGCGTGGAAGAATTATAGGGGATCTAACCAAAGTATCTTACTTTACCTTGTGGAAGCCCAATGCAAGAGAATATTATTTGTTGTTCTTTAGAAAATTATCATCTTATTTTCTCTACTATGTACCACTCTTGCGTGAAAAAAACCGTGTGAAAGAACAATAAAACTTTGCATGGAAATACTGTGAAGGATTTTTTGACAAGAGACAAATTCCTCCTTCTACGTGGAAGTGTGGAGTTCTATGTTATTCAAAAGGATCAGCAACCAATAGAAAACCTGCGTGGAAATATGAGCATAAGCATATGTACGTGGACAATTTTTTATATTTTTCTCTACTGCATTGACAACCTGAAAAATGCGTGGGAATAATGAAAAAAATAAAAAAAATTATTTTATTTTACAAACTTCTCGTGCATGCAAGATCTTCACACTTGGGTAGAGGAGGAAAAGATAGAAGTTGCTTGTTGCATGGATAGATCTGTGTCAAGCATGGAAGGTTGAAGGTTCTATTGTTCGAGGACCATTCTTCCCTGCAAGAACTCCATTCATCATTGTGTGAAACATAGAGGAGAGGAGAATTTTTCTTCGTGAAATCCTGAAAGTCTCTTAATATAATTAAAAAAAGTTCCCGAGAGAAGAAACTTGGAGTCTCTCAAAGTGACGTTGAATGTCAAGCGTAAATGAAATGATCGAGATTGTTGAAAGCACAACGTCGACTCGTAAGCCTAGAGAACACCATGAAGAAGCTCTGAGAGCTCTGGGTTCTACTTTGCTTTGCTAAAACGAGCTTCAAAACACCGGAAATCTAGTCTTTGACAAGCTAGTTGATGAGGACTTCTTGAATATTTCCTTTTCGATCGTCATGCCCAAGCAAAGTGAGTTCGGGAAGAGTTAGAAGCTGGGTATGATGCTTGACTGTGAAGATGAAGAAGAACTCCCCACAAAGCATCATTGTCTCTCAACACATGAGTATCGAGAGCATCTACGAGCTAGTACTTCACATCAGTGAGTCATAGTTGTAATATCTCTTGAAATAAATAAATAAATAAATTTTTTTTTATTATTTTATTTTATTAAAATGTTACTTCTCTCAAAGTTTGCTTTTCGATGCTATTACTTAAAGGGCCCAATTTTGGCTTGGAAAACAAAAATGAGGACAATCCTTTAGTTTGAAGGATTATGGGGCATTGTGATAGGATTTGTGACCATTCCCATACCCTTGATGAATTAATAAAGTATGAGATGGCTAGTGCCAAAGCCTTGATGTTGATAATGCTCAGTATCAGTGACGATGTGCAAACACATGTTTGGAATGTGGAGAAACCAAAGGAGGCTGGGACAAGCTGGCAACAATTTATGAAGCCAAAAATCAGACTAAGATCCTCCATCTTTAGTCAAAGCTGCACACCCTCTCTATGGGTTCAGATGAGAAAGTTGAGGAGTTCTTACATCGTGTGGCTGAGCTATGATCGGAGTTATTAGCGCTTGGTGAAATGGTGAACAAAAAATTCTCGTACCGATCACCTTGAGAGCACTCCCTTCTCAATTTCTGAGTGTTCGTTATGACATTGAATGTATCTAAACAAACAAGTGGCATTGAAGAACTGTGAATTTTTTACAGTAGGAAGAGGCCATCAATTCATCCCAAGAGGAGACTCAGGATAAAGCCCTGTTCTCAAAGCCATACCATGGCCAAAAGAATCGAAAAGGGTCCCCTAGAGAAGCCAAATCAAGCGCAACCAAAAACAACAAAAAGATCAAAAGTCAAAGAGGTGGTGTCACATTTGTAGAACCAACACTCACAACACTAATCATCACTTGGTACAATAGCTTGAAACAAGGGTCTTCAAGTCAAACAAGCACATCAGGGTGTGAAGATTTTCAAAATTCCAAATGACGTCCCCGCTGAGAGAAAGCAAAAGGGACATCTCGCAGCCCAACAAGATAATGAATCTGATGAGGAGACATCAGAAGGAGCCCATTGTGGTAAGAACCTTGTACTCAGTCTCTCAGACTTCACATCCCATGAAGAGAGTCTGGTTGATAGACTCGGTGCAAGTAAGCACATGTTAGGTGACAAGGAGTTGTTTGATTCACTCAATGAACAACCCCTTTGGTGATTGAGTTTTGGATATCTGATGACAAAGAGTACATTGCGAAGGAATAGGAAATGTCACCATTCCTCTGGGACCATGAAAATGTACGCTTACAAAGGTACTATATGTTCCTGGATTGACTAGCAACCTCCTGTCAGTGACTCAACTATTGAATCATCACCTGAAGGTAGAATTTCTTGTCCAAAATGGCATCAAATCATGTTTGATCTCACGACAAGGTAAGATTATTGCTAGAGCATTTCTAAAAGATAAGTTATTTTCTTTAGATATTGTTTCATCTTCTGCAATAGCTTTATCTGCATCAACAATACAATCTATTGCACTCTGGCATTTTAGATATGGACACTTGTTAGCTAGTTCATTACATCAGATGAGTTCAAAAGAAATGGTTCATGGACTACCCAAATTGTCTAGTTCCTTGCCTCTTTTCCCTGGTTGTCTTGTAGGAAAACAACATAGGGATCCATTTCAAGCAAGCACCTTCCATGCCAAGAAGTGTCTGGAGGTAGTTCATACCGATCTGAATGGCCCATTTCCTACTTCATTTTCAGGATACAAGTACTTCCAACTATTCGTGGATGACCACTCTCATAAGATGTGGGTGTTTTTCTGAAGAAGAAAAGTGAGGCTCTTCAACATTTCCAGAATTTCTATCATCGTGTTGTGAAAGAGACCGGACAACCACTTCTTCTACTTCACTCAGATCGAGGGGGAATTCACATCAAATAAGTTCTTGGCCTTCTGAACCAACAAGGCATTAAGAAGAACTTGACTGCTCCCTACACACCCCAACAAAATGGCATTGTTGAGCATCACAATCACATAGTGATGGAGATGGCTCATGCATGCTAACAATAAAAATCTAGAGGAATGCTATTGGGATGAAGTAGTACAGACATATTGTATATCTTCTCAATAGGGCACCAAAAATATTCTACAAAATAAAATGCAGAAGAGGTATGGAGTGGTAGAAATCCATCAATTTCTCATTTATGAGTATTTGGTTGCACAACATACATGCATGTCCCAACTCAGAAGAGAAAGAAGGTTGAGCAAAGACACTCTCGTGTATCCTACTTGGCTACAAACACTACCTCAAAGGCATACCATCTCATGGATCTGAGACAAAGAAAATATATGAGAGTCGAGATGTGGTTTGTGATGAGTCATCCTTTGACTCAGTAGTGACAACAGAAGAACCATTACCAACCACCTCTCACCGAACTACTAGTCTCCGAATCAGATGATGAGCCAAAGGAGACTACTCAAAGAAAATAAATGTTGCCAAGGAGAGCTATTTGTTGACCTTGGAGAACTGGAGAATGTGACTCCACATCAATCCACATGGAAATGACACAGTTCTTCTCAAAAGCATCCAAGTTCTCATCGAAGTGGGTACAAAGCACCATCAAGGACTCACATTTGCAACAACTCCCAGATACATCATCGAGTCAAAACAAGGAGTCAAACAAGAAATGAGGTAAAATTTGCACTCATGAGTTCACTGATTAATAGCTCCGAGCTTGATAATGTTCATGAAGCACTCATTCAACCTCAGTGGAAGGAAGCCATGGATATAGAAATATGACTCACTCATGAAAAATCAGACATGGGAACTTGTCGATCTACCTACAGGAAAGAAACCCATAGGCTGCAAATGGGTTTTCAAGACAAAATATAAGGTAGATGGATCCATCGACAAACATAAAGCACATGACTTGTAGCAAAAGGATATGCTCAGAAAGAGGGCATCGACTATGAAGAAACCTTTGCACCCACTGCGAAGATCAAGACCATCAGAGTTTTTTGCACTGGCAGCACAGAAAGGATGGAGACTTCAGTAGATGGACGTCAAGAGTGCTTTCCTAAATGGTGATCTTGAAAGAAGAAGTGTACATGACCCAACTTGAAGGATTTGTTGATGAAGAGCATCCTAAGAAGGTATGTCATCTCATCAAATCATTGTATGGACTAAAACAAGCTCTAAGGGCATGGTATATCAAGATCGATGATCACCTTTTGTAGCATGGGTTCACTCGTAGCCCCTCATATTCAAATTTGTATATAAAGAAGGTAGGAAAAGAAATTTCATTCTTGTTGTGTATGTAGATGATCTTGTGATCATTGGTAGTTAGAAGATCAAGTTGATATTGTGAAGAATGATCTCAAAAGAACCTTCGACATGACAGATTTGGGGCTACTACATTATTGTCTTGGCTTGGAAATATGGAAAAAGGAGCATCACATTTTTGTCTCCCAGATAAAGTATGCAAGACACTCCTGGAAAAGTACAAAATGTCTTGATTGTAAACCTATATCCACTCCCATGGAGAAAGGCTTGCAACTTTCAAGATTCCAAGACTCACCTCAAGTAGATGCTACTCTCTACATAGGAAATTTGTTGGAGGGCTCATCTATTTGACATATACCAAACTAGATTTATGCTATGTTGTTAGCTATCTTTCAGGTTCATCATACGAGAACCAAAGAAATGTCACTGGAATGCAACAAAATCATGTTTTGAGATATGTCGAGGTACAATTGATTATGGTCTGGAATATAAGAAGAATGATCAATTCTTCTTATCAGGGATACGTCGACTCGGACCACCACGCTGGATCTGTTGATGACAGGAAGTCAACTACAGGATACATTTTCATCTTGGATCTGGACCTATCTCATGGATAAGCAAGAAGAAGAATGTTGTTTCTATCTCATCCACAGAGGTAGAATATCATGTCGCGCATGAGGAGCTATGTGCAAAGCGATATGGTTACGTCACATTTTGGATGACCTAGGAATTCTGAAAAATAGTCACCTATTCTCTATTGTGATAATCAGAGTGTGTTGAAGCTCGTGCAGAATCTATTTTTTCATGAATGAACAAAGCATATTGAGATTGATTGTCATTTCATTCGAGAGCACATCTTGAACCATCACATTCAGCTCCAGTATTGTCCTACAGAAGCACAAGTTGCCGACATTCTCACAAAATCTCTTGGAAAAGTGAAATTTGAACTTTTTAGGGGTCACATTTGCAAGAATAATGTAATAAGGGGGAATGTTAGCATAGTCTATGTATATTATCTTATTATTAGACTAGTTGTTATCTATTCCATTATTCTCTCTTCTTGTTTGTATCTTCTCCATCCATTCGGGGAATATTGTTTATTCAATATACCTATAAATATACCGATAATATATGGAACTCATGCACGTAAACACACTAATTACAAATCAACATAAAATAAAAGGATTTTTTGTCTAATGTGTGTTTTCTAGTTCTCATTAAAGTGTAGTCAATTGAACCTTGGGAAGTGACCGCAGCCCTATCTTTCATTCGTTGTGCCACTCGATTTGTTCCTCCACATAAGCCATTGGGTCCTCTCCATGTAGACCAAAGAAAATAGGTCTCTTCTTTCTTCTACGTCTTCTTTTTACACTAGACATCAAAACAACAATCAATCTAGTAATTCTATCCAAAAATATGTAGGTGATGGGCGTCAAAAGAGAGTTCTAGAATTTTACTCCATGAAAGGACACCAAACCGTTTTACGATACCAATTTTCGCGGGAGAGAGACAAAATAATTTGATTATTTATTTAAAGGGAAAGCATTTACAAATACATGTGGAAAATAGTTAGGAGGAAGTTGGTTACACAACCGAATAATGTAATTACACAATCAATATAATATAATTACGATATCATTAAATTCATTAAATTTACAATGAACCTTATAATATGTATTCAAATTTACTCTTAATAGACCATGTTTTCATATTATGAAGTAATGTTAAGTTTTTAGGGTGTTTGTAATTTTTTGTTGTATTAATTTAATGTTTATATTATTCTGAAGACATAATAATGTAAATGCTTATATATCCATCAATTCTTATTTAAGAAAATATTTATGTAACCTCTTATTTTATACAAAAATATTACATCGCTGCATAGACGTTTTATATCATCTATTATATGATAGAAAAAATCCATAGAAATATTGCATTTGCATCCCTTATAGTGTTTTTGCACCGCAAGCACAAATTCTAAGTAGTATATCAGTAATATCATCTTCTTGTTAGCGCCACATAGATATAAACTAGGAGTTGCTCCTATAGGTGTAATACTACACCATAAAATTTGTAATTAAGTTGTTTTATATGACGGTTTATTCCTATATAAAAGAAGTGGATATTGTGAGAGTGATATACAAGTTAATTGTCGAACGAAGTTGATATTGTAAATTGCTATATCATTATAGATTTAAAAACACATGGGTTCATTTTTTACATTGTAATATCAATACACAATAGTGTATAAATAGTTTTCCACATCATTATTAATATCATTTGTGGTGGAATCCATCTCAACTTCTACCATAATCAAGCTATATATACATAGGAACATGGAAGATCCATGTAAAAGTAAGAAAAAAACAATATCTCAATATGAGGAAATGTGGAGGAACAAAAACATACATGTGTTAAGTAGAACTATAGTTTCATAAAGTGTTTTATATGGTATGGGTATGGATTGCCCATAATGGTCAACCCCTTATTGATTCGACCAAATGTTGCACTACATTTCCCAAATGAGGGCTTAAACTCCATGTAGATATCCTAGTGCTTGTGAAAGTATGAAATCAAATATTGATTTCCCTCACTATGATTTCCCATGTTCGTTAACATGAATAACATTATAACTAGGAATACTTCATATGTACCCTTCATGAGTGTTGAATATATAGTGCTAAAATTAATCACAAAAGTAGAGTTCTCGTAGGTAGATGAACTCAACAAAAAATACCCTTGAATTTCCTTTTGATAATTAAATATTTGATAATGATTGATTTAAATTTTATATGATTTTGAATTTGTCCTGGTCTACTTGTAACGTAGTTTGGAGTGTTTTAGACTAGAATACATTATGCTCCTAATTGTTTTCCTTCATTTAGGGAACTTGGGAAATTTCTCTTGAGATTTGATAGATATTGCTAGAGGAGGTATTTATAAAGATACGTTATAGGCTTACCAAAGTAGGAAACGTTTTCATACTTTATTTTCCTTTATATGTCACCATAGAATATAATTTTACATTAAGGATGACTAGGAAGTGGAATTAAGATAAACATAAAAAAATTGACCATTGGAGTGATTTGGATGGATCCTCAGGTAGGACACAATCAACAAGTGCTTTTATCCATACTTGAGACCAATGTCAACAAGGATAAAATGTTGAAGATAAATATCTAGAGAAATATTCAACATGGGAAATAATATGTACACAAGTAACTAATTCTATCCTAAAGGAGTCCGACTAGCTATGTGAGAGAATAACAAGTATTTACAAGCCTTCACAATAAATAATATAATGCATTTAAGTTGTGTTTGTGTGAGAAAGTCATGTCTGGAAGATTTAAGCCAAATCAATAGTTTTAACCACATAATTACCAAATATAGGTTTGTACGATCTCTTGGTATCCAAGATTTTTTTCATTTCCCAAAATTTATTCCACCTTTCTCCAAATCCCAAATGGAGAGATGAAAAATCTCTAGAATGTAGATTTTACATTAGTAGAAATAACATAAATTTCTACTTGGACACCATCTATAACTAAGAAAACAATAAAATTACACTTATTTCTTTGAAAAAACATTAAAATTTTCATCATAGCATTAATTAAGAAAAAAAAAGACATTACCTTCTTGTATATTCCATATTATATTATATTTATTTTCATAAAAAATGAACCAACAATTTTAATTCTAGAAGGAAAACAAGATATTTCCTTGTCATATATTTTATATGAGATGTCAATTGATCCACACAATTTAAAGAAGTCAATATCTTCCATCACAAAAATTCACTAAGACATTAAGAAGTGTTCAACATTTAAAAATTCAACTATTCTCAAGTTCTATAACAATACATGACTTCTTCGCTATTATTGATTACAAATTCACATGATAGGAAAACTTTAATTAAAAAGATCCCTAAATAAATTATTTGTAGATACATTTTTTCCAACTTCCTATTCCCTAAGAGAAACCCAAATAATATGCAAAAAAAACATGTTAAAAAAACAACTAAAAAGTAAAAAACCATCTATTTTCCATTCATTATCACACATGCCCTCTTGAGCTCACATAAAATGTTAAACCAGGTAACATATTGGGCATTTCATAAAATCAAATCAGCCATCATAGGAAATCTATTGTGATCCTTATTCCGAGCCCTTATTGCTAAACCTTGATTGTGATTTAGAGGCCTCACTAGGTTGCAAAACCAACACAATAATAATGGAAGCAACACAAACTTGATGGTTTATCCCACTTGTACACTTATTTCACATTAGAAACTACTTGTACATAATTAATCTTCACATCAGGAACTATTGCAAAAATGCATGGTAAATTTTAAGACCCCCTCAAAAAAAAATCACATACATTCATTGGAAAATATGTTAAAATGGATTTTAAAATGTTTTGAAAGGTTTGGCAAAGCGTTTATAATTGTGATTACTGGAAGAAATTTTTTACTAACACTATATGTTGTTGTTAGAGAGTATATGATGTCGGCCAAAATCATATGTAATTTTTAGAAAAATTATTTTTTTGATAATAGCAACTAAAATGACTAGCTTGATGAAAAATATATCCTCGCAAAATATGGCACAAAAAAAAATTCAAAAAAGTGATTTTTTGTGAAAAAAATGCAACTTTCGCTAATTTTGTATGGAATATTTATTTGTTGAATTTTTATGATGTTAGAAGTTAAAATGATTGTCTCAATGAGAATTTTTTTCTCCCAAAATATGGTGTAAGAAAAAAAAAAAATCGCATACTTTTTTTAATCCATCTAACGACATCACTACCTACGATAGCATAGAAAAATGCTACGATCAAATGTAGCATGGAAAACTAGCTACCGACCAAGAGGGATTTTCCCATGCTAACAACTGGTATAATTTTCCCATTCTACTAGCCGGTAGCTTTTTTATGCTACCATCTAGTATCTTTATTATCTTTCAACCCGGTAACTTTTTATCCTGACCACCAGCAGCATAATATATGTTGTTGGTTGATAGCATAATACATGCTATTGGTGTAGCATTTTTTAATACTATGGGTCAATAATATGTTTTATGCTACCACCGATATCATATAATATGCTACTAGGTTGGTAGCATTAAAAAAGTTACTGAGGATGATAGTATAAAGGTGAATATCAAAAATTTTAATTTTGCACTAATGGAAAATTGAATTAAATTGTTTAGATATTGGTGTAAATGCTAGGTGAATTGAACCCTAAAATTAACTTGTACATAGAAAATTTAGGTGAAATAGCCAAGGTACCAAACCCTAATTTTTTTTGCAATACCATATTTTGAAATCCAGAATATTCGTGAATTAATGGAGATTTACCACTAAAATTTTCTATGCACAAATTCCATTGGTATCTTATGAAGAAAAATCAACTTCTCATCATTTACAAAAAATTCTCTGGGCATTTTACTCGCAAATCATTTATGAACTTGTTTTGAAACAACCACTTTATGTACTCTACAATCTAAAGCAAGCAGTTAAAAGAACATCATTGAGAGTTGTTCTATAGGCACCATTCAAATTTTGACCATTGGTGACTGGAGTAGTCTTAAAATTTACATTTTCTTTGTTAGGAACATACAAAATAATATAAAAATTGAAGTGTTTAGTGTACATATCATAACGTACAACGATATACAAGATGCATACGAGGTCCATAATCCTAGTCAAAAAAGAAAAAAAAAACTTAAATTTTTAATCAACTATTCATTATTAGACCTTGAAATGTGTTTTATAACTATGTAACAAAGCATGAAGATTACATAAATGCATCATAAAAATATTGTATAAAACAATGAACTTTAAATTCATTTTCCATGTTACAACATATTACATACATATTTCCATGAAAAGTTTCCCTTCCGAAAAATAGATATACACATATATGAATAGATGTAGGTATACACAACGCGTTTGTTTTGCACAATTCCAACTTTACATAAAAATTAAAAATTATATTAATTTTTTTAACACATAACAAAGTATACTCCCTTCAATAAACAAACTCCACATATAATGGAATGTAGTTTATCCTAGACAAGGATTCTGAACCACTTATTTTTTTCTATCTACACTAACGAAAAATGTTAGACCCTCAGACACATCAACAATAATTAGAATGTGCCTAAGCAAGATAGTATCTTCCCTTAAATATAACAATAAATGTACATCTAAATTTTAGAAAATCAATAATATATAGCCTAACAAAAATGTGGATGTATTTTAAAATTATTTTTCATATCATATCTAAGATAAATGATACAAAATATATTTTGGGAAAAAATGATTGAAATGCTAGAGTATTAACAAGTAGGTATGAGTCTCAATTTTAAAAAAAAAAAAAGACAGTTCCAATTTTCAAGTTGCATTTCTACGGTAGAAAGGATTTTATACGCAACTTGAATATACATGAATGGATTGTGGTGTAATGGTAGATACAATAGTATAAATGAATTTGATGGAATTGAAACCCTCATTCCTTGACAAGTATATATTGATAATGAAGTCAATTATTAAAAAGATATTAGAATTGTAATACCCATAATGAGCTATACCCCTTCAATAACAAACTACACATATAATGCAATGCATTTTATCCTAGACAACACATTGCGTCCACTTATTTGTTTCTACCTACATTGACCAAAAATGGACTCGTCACCAAAAATAGTTAATGTATGGGAAAGATAATCTCTTCCCTTGAATGCAACAATAAATGTATATCTAAATTTTAGAAAATCAATATTATATAGCCTAAGAAAAATATTGATGCTTTTTAAAATTATTTTCAGGACCATATATAAGATTTAGCATACAAAATATATATTTTTGAAAATAAATAAATGAAGCGCTAGAGTATAAACAAGTAGGTATGAGTCTCTATTTAAAAACAAAACAAAAATAGAGTTCCAATTTCCATGTTCCATTTTTAAGGCAGAAATGAGTTTGTATGCAACTTGAATATATGCATGTATCGAATGGGTTGTTGTCCAACGGTGTGTACGATAGCACAAGCGAATTTGGTGGAATTGAAACCCTCAATCCTTAACCACTATATATTGATAATATAGTCAATTATTGAATTAGTACAAGACTATCTTTACTGATCGAAAGCTTGATCTACACGCGTCGATCAAATGTGAGACCGAGACCATTTTATCCAACAAAAATTACAAAAAAATCCACTAGGACGTTAAGAAATATTGAACGTTTAAAAATCTAACTATTTTCAAGTTGTATAACAATATTTGACTTCATAACTTTTATTGATTACGAGGCTCACATGATAGGCACACTTTAATAAAAAGAACCCTAAAACCATTATTTGCACATGCATTGTTTTCCGCTTCCTATTCCCAAGAAAAACACAAATACTATGCACAAAAAAACATGTTACCAAAATAAATAAACAAAAACAGAGATTTTCTATTGATTATCGCACATGCCCTCGTCGTCTCTATTAGACTCTAAAACCAAGTTAGATATTGTGCATTTCACAAAATCAAATCAGCCATGATCATAGATAATCTATTTTGATCCTTATTCCAATCCCTTGTGGCTAGATATTTCTTGTGATTTAGAAGCCTCGTTAGGTTGCAAAACCAACCCAATGATTTCACATCGTAAACAATGTATACATATTTTATCTTTACATCCGAGAGTCAATCGAAACAATGTATACATATTTTATCTTTACATCCGAGAGAAATTTCACAAATGGTATTGGTATTTTATGAAATAAAATCAACTTCTCATCTTTACCAGTAATTTAATAGACATTTTATTGCAAATAATTTAGAAGTTATATTGAATCATAGATCTTGGCTATAAGAGTTAAGAGCATGTATAAAAAAATAGTTTGAAAAGCATAAATTCTGGAGAAATTTGTCATCGAATTAGATACTTGCATAAAGTAGAGCATTGATAAAAGAATATTTACAAGTGGCAATTATCATGATGCAGTATAGCATTGAGCTTGAGAAGGAAACAATCATCTTGTTTGAAAGGGAACATTTATGTACTTTGCACTTTCAGCTGGTATAAAAACTACTAATGTAATAAGCGAGTACAATAAGCAGATTCTTTTTTGCTTTTCTAAATGTAAGTCTACGTCGGATGAACTTTTAGAGTTTGCATGGTTCGAAACAGTCCACAATAGATCGCTTCTTCAGGTAGTTGAAGTAACTGCATGTCCATTGCATATTAAATTAGAAATAAGAACTGATGTCTCTAAATTTCTTTACATGAAGCATGCATGAGCCAAAGATGTGAGTCTAAGAGCTTCATGTTTGAATCCCATATGCTACGACTGCTTTTGTACTGTTTGGAGGACATTTTGCCAAGCAGATAGCCCATTGTCCTAGAACATGTTGCACAATATAAGGGAGACATGTTGTATTAGTCACAATAAAACATGTAGTTATTGGAGTATTTTTTGACAAGAGAATAAATTCAAAGAATGCAAAATTTGGAGGTACACGATACAATTATACATAAATCAAAGGTACATGCATGTCATTCTTAATGAAATTGATATATATGTAAACAATTAAGGCTACAGTATATTGCTAAAGGAACTAACAACTTAAGTCAGCTTACAGTTTTCTAAATGCTTTGTTTTCGTAAAATCAAGTAAAAGGACATCTTTTCAAGTACCAATTGAGGATCAAGTTCAAAAGGTTAAAAGACAGCCTGTATTGGAATGAAGCAGGTACAAATATTCTGAGCGTGCACATAAATGAAGAAGAAAACGAAGGTTTGATGTTTTTCACAATATTCCAAGTACATTTTTCAATGTTAAGCACCAACAAAATCCCACTTAGCTTATTATTCTGGATGACTAAGAACAGGGCATAGCCCGAGGGGGCTTGTCCTCAAACTTTTATAGCTAAATAAATTGGTCATGTCAGATGATTTTGGAGAATTAGTGAATTGTAGTGAGCATGAGGAACTTGTTAAGATTATCCATATCGAAGAGGGGATCTCTCCAACAAGATTGTCACTTACCAAAGTCAAATCCTCTAATAAAAATTGAGTTGAAATCCATGGTGGAATCGGTCCATCAATTTTACATGATGTCAAATCTAAGTGTTCTAGCTGAAATGGAGGGATCCAAGTTGTACTAATATTCAATGCATAATTAGATACATGCAATTTTTTAAAGCTGGAAAGGTTATTGAACAATGTTTCTGAAATTGTTTGATTGTAGTTCAGTGTGAGGGAGAGATCCTGCAATGAAGATGGCAATGCCCACGAAGGAATGCTCTCGTTGAATGCATTTCCATCGGCAGTGAGTCCAATAAGAGAGGACATCCCAGCCAAGGAAGAAGGAAGAGCCGCACTTAGTCGGTTGAAGGAAACATCCACCCACACAAGCCCTGAGAGATTGCCCAAGGAAAATGGGATTTGGCCAGACAATTGATTGTTGGAAATAACTAGATTTCTCAGAGAAGAGAGATTTCCAGTAGAAGATGGTATGCTTCCACTAAGCTGATTCCGATTAAGTCAGATAACATTTAACGAAGAAAGATCACCCAGACAAGAAGGTATGCTCCCACTCAATGTTTTTATTAGCAGTGCAGCTATTACAGAAAGTCAATTCCAACTTCATGCATTGTGGCATATGAGAATCAAGCCTGCAACACTCTCCATGCTTCCAAGGATTGGAGAAATCAAATCAAAGACAACCTGTATCAGAATGAAGCAGGTACAGATATTCTGAGTGTGCACCAGCAAATTATATAAAGAAAAGAGGCTACAGCTATGCAAAATTTAGTTTATTCGATATTACTTGTAGAGCATAACTTTCACAAATGCATTCTTCAAAATAAAAAGATGTCTTTAAAACGAGGGCTACATACGCCAAGTATGAAATTATCAAAGAAATATATCAAATAGCAACCCCGAATCTAGTCAACAGTGGAAAGTTATGGCAGTGAAAAATGAAAGACATTGAAACAGAAACCATACAGTAAAAGCATGAACCTTTTTCAAGCAAAAGATTGATGCACAATAACCACGAAATAACAGAGCTATCCCTTACTATGACAGATGCAAGAGTGATGTCGGAGGTAAACGAGATCATTACTACAATGACCTCATTTACCAATATAATGGCACAAAATAACAAGTGCAAAAATAGAGTAAAGCCACCTACTTGTAACAAAACAGACTAAGATTTAACAGTGAATACTCCAAAATATCAGGGCATGAACAACTTTCCATGGGTCTTAGGTGACAATGATAATGGATTCACTATTGTTTTAGAAAAAGTGGACTGTCTTCCTTTGTGAAACCATGCTCATGAAAATACAGGTCTGCAATAATTGAAGATATGTAAATCTTCAGAGGGGTTGTCTGTAGCAGACAGAATGTGCATTTACAGCCATCAAAGCATAATGGTTTCTTAGATGTAGTTGCAAGTACCCTAGTAGACATCTATACAAAATGTGGAAGCATATGCAATGCACATGACTTGAATGGGTATTAGTAATTCTAATTTGAATGAAATTATTGGAACTAAAAGACTTTGTAATTCACCACACAGGTTAACACTTTGAGCTCAAATCAAAAATATTTTTCCAGTTCGAAAGGCAAAACCCAACAGAGAATAACAGATCAGGAAAACAAAGAAATGAAAGATGGAAGAGTGATGTCGGAGGTAAACAAGATCATTACTACAATGACCTCATTTACCAATATAATGGCACAAAATAACAAGTGTAAAAATAGAGTAAAGCGACCTACCTGTAACAAAACAGACTAAGATTTAACAGCGAATACTCCAAAATATCAGGGCACGAACAACTTTCCATGGGTCTTAGGTACAATGATAATGGATTCACTATTGTTTTAGAAAAAGTGGACTGTCTTCCTCTGTGAAACCACTCATGTCTCAATAATGAAGATATGTAAATCTTGAGCGGTTGTCTGTGAGAATGTGCATTTATACCATCAAAGCATAATGGTTTCTTAGATGTAGTTGAAGTACCCTAGTAGACATTCATACAAAATGTGGAAGCATATGAAATGCACATGACTTGAATGGGTATTAGTAATTCTAATTTGAATGAAATTATTGGAACTAAAAGACTTTGTAATTCACCACACAGGTTAACACTTTGAGCTCAAATCAAAAATATTTTTCCAGTTCGAAAGGCAAAACCCAACAGAGCACAAATACCCATCAATGGTGGCAAGGTCACAAAAATAACAGATCAGAAAAACAAAGAAATGAAAAGGAAGCATCTAATGATGGCATCTCAAATGATTAAAGGAGACCAGAAGAAGAGCTTAGAAATAAAAACTTTGAGATAGTTGCAACTGGAAACTGAAGTCATACAAACAACAATATAGGTAGTTTTTGATATCACTTTTGTTGCAAACTTTCTTTTGAACAGCTTATATTAAAATGCATGTGAAATGCACTGGTCTATTTCTGTCATTTGCAAGAGGAAACTGAAATAATACAAACAACAACAGGTACTGATAAAAATTACTATGCAGAATTAGGCGTAGGTAATTTGAAGATGCAACAAGGCCAATTATAAGCACTTAGAAATGTAGAAGTCTGTTATTCCATGCATATTAAGCAGAATGTGTTTACAATGTATATATAAAAGCCAATTACAAACACCTAGAAATGTAGAAGTCTGTCATTCCATGCGTATTAAGCAGAATGTGTTTACAATGTATACATATAAACATATTGCTTATTGAGTTCTATTTTAAACTAATGTATGCTATTACAAATTTGATTGTCAGAAATGTTGCGGCGCAGGAAGTGGAGTTCAGTTTTGCATCTGCAAAACAGATATGAAATACTATTAGAAGTTGGCTTTCATTTGTATTGCAAATGAAATAGGTAAAACATATGTGTGCATGCGGTAACTAATTTACCTTAAAATGATGGTGCTGACAGTGTATGGCTTGAAGATGCGTAGCTACTTTCTTGCGACTGGAATTGGGGTGGAATGCCTGTAGGACGTGAAAGTGAATATTAGTATGAGTAGAACATATAATATTTGCAATATTGGTGATAATTGAAAAGTAGGTGAAGACAACATACTTTCGTCTGGAGTTGTTGTCATGTGTCTGATGATATTTTCTTTGTCTATTGTAAAGATGCCATGCAATGTAAAATGTGACAGTTGTTCTATAACAGCTTCTTTGTCTTCTATGTATTGCGAATATGCTATAGCAGTAAGAGAAGGTAACAATTCAGTTAGAAGCTTGTTTTTAGCTATGCATTGGATGGATGTTTTGTCTGCGCTTTTAATGCTGCATAGAAGACGGTGGCAATATGCGTATGGGCATTCTTGTTCACAGTTACTGCAGTATGCTATGTCTGTATGCACTGGTGGCAGACGTTCAATAGTCAAGTTGCATTTTCCACAAATTGGTTCGAAGGGGCTGGAGTAGGCCTTTGCGACGGTCAATGTTCCTTCAACCTATGCAACATATTCCAATTTATATAACCATTGCCAAACTGTGCAAACAGAGAACAGACAAGAAATAATTGTCTTATAGCTTACATAAGTATGCCCTGTATATGTTATAAATTGTGAGATGCATTTCCAGATATGGGCAGATATTGACATATGACAAAGGCCTTAAATATTATGGAAGTGTTTTCAAAGGCTTCGAATTTAAAGTTTAATAAAATTTACATGAAACTTATAGCTCTGCAATTTGGAAACCAGTCAAAAGGTATTTAGAAAGAAGCAAAAAACTTGGAAATAGTTTACACTAGGTCATATCTAGGAAGCTGATTGTGGGATATCCTCTATTCGCATTAATACATTCAAGGGATTTAATGTTTACTGTCATCCTTATTTTAGCATTGTATAAGTGTTTGCATGATTAAGGTATCCCCAACAACACATAATATATGTCTTTGAACATTATGTCGTACATGTAAATATCTTGATTTGTTTTGAAATGAAGTTATGCTGTAAAATTTCAGAGTAATAGCTACAGCAATTTCATGTGGGAAAATAAAGTATGGCAAAGGAAAATTTTACCTGCTACTGATATTATGCAGGTGTTTCATGAGTATTGGCTGCAAAGGAATATTTTTCCTCTAGTAAATTGCTTCTAAGTTTTGTATGCATTAAAACAGTTGGAAAGTATAAAGTTGATTCAAGAACGACTTTGCTATTAGTACCTTCATTGTTGTAGTCAGAAGTAGTTGTAGGCGTTCCAGAGATCTTTTTGCTTTTACGCTGGTCACAAAAGTGGATTGGGTGCTGCGCAAGCTCTTGTCTATGCTTTCGCTCCGCTTTGCCAAGTTTTTGAACAAGTATATTGCTGGTTCTTTTCTTCGGATTTTATTTTCAATGATATGAAAGTCTGCTGCAAGTGTCTGGAAAATATATACCTGTCATCCAGTAAGTGAATTAACATTTAGTTTATTTTGTAATGGAATTGCTATTAAGTAATTGTTGTAGAGAGTGTGAGCCTTACCCGAGCTTTGTCATTGGGCAAGTTACCATCTGTTATGTCAATGATAAATTGGTTCCCTATTTGTTGGCATGATGTACAAATGGCAGCTATGGTTGCAGTTGCATAGTGGTCAGTAGTGGAGAGTAGTTGGTGGATGCTTGAGTTTGGGATAAACATATGGTGAGGGACAAATACAATCAATAGATTGTATGGTTGTGTTTTTAGTAATTTGCAATATGAAGTCACAATCGCAGTGGTCGTAGTCGCTTTTTGGAGCTATAGTAAAGTTTGTTATGCGGATAGCTTTTTGCGGGATTATGCTAGGCTCATGGGTTTTAATGAAGGGTGCCATAATGTTGACAGTTATTGTCAGCTCACCTTTTTTGTCTGTGAGGTCCACTCGCAACAGTTCTTTCCCTCGTTGCTTGTCGAGGACTGTTTTATATGCAGCCATGATGTCACCCTCAAAAATTTCTCCGAATTTGTAGTTGTTGATATCGTCAATAGATACTAGTGTTGGGGTTTCATTCCTCGGTCTGCACATTTTTCCCCGAAGTAGTATGTCAATTAGGAGTGAATAGCAATAATGTGAATAGAGAATGAAATATGTAAACAACATACCTCTTTGGTGATTGTTGTGATGGAAGATCAGCTTGGGTAGTTGAAGTTGCATCTGACATGGTGTCTGCAATGACAAAAGTTCAATAATAAATAGCAGTTTAAAAAAAAAAGACTATGGTTTTAGTTTTGTACACAATACAAGTAGAAGTATCAAATACCTTTTCTAATGTTTTTTTGGAGTGTAGTTTGTATTTGCAATTGCTTTTGGAGTATGTAATTTGCTTTGTTACAAAATTGGAAACGAAATTAAAAGTGCATTATGGTCGGTCCAATATGCATGACTAATTTCAGCGGTGATTTTTGTAATATCCACATTTGTCCAGCATTGGTCTATTTGTGTGTTGTTATCGGTTGTCGCAATGGTTGGTACAAGGAAAAGGTTTTGTTGATGCATTTCATTGCGGAGTTGAGTTTGTTTGGTTTTGTCCTTTGACATGTCAATGTTGAAGTCACCAACTATTATAAGTAGTATACCTATTGGTAAAGTAGAGGTGATGTCTTCTAAGAATCTTGTAATGTTTATTAGCGGGCTCAATGGTTTCAAATATATGTTTGCAACTCGTATATGTGTATTTAAGTAGCAAAAGTCAATTGTAGTACTTTCAATGTGGGATGTACTAAATGTTGTAATGTTGTGTGGGCTGTTTTTTTTATTGTAGCATGTAAGAAGTCCGTGGATATTCATGATTGGGAAAACGTTGAATATTTGCAAGAGAGTTGTATCGGTTGGCATTTTGCCAGTTTGTGTTTCTTGCAAGCAGACTATGTCTGACTGCATTATTGCAAAATCGTGTGTTATGTGCTGCATATGTAATGCTAAGCTTCTGGTATTAAGTGAGCAAATGCGTAAGTGCTCAGGTCGTGTTTGTGTGAAATTGTATAATGGTGTCCATTTTGAAGAATGTATAAGCCTATGCATTTCAGTTTGTACGTCAGTGGAAAGTACGAAGTTGCTTTGTTGTAGTTTATGTATAAGATACAATGATTCAATATTTTTGACACGTGAAAGTGCTATGTATACAAGACCATGGAAATTCACTTTGTGGGGGTCCAAAGCCAGTGCATTCATTGTCAATCCTTGGGCTCTATGTATAGTTCTGGCACAGGCTATTTGTACGGGAAACTGATGCCGAGTAATAATTTGTTTGCTAATTCGAATTTGTTTTGTAATTCTTGTTATAGGAGTGAAGTGTTTACTAATTTTTTTGTGTACATGGTTTCCATTTTTGCGCGTTCGTATTTACCAATGTCAATGTTGTTAAATTCTATCCAAAGTAAATTTGGTGTTCCAATTGTAAAAGCTTTGAAAATTCCATCTGTTCCATTTACTAAACCATCGTTTATGTTGTAGTTGCCACTAATCAATTCTATTCGAATGTCTTGTTTTAGCGTTATAGTTTTTGGTAGCACTGGTTTTTTGGTAGGTATTAAGTCAGTGTCAGTGAGGTTAGATTCTATGTAGTCAATTGCATTTAATGTGCACATTTCTCCTGGTAAAAGCATAAGCATGTGGTTGTTGTGGCGGTCGACATCAACGTTTTTGTGGAATAAGTATGGGAAGCTTGGGTCTAGTGGCGGGGGTCTGTAGCAATGGTGGTTTAAGTATTGAATGTCTGCATTTGTTTGTGTGCAAGTCCTAATACGGTTTAGGATCGATATGAACATGCAATTTTGTTGTCGCATTACATGGTCCAATTGAAAGCATTTGACGTAGTCTTGCCAAAACGTATATTGTATTGTTTCATTGTTCATGTTTGGTTTTTTAAATAGCCATGAGTCTAGAATTGGTTGTGCTTGGTATAAGTCTCCACAGAAAATTGTGTTTACATTTCCGAAGGGTTTGGTTGGCTTATGCATAATTTCACGTAGGCGTTTGTCTATGTTAAATAACATGCGGCTTCCAATTAACGATACTTCGTCAATTAGTAGTATCTGTAACTCACTGTAGCGTTTGGTCATAGTATCTAAAGTATTTGCGTTTAATGGCAACATCTTGACATTCGGTAAGGTAGCTGGAAAATAGAATGAGCAGTTGAACCATTGACATTGTATGCTGCTTTTCCAGTGTACGCTACGATAATGCCTTTTACTTTTAGAGGATCGCTATTCAATTGTCTATTGTAGAAGCGGCAAATTGCTTGGTATATTACTTTCGCAGTGTACGTTTTGCCTGTGCCTGCACCTCCTGTTAAGAATAAATGGAATGGCTCATTAGGAGCTAATAACTTTTTCGTGCTAATATCCTTTACTATAATTTGTTGTTCTTCATTTAACTGTTGTTGCAAAGAAAAGTACTGGTCAGTATCCATTAAGAAAGGAATTTTGCTTATGTTGAAGCTATTGTTTGGTAGGGTATACTTTGTTTTTTTTTGTAGCATATTGAAGATCCGGCCCAATGTCATATTGTTCAAAGTGTTTAGGAGCATCAGGGTCATTTACACTTTCATAGTCGAATGTCAAGTTGGGTTCGATTTCAATGTTGTAAGCAGCGGTATCTATGTTTCCCCATTGAGTATCTGCTTGTGCTATGAATTGGTTTTCATTTTCAGTTACTAAAGTTTGGTAGGCAGTAAATGCTGAGCACCATGTGTCAAAATTATGTTTCAATGAGTCTTCTGGTTCACGAAATGGCATAAACAACATCATTTTTTCTCTGTAATAGTTTTCTGCATCGACATGTTTATTGTATCTTACATAACGTATGATTTTAGCTTTTTACGGCGTTTCATGCTTCCTGCTGTTTTTGTATAGTATGCAGCGAATTCTGCTAGGCAAATGCTTTCTAATGATGTAGGCCTTGCATTGTATTTGTCACTAATTGAAGCACATAAAACATTTTCAGAATTGTCATGCTCTTTAGCAATCAACTTAGGAGGTTTTAAAATGAATGTTCTACTTGTAATTGGAGATGTGTTTATGAAAATAGTTTTTCTAGATCCATAATGCAACGGTGAAAGCACAATGTGCACTGCTTGACGTGTGGACATTTGTTGGTAATTAAGTAAACTACTTCCTAAACGGCGTATGAATTGCATTTCACTTTCATTATTCTTTGTTGCATCTTCTCGTATTTTCTGAAAAGCAGTTGTTAATTTTCGGTCTAATTTAGTCATGTACGATGTACAGTAAGTTGCAGCTGAATAAGCATCTAAAATGAATTGTGTATCTGTATTTGCATACCATATATGTGGTACTTTTCTGGCAATGCATTTGTCCACATATCATGTGGATGTCTCTTTAAGATTATGGCAGGACGAATGAGAAGAGATTGTAATAGTGAAAGATATGTTTCCCTACTTAAGTTATGATCTTCAAGAAATGCAGTAAATGTTATGCGGTGGCTATATTTTTTTGTTTGTAGACTTTGGAAAAATTGTTTTGCTATATTTTTTGTTATGTCATCTGTATTTTCTAAAGGTTTTAGTATTGTGGTCTTATCCATGGGTGGTGATGGGAAATTAAATCTGCAATGCGAGTTTGCGTGTTTTGTACATGTTTCCGTATGGTGGTGGGTTTGCATTTTTGCCAAATTCGTGTCAAGTAGTGCTGAATTTGTAGAGATGTATTTGTCTATAAATGTTTGTATTTCTTCATTTGCACTTTTGCCATAAACAGGAGCATCCTTCACCCATAGCATAAAATGCACATGTTCGTTTCCACGGTTTTGAAATTCTGTTACAAAGAAGAAGTCTAAGACTTTTCCAAATAGCGTATCGTTAGTCAGCATCAATTTTTTGAATGCATTTATCTTGTGGTTAAAGTAACGGCTACAGATTACTGGGTTTTTCCTTATAGTTGCATCGATGTTATCATCGTCAATGTTTTCGCTATGTCTTTTGTTTTTAGCAGATAGTGCACATAGTGCATTGCATAGTGAGGGCCATAAGTGATCAGCACTTGTTAGGGTAACAAAAAAATTTGGTGCACCTAGTTGTCTTATCATTGCAAATACGTTCTTCCTGGTTTTTGCTAAATAATCAGGTGAAGTCCGGATGGTTTTTAAGCTTGTAAATCCTATTGACGATTTAAGGATGTTGGCCACCCCTGATTTGTTTTTTAGGTCTTTAGCATATATTTTTTCCCTTGTAATTGCCCTTTGCGTATGCATATCCATGCACAACTTGAAACTTGTTGCAAGATAACTTTTATTGCTTTGAAGAAAAGATTGGTGGTGTGAGTTGCAAAGTCATTTCTACAGTGCAGTAGTTCCCATTTTGCTATTTTTTGGTAACGAAATCTTTTTGTAATATCATTGTCACGATGCATTCCATAGTATAAAGTAGGAAAACTCATTTCTTCACAAAATGTGTCCTCGAAAAGACCTAAGGGTTTGAATCCTTCTGATGGTGCAATTGCAAGAACATTTTCCTGAAGGTCTTTTATCGAATGAGCATTTTCATAAGCATGTACAACTGTTTCTGTGATGGGTTCAGCCTCGATGTCATTAGGATTGTAATCTATTTCTTCGATATTTACAACGTTGTTTACTACATCTGCAATTTGTGTTTCAAAGTTACTTTGCCAGTTATTGTTAATAACTACATGATTGTCAATATACAAGGGACATTTACATAGTTCCATTAATGCATGCATGACGTAGTTAGGCCTAACATTTCCTCTTAGATATGCACTTTTATACTCCAACTTTCTTTTTATCTGAATCGCAATTGTTTCGGTTTCATTTTTTTTTTGGCAATGCCTCTTGTGCTCGGTTGAAATCGACAGGCACATTAATAAGCGTTCCAATTAGACCGAACTGAGGCCTTTTGTATCCAAGTTGCCTTATTTGTGCAAATGGCATTCGTAAAGCAACAAGTCTTTCTTCTAAAAGGCTTA
Source organism: Taxus wallichiana var. yunnanensis (assembly GCA_018340775.1). Taxonomy (NCBI): domain Eukaryota; kingdom Viridiplantae; phylum Streptophyta; class Pinopsida; order Cupressales; family Taxaceae; genus Taxus; species Taxus wallichiana. Next base: position 77,880,609 of record CM031243.1, read on the forward strand.
ATCTATGGACTGAAGATATTTTTGCATTTCTTCTTATGTTGAAAGGCGCTGCAAATTTAGGAAGCAATTGATGTTGAATGGCATTTTTGCATTGCTTACATATCTTGTCCCCTAATGTAAGTTTTTTTATTGATATGTCAGTAGATATAGATGAAAAAGCATTGATAGTACTATTGGTAATCATGGTTATGTCTTTTTTGAAATGGAAGGATTCGCAAAGAGCACAGGCATGTGTTGGCGTATCTTCTATAGCACGGAGATATGTTGTAATTGTTTTATTCGTTTGTTTGTTTTGTTGTTGCATTGCATGTTTTTGACCTTGCGTTTTCCTTATGTGGGCTTTTAAATGGTGAAATTTGATAGTAGCACTTGTATTTGCATTTGCAGCAGGAAATGGCAAAGCCGTATGTTGACTACACCTGGGTGAGTCATTTTCATCTGTTGCAGGAAAGTGCATTTGTTTGGTCATTGCATTTTCTATTTTGTCTTCTTGTTGAGTTACTTGGTCCTTTGCTTTTGTTTTTCTTATTTGGGATTTAAAATGGTGGAATCTTGTATTGGCGCGTACATTTGCCTTTGCAGTGACTGATAGTAATGTTGAATGTTGCTTAAACTTGGTTGACTCACTTTCATTGTTTCTTGCCGATTGCATTGCATTGGTCATTGTGTTTTCTATTGTTCTGTGCATTGTGTTTTCTGTTGTTCTATGCAAATAACTTAATGGCTCATAATGAATATGGCTTGTATCTGTCTCATATGTTATGACATTAAAGGTTCTTTTTGGTTGGAGACAAAATTCATATACATGAACAATTTTTTTAGTTGTTGCTGACCATTTTTGGATTTTTGCTTGGAGAATATGGGAAAGCCATAACAAACATAAATCGCTACTTTCAATACCGCTTGTTTGGTATGGTAGCCCAACTAAAGAAAGATATATTTGCGTGTCAAAAACTTGATTTTCTGTTGGCTGCGCAAAGTCTGGTCTGCATAGCTGTAAGCATTTAATTGCATATGTATCTTTTCCTAAAATTGCATTAGTTAAAGATTGTGCCATATATCGGCGAAGAGCTATTGCATTAAAATTTTCTATTGTCAGTAGACTAATTGCAGTAAACATGCTCTCGCCACAGTCATTACTAAATACATGTGTTTTTAAAAGGCCGGAGTTTGCTATTGCAGGAGCAATGGCATTCCAAATAGGAGTTAGATCATTACAAGTATGTGATAACTTTGTATGGGTATCTACAATTTGCCGTGGGATTATTATGGTACAGAACAGAGGCTCATAGTGGCCACAAGTTGGGTTTCTATCGTGAAATAATATTGAATATGGTGGTGTTAGTGATTCTTTGTTAAAGTGAAGGTATTTTCTTTTGTGAGTGACTGACCATATGCAAATCGAGATGTTCAGCCATTTAGACAGCCAATGGATACAAAATGTATCACCCCATAATCCTATTTCAATGCCATGTCTATTTGCATTTGCAGAAAGCTGCATTCTACGCAAGTAAGTGTCTTTTTCATATATCCTATGCAAATCGAAAAGCATATCAACATGCAATTCATTTTCATATGATGATATTGCTGTTGGGTCCCTATTGGCCAAGCATAATCTAAAATAGTCTATGGTACCCATACGCAATTCAAGTGACGTATACTGAAAATGCAGCAATACCGAATTGTGTCGAAAAGACAATCACCTGCGTTGTAATTGAATGATGTACTTTGAAACAAATGATCGTATTGCAATGCACTTTCAATGTCAACAAATGATGGCATATTTTGTGGCATATATGTTTCAGCATTGATTACTTCCTTTTCATCTGTACCTTTTTTTGTACGGAGTTCTGTTACTATATTGGAAATCGAAGTGGGTTCGCAAGTTGTTTCATATTTCTTAACATGTTTTTCTAAATTGTTGTCGCTTTGTTTTCGCTTGCGCAATTTGTTTTTAAGCATATGCAAATTTGAAACCTTATTTCTATATGATTCGCAATTTTACCCATTTTTGTAACGAGTTATGTAACCTTAAATTGAACAGCTACAGTAGGAAACGTAATCTTTTATAAAATTCAAATGTACATGAATTGTATCAGATTACATCAAATTGAGAAGATATTGTAGATGATATTACATACCTTTACAAATGTAACCGTAAAAGTAATGTGATTTTCTTATAGTTTTGTTGGGCTGTTATGGGAATTTGATACCTGTGTCCAAAAAAACATATCATTTGTAACAACAATGTCCTCAAATTAGTAATCATGTGAAATCAAGAAGATATACAGACACAGTTTCAAGTTCTTAAAACCTTTTTCCTATCCTCTAAACAATTCATATGCATTAGATATGCTTCCATGTTCTGTATAGACATCTACTACGGTACTTGCAACTACATCAGGCAGTCTTTGAAATGAAGATTACATATTTGCAATTACTGCAGGGCTGTATTTTCATGACCATGGTTTCACAAGGAAAAACACTCCACTCTTTCATTGGGCACACGTGATTAAATGGCATTTGCTAGATACAACTTTTTGTAAAAAACAGATTTAAATGTATGTCAAGTACAAAGTTTTAATAGATGCCAGTAAAGAGTTTGAGCAAGTAAAAGAAGAAGACAGTTTCTCATGGAATACAATTATTACAGTATACAGAAGACATGGTTATTCTTACAAGGCAGTCATGGTATTCCACCATATGCAACAAACAGGTTTTCAGAATTATGGAATTATTGAACATTGTTATTTCCGAATATAAGGAAAGAAACCTAAACAAAATAGTGAAAGTTAAACAATTGCTCTTCAGGAGCAGCATCGGAATTCTTAACAAGAAAATTGAATTGAATCATTTAATCTAGAACAGTAATTATAAATGTTACCAAACTGTCAAAAAATTGCACAGATTAACAAAGTTTTTTGAAAAACCATATCCACAAAAAAGTCCAATTATGGGAAGGCAGTTTTATGTTTGTAGAACATATGAGAATATGCAACTGTCAAAATCGTTCAACACTGAAAACACCAAAATATTAACAAATAATGTGAAATCATATTTTCCAGGTCCAAATGCTATGCATATGCAAATTTTGTTCTAAGTTTGAACCACAAACAAACATATACGATTCTAAAAAGCTGTCAATGGCAAAAGCAAAAACATGAATGGTAAGTTTCTGGGTCCAAATGCAAATGCATATGAACGTTCTTTGTAGAACATACAAAGCATATCCAAATATCAAAAGAATTTAACGGCAAAAGTCCAAAACATGTGCATAGTAGCCCTTGCAGATTAGATCATCTGAAGCCACAACCTTAATGAGAAGAATGCAACTAACTCTAAACTATGACATCATTGAGTTTGATTCTCAAATCATTGTCAAAGCGATGGAGGCCAAGGGAGTATGGAACCCCGTCTGAACATAACCTACAAACAATGTAAAATATATCTGAACATTTACTCAATCCAAATGCAAATGGAAATGCAAGTAGCGTTAAAACAGTACTGAATCCAACGGCAGATACAAGTCCAATTCTTGGTTTTCAGTTTGTAATACACACAACAAAAAAAACAGTGAATGGTAATATCCTAAAAACCCTAGCAATTTGATATACCCATTTGACTATCGAACGAATCAATAAAATGTAAAATACCTCTGTGGCTATTTTTCTCACTACAAATTGTTGTGGAAAAGCATATGTAGGTGTATAGAAAATTGCAAAACTACTAACCTTTAAGATGAGGCGATTCTTATGGTCTGATTGCCAATGTTAATGTAACAGCAACTGAACGTTTTGAAAATGGTACCTGAATATGACACAGCAAATAAGAAAATGACATTAACCTATTGGTACATTAACAATAATGCGTAAAATGTACACTATGAATAGAAAAATATCTATATTTTAAAACAATTGAGGCAGATGTCAGTTTTTCCCACGCCGTGTGTTATAGGCTATTTCTATATCTAGAACAATGGTTTATGATCAGACATAGAAGAAAGCAGGGCATGTCCATGACAATACATGAGAAGTGTGTGTGGAAGGGACAAGTGTATAATACTATACTCGTACTGATTGTTAGTTAGTAGGCTGGAGTCAAGTGCGGCGAGGCCTAAGGCCTAAGGCACTATTTCGAAGGGCATTATCCACAGCGTAGACATAGCATGGAAAATGAAATCAAGTAAATAAGGAGTATGTTATTATGTATACCACATGTAAAAATAAGATTAGTTTTTACATAGGAAATAATCTGTTGACAACATTGAAAGCAAAGTTGCACTAAATTTGACAATACTAAAAGCAATGTTGCATGAAATTCTGCAACAGTAAAAGCAAAAGTCCCGGTGGACTCGAAATCCTTGTAAAATTACTCTTTTTTGGTAGCAACTGCTTGCTCAAGTCTGTGCATGCGTTCTCTTGTCTAGTCTAATTTTGGATTCTGAATCTAGCAATGTTAAGGAAATCTCTGGTGGATGCAAGTGGTTTTCGCTTTTAATCAATGCATATCTATTTCCAGAAAATAAAAAGTCATTTGTGTTGATTAGTTTATTGACTTCATCATAGAACATGGGCAAATATGACTTGGCCGCAGACTAAAAACAACAAATCTGCCTTTTAAAACTCCCCCAAAAATGGTAATTTGCCTATTTTGACAGATGCAGAGCAAAAAAACAAAGGGGATTTGGAGGGGACAAAGAGGACAGAACATTTTGTGGCTGGACATTCAACAAAATGAAGCCTCTTTACTCACTCGATGGGGGTCAGAGATCCATACAAGCGCTGCAATTTCACCGCACACAAACAGAGGAAAACAACAAAAACCTACCAGCAATTGAACACAACCATGAAAACAGGAAATGAAAAGAAAACAAGAAGAGAACCCTGCCTCAGCGTACTCACATCTTCCACAGTCATAGACGCCTTTGTGGACAGATTCAAAACAAAATAAAAATGATATCTCCAAATCTGCATGCCCCCGTAGCAAACGTCTGATACAGTAAAAACAAATCCTTCTTCTCTTGGATACTGCCATGTACACAGATTGCTGCATGCAGGAGGCTAGGTGTGAATCTCATAGCACAATAGCAGCGGCCGCTGCGACGACCAGTAGGGAAAGAATTACAGAAAATACCTTAGCTACATGTCAAAATAAAAGAGGCAAAGAAAACTTTATTAAACCAGGTCATATCTGCGGTAGACGGTGGAGGGAAATCGCACAATGAGGGAACAGGAATCAACCAATCATCGACGAGGGAATTCGAAAATTTACCTTCCGCTAGCAATAGTTAAGTAAATTTTTACCAAAACATTAGGATATGAATATTGAACTGCACACCAAAACAAACTAATAGCAACATGCGAAAACATTAGTATCCTGCGCGGCAGGTACTAATAATATCAAGTAAACCATTGTTCTAGATATAGAAATAGCCTATAACACACGGCGTGGGAAAACTGACATCTGCCTCAATTGTTTTAAAATATAGATAGTTTTCTATTCATGGTGTACATTTTACGCGTTATTGTTAATGTACCAATAGGTTAATGTCATTTTCTTATTTGCTGTGTCATATTCAGGTACCATCTTCAAAACGTTCAGTTGCTGTTACGTTAACATTGGCAATCAGGCCATAAGAATTGCCTCATCTTAAAGGTTAGTAGTTTTGCAATTTTCTATACACCTGCATATGCTTTTCCACAACAATTTGTAGCGAGAAAAATAGCCACAGAGGTATTTTACATTTTATTGATTCATTCAATAGTCAAATGGGTATATCAAATTGCTAGGGTTTTTAGGATATTAGCATTCACTGTTTTTTTTGTTGTGTGTATTACAAACTGAAAACCAACAATTGGATTTGTATGTTGGGTAAAGAACGATTGGCCGGCGTAATAGCTTTATTAAATAACGGAGAAAGTATCAGATTGATAATTGTGCTTACTACAAATTGTTGTGGAAAAGCATATACAGGTGTGTAGCAAATTGCAAAACTACTAACCTTTAAGATCAGGCGATTCTTATGATCTGATTGCCAATGTGAATGTAATAGCAACCGCAAATGTTTCGATGATTGTACCTGAATATGACACAGTAAATAAGAAAATAATGTCAACCAAAAGGGAAGAAATTGAGCTTGAACCTCAAAATGCAAGGTGTGGGCTTTTCTGGTCGGGTACTTTGAGCAGACACTAGAAAAGAAGGCAGGAATTTTGCATCATCAAGCTCAAAAAAATATTATGATTTTTTTTGCCAAATGGAAGCCTCTTGATAGTAGAAATTTCCTGCAAAATATAACGCTAATAGTTTTGAATGCAGAATCTTAAATGTGTAAGAGATACGCTTTGATAGTAATAAGTGACCATAAGTTCTTTGAGCTCCATTTCCCGCATATCCCAATCAATATGTGAATTTTGATAACAATCATACCTTAAAAATTACATTATTTCAGCACTTGAGTGATATTCTTCGAGAGGAAGCCATTTCAGCTCCATGTGCCTTATTTCTCAGAGTATTTTATCAGTGTGTTTCTTTACATTATTTTCATTATTTTTTTAAAACTAAGAGAATCGATTGTAGGCGCCTATATCTTGGTTTCTCTTTTTTGAAAATACAGGACCTTCATGTTGATGGTATAGATATGGTGGAAAGCATTGACGAAAATGTTGACAATGCTAGAATTTTGGATGAAATTCTCCTTTCATTCTTTCTATTACATCGTCATAATTTTTTTTGCACATTTCAAATTGTTTTTAAACACTAGTTAAGTATTATAGCCTAAACCACTTCATCAACAGAGGAAAATTGTTGAATCTTTGTTGGTGCTATTTATCTTCTTGGTATTGGACATAACATCCTCTTATTTTTTGCATGATAGTGTCCTAGTCATCTTTAGAGATCTTACTAGTGGTCACTTTCGCCATATTATATGTAACTTTTTCAAATCTTAATTTGGCCTTAGATATTTGTGAGTTATTATTTCAGGTCTATAAAGTCTAAGTTAATTGCATGATTTTAATCATTTTATCTCTTGTTTAGGGTCCTCTTAGGTGGATTATGCTAGGGATATGATTGGAAATGGCCAAGAGAATGGTTGAAATGGCAATGTGGTATCTAAAAAAATGATATGAATAAAGGTTGATAACTATACTTTTGGACTAATTGAACACCGACTCTGGGTATCATTTCAAATTGTTTTTTAAGCTTGCCTTATTAAGTATTATGCCATAAACCACTTCCAAGACTGAAAAGAATGTCCTCAAAATCAATTTGAAGTGTACGATGCACAGTAGTTAGAAAGAAAGAAATTTAAATTTGAGTGAAGGATGATATATTACATCCAAATGCATTATGAATGACCCTAGAGAAGTTACAGATTTGTAGATGACACCCGACTTTGGTCAAATGAGATTAGCTAGAGCATACGCCAAATCATCATGCATTTTGCGCCAAGGATCTGGTAAGAGATATGACTATCTATAATAATACCCAAAGAGATACACAAAGTGTGAGCTCCTGGGAAGTTCATAAATTAGATTTGTAGATGAGCCTGGGGAAGGTCTGAGAAGAACACGGACTGATTCTCTGGCTACTCTAGCCAAGTGCGATTAAATTTGACTTGTAGCTAACGCTAGGGAAGTCGTGCAGAGAAGAGCGTCCAATTCCCTAACTACACTAGTGTAATGTATATAATTCAGATTAATTAGATTGAAATGTACTTAGGTTACATGTGTAGAAATTGTACTGAAATTTGGAATCCATTCTGGATTGTAGAGCACTTTCTACAGTAATGCCAGTGCTTGGAATTTATATGGGGAAGCAAAACAATTCCTAGGAAACAATGTCTATTCAGACATATATACATATTCAGTTAGTAAAGTGCCATTACTGCTGTCAATGGTCTCCGGAAGAGGGTTTGGGGCAGTAGTGATGAGCATCAAAACCGGTGAAGACCATTGACAAAATCGTCAAGGCCTTGGCTGACTACATAGGCATGTATAGTATCCAAAGTGTACATCTAGATTCACTCATTTTTTATGTATGGTATCCAAAATTTACAAGTGGATTTAACCATTGCAGACATGAATGAATTTATTGCCCTTTTTGTCAAGCTGGTTCAACAATAGAATATAAGAATGGAGGCAATTGAAACTCTGTTATAGGCTCATTTCGCCTGACGCGGATTCAAAACGAGGAAGAAATGCTGAGCCAGTACTATTTTTAGCCTTCACTAAATCTTAGCTGTTTCAAATAGTTATTTGCATTAAAAAGCATACTTAAAACTCCTAGAAAGGGTTCAAAAATAACAAATGTTTCACAAAATCTTTAAAGCAAATGAAAGGCAATTATTATTTCTATGTATAAATGAATGATAAATGACCATTAGAGGTTAATTTGGAGATTTACAATTTATTTGCAGGAGGTGTCGTTGAGAGCAGAACTCGCAGCATTTATTTATAGGAAAGGCCTGCATCTAGCAATTCAAGTCAGCAAAGTCATACCAGTGGCGAATTAGCTATATATTCTTTATAAAAAATGTAGGCCTGGCATGACTAGTAAGATCATGGAATCCAAAGATGAAAGCATTACTCAAAGATGCAGTCGAAAGAATGCCTCTTATAATTAGCTAGAAACATTCATGCAATTGCAATTGGCAGATGTGAAGCCAAATTCCACAATCTTTGTCAGCATAGTCGCTGCCTGTGCCAAAATGGTGGTTTTCAAAATGCGTTATAATTACTTAGAAACATTCATGCGGGCTTTGGAATCTAGAGGACATATCA